>OY978024.1:2500-12500 GCA_963854515.1 Pandemis heparana | reverse complement strand
AGGTTAGGTTAGGTTAGGTTAGGTTAGGTTAGGTTAGGTTAGGTTAGGTTAGGTTAGGTTAGGTTAGGTTAGGTTAGGTTAGGTTAGGTTAGGTTAGGTTAGGTTAGGTTAGGTTAGGTTAGGTTAGGTTAGGTTGAGGAAAAATTTGAGCTGTCTGAGGAAAAATTTGAGCTGTCTGAGGAAAAATTTGAGCTGTCTGAGGAAAAATTTGAGCTGTCTGAGGAAAAATTTGAGCTGTCTGAGGAAAAATTTGAGCTGTCTGAGGAAAAATTTGAGCTGTCTGAGGAAAAATTTGAGCTGTCTGAGGAAAAATTTGAGCTGTCTGAGGAAAAATTTGAGCTGTCTGAGGAAAATTTGAGCTGTCTGAGGAAAAATTTGAGCTGTCTGAGGAAAAATTTGAGCTGTCTGAGGAAAAATTTGAGCTGTCTGAGGAAAAATTTGAGCTGTCTGAGGAAAAATTTGAGCTGTCTGAGGAAAAATTTGAGCTGTCTGAGGAAAAATTTGAGCTGTCTGAGGAAAAATTTGAGCTGTCTGAGGAAAAATTTGAGCTGTCTGAGGAAAAATTTGAGCTGTCTGAGGAAAAATTTGAGCTGTCTGAGGAAAAATTTGAGCTGTCTGAGGAAAAATTTGAGCTGTCTGAGGAAAAATTTGAGCTGTCTGAGGAAAAATTTGAGCTGTCTGAGGAAAAATTTGAGCTGTCTGAGGAAAAATTTGAGCTGTCTGAGGAAAAATTTGAGCTGTCTGAGGAAAAATTTGAGCTGTCTGAGGAAAAATTTGAGCTGTCTGAGGAAAAATTTGAGCTGTCTGAGGAAAAATTTGAGCTGTCTGAGGAAAAATTTGAGCTGTCTGAGGAAAAATTTGAGCTGTCTGAGGAAAAATTTGAGCTGTCTGAGGAAAAATTTGAGCTGTCTGAGGAAAAATTTGAGCTGTCTGAGGAAAAATTTGAGCTGTCTGAGGAAAAATTTGAGCTGTCTGAGGAAAAATTTGAGCTGTCTGAGGAAAAATTTGAGCTGTCTGAGGAAAAATTTGAGCTGTCTGAGGAAAAATTTGAGCTGTCTGAGGAAAAATTTGAGCTGTCTGAGGAAAAATTTGAGCTGTCTGAGGAAAAATTTGAGCTGTCTGAGGAAAAATTTGAGCTGTCTGAGGAAAAATTTGAGCTGTCTGAGGAAAAATTTGAGCTGTCTGAGGAAAAATTTGAGCTGTCTGAGGAAAAATTTGAGCTGTCTGAGGAAAAATTTGAGCTGTCTGAGGAAAAATTTGAGCTGTCTGAGGAAAAATTTGAGCTGTCTGAGGAAAAATTTGAGCTGTCTGAGGAAAAATTTGAGCTGTCTGAGGAAAAATTTGAGCTGTCTGAGGAAAAATTTGAGCTGTCTGAGGAAAAATTTGAGCTGTCTGAGGAAAAATTTGAGCTGTCTGAGGAAAAATTTGAGCTGTCTGAGGAAAAATTTGAGCTGTCTGAGGAAAAATTTGAGCTGTCTGAGGAAAAATTTGAGCTGTCTGAGGAAAAATTTGAGCTGTCTGAGGAAAAATTTGAGCTGTCTGAGGAAAAATTTGAGCTGTCTGAGGAAAAATTTGAGCTGTCTGAGGAAAAATTTGAGCTGTCTGAGGAAAAATTTGAGCTGTCTGAGGAAAAATTTGAGCTGTCTGAGGAAAAATTTGAGCTGTCTGAGGAAAAATTTGAGCTGTCTGAGGAAAAATTTGAGCTGTCTGAGGAAAAATTTGAGCTGTCTGAGGAAAAATTTGAGCTGTCTGAGGAAAAATTTGAGCTGTCTGAGGAAAAATTTGAGCTGTCTGAGGAAAAATTTGAGCTGTCTGAGGAAAAATTTGAGCTGTCTGAGGAAAAATTTGAGCTGTCTGAGGAAAAATTTGAGCTGTCTGAGGAAAAATTTGAGCTGTCTGAGGAAAAATTTGAGCTGTCTGAGGAAAAATTTGAGCTGTCTGAGGAAAAATTTGAGCTGTCTGAGGAAAAATTTGAGCTGTCTGAGGAAAAATTTGAGCTGTCTGAGGAAAAATTTGAGCTGTCTGAGGAAAAATTTGAGCTGTCTGAGGAAAAATTTGAGCTGTCTGAGGAAAAATTTGAGCTGTCTGAGGAAAAATTTGAGCTGTCTGAGGAAAAATTTGAGCTGTCTGAGGAAAAATTTGAGCTGTCTGAGGAAAAATTTGAGCTGTCTGAGGAAAAATTTGAGCTGTCTGAGGAAAAATTTGAGCTGTCTGAGGAAAAATTTGAGCTGTCTGAGGAAAAATTTGAGCTGTCTGAGGAAAAATTTGAGCTGTCTGAGGAAAAATTTGAGCTGTCTGAGGAAAAATTTGAGCTGTCTGAGGAAAAATTTGAGCTGTCTGAGGAAAAATTTGAGCTGTCTGAGGAAAAATTTGAGCTGTCTGAGGAAAAATTTGAGCTGTCTGAGGAAAAATTTGAGCTGTCTGAGGAAAAATTTGAGCTGTCTGAGGAAAAATTTGAGCTGTCTGAGGAAAAATTTGAGCTGTCTGAGGAAAAATTTGAGCTGTCTGAGGAAAAATTTGAGCTGTCTGAGGAAAAATTTGAGCTGTCTGGAGGAAAAATTTGAGCTGTCTGAGGAAAAATTTGAGCTGTCTGAGGAAAAATTTGAGCTGTCTGAGGAAAAATTTGAGCTGTCTGAGGAAAAATTTGAGCTGTCTGAGGAAAAATTTGAGCTGTCTGAGGAAAAATTTGAGCTGTCTGAGGAAAAATTTGAGCTGTCTGAGGAAAAATTTGAGCTGTCTGAGGAAAAATTTGAGCTGTCTTGGACGACACCTTGCGCTAAAACACTCAAATTTATTACTTGCCTTTGCTTTTCGCACAACTTTTTTTTCCTATTGCCTTCTGCATTAGACGCCCGATTTTTTGGCTATTTTTCTGGTTTTCTAGCTTCTCTGGATACCCCAAAATTAATTTTTGAAATTTCACCCCAAAAACCTTCTGTTTTTGCGGTCGCAATTTCAAAACACATCTTTTGTAATTTTTTTCAAAAATTCATAACTTTGTTTCGGCTTAACTTTTTTAGAATCTTTTTTCGGGGATATAGAGCGTAAAGGTAGCACTATCGTTTGCCGCTTACCGAATAATTTTTGGACTTACCATTCAAAAGTTATTCGGTAACCTAACTTTGGCAACATTGCTATTTTTTTCGCCATAGGCGCACACGACTTTTTTCTTAAGTTTGTCGGGGCTTTTGAAAAATCGTTGCGCCTATACCAAAACGGTCAGGGATTTGGTAGCAGGGGGGTCGAATAGGAGGTAGTTTGCGCCGCCTAACGGCACCTCACACGACCCTGTAGCTGCTATAGTCTTGTCAGAATCTGGCGAAAACTACCAACTTTTTATAAGTTGGTAATTTTCGCTGGACCTGGACTCGACCGTTTTTAGGTTAGGTTTTGCCCTTCTGGCAAACCAACCTGGTAGGGGGGGTTTTGATAGGTGGGGGGGGGGAACGAACCTGGAGAGGTTCGAGGGGGGGGTTCCGATTGGGAATCGGACGGGGGGGGGGGAGTTATGGGCGACCGTAACTCCGAAGCTAGGTCTGAACCTAGGGTCGGAGAAAACTCCCAGATGGGGGGTTCTGAGGGGGGGGTTAGTTCGGGGAGGGGGAAGGCTGTTCTGCCAGCCACGCCTGAAGGGCATCAGGTGTCATGCCCTGTCGATGGTTCGCAAGCTGCGGATTTTTCTCCGAAGGCGGGGAGTTACGTCCTGCAGTTTCCAACGCTTAAGCGTGGGGGGGGCTATGGGAAGCGAACGGGGAATGGCTCGCTCTTGGAGCCTGGAGTCGAAGAGGGTACAAGCCAGTCTGAGGCATGTGGGGGGGCGGACTCGGAGCCAGAGTACGGGTTCCAGTCTGGGTTCCAATCCGTGAACCTGGCCGAATCCTCCGATATGGAGGCGGACAGTCTTGAGGCAGACAGCCTCGAAGTTGGAGGTACTCGGAGGAAAGTCCCTCTGAAGCGGACTATATCGGCCAAGTCTGGCGATGCAGTTGAAGTCCCTGTGAAGGTGACGACCTCCAGCAGGGGAGGACTAGGGAAGCGTCCTATTGGCGCCTATACCTTCGTTGCCAAGGCAAGGAGGGAACTCGAGGGACTCGGCACCGACGACTCCTTCGATTATGAGGATGCCCAGGACGACCGGACTTATCGTCCAAAGCAACTCCTCCGCCGGAAGAAATCGCCCGCGGGCGAGGACAAGAACCTGCGCACCTCCCAGGATCAGACCAGGGAGGAGCTTGCTGCCTCGGCACTTCGCAATGTGCTCCTCATAAAGGGGGACATTGCGAAGTGCTCCAACATTAATGGGAGGGTGAAGCACCGCCTTAACGAGGCCACTGCTGAGGCTCTGGAGGCCATAGAGGAGCTCCGTGTAGTCTCTTCTGCTGAAGAGCAACGCCGAATCCGCGCGGAAAACGCCCGGCTCTCTAGAGAGCTGGAAATCGTCCGCGGAGAACTGAAGGCGTTTAAGGCCGCATACGCAGAGGCGCAGGGCTCGGCCATTGCGGCAAGAAAGGAGGCTGCAGTTGCTGAGATCGGAGGGGGCCTTAAAGAAGCCATTGAAGACCTGAGGCGTGACCTCTTGACATCCCTGGGCGGGATGATCAATGCCCGCCTGGAGGAAGTCGAGGCGCGCCTCCCGCCGGAAGCTGTCCTCAGACCGTCGCTTGCTGCGGACAGGAGGACGACGCCTCCCCCCCGTCATAGAGCCCCGTCTGGACTGATAGGGGGAAATATGAAGGAGCCCCCTAAGGCTGTCCAACGCAAGGAGCAAGCGGCAATCCCTTTGCCCCCTCCGACCCAGCGTAAGGAGCAGGTGGCAATCCCTTCGCCCCCTCCGACCCAGCCAGCCCAAAGTGGCAAAAAGGCGGGTAAGGAGGCGGGCAAGAAGACTGGCCCAACACCGGCCCCGAGGGCTAAAACAGCTAGCCAGGCGCCGCCCAACCCCCCTCCTCAGGCGGGAACAAGCGGCGAGAGCGGGCAGCAAACCCAGGATGCCCCCAAGTCACAGGAGGCCCCCTGGTCAGAGGTGGCCAGGAGGAAGGGGAAAAAGAAGGGCAACGCCGGCCCCTCTCGTCCCCCCCCTACCTCCTCGGGCCCTCCCCCCAAGACGGCCCCCAAGCCGAAAGCGGTGAAGGTGGTGGTGCCCCGCACATCAGCAGTGGTGTTAACCCTCAAGGAGAGGGCGCTGAGGGGGGGAAAGGCGGTCACCTACCCAGAGATGATGGCCTGGGCTAAAGATGGCGTCAAGCTGGCTGACTTCGGCTTGGAGTCGGTCAAACTGAGGACAACTATGACCGGCTCCAAGATGCTGGAGATCGGGGGGATGCCCCTGAAGAGACCGCGGACCGCATGGCGGGAAAACTCCGCGAGGTAGTGGGGGATGTGGCCGAGGTGACTCGGCCCGTAAAATTCGCCGAGCTCAAGCTCACGGGGCTCGACGACACAGTGAGCCGGGACGAAATAGCGGCGGCTATTGCAGCCAAGGGGGGCTGCAACGTGGCCCTCGTGAAAGTTGGGGCCCTAAGCGAAAGAGCTTTCGGGCGGGGCACCGTCATTTTGCGGTGCCCAGCGACGGCCGCAAAAACCATCGCGAAGGACGGCCACATCCAGGTCGGATGGGTGAAGGTGGCGGTCACGCCCCTCGTGCCCCTGCCATTGCGCTGTTTCAAGTGCATGGCGCTGGGGCACACCAGGGCCACGTGCCCCTCTGCGGCGGAGCATGGAGAAAAATGCTTCCGATGTGGAGCGGAGGGGCACCTAGCGGCGGCGTGCACAGCGCAGCCTAAGTGCGCGGTATGCGCGGAGGCGGGCCGGCCGCACGGCCACGTGATGGGAGGGGAGAAGTGCTCCCCGCCCAAAGTAAGGGGGAAGGCCAGGACCCAGGCCAACACCTCCGACGCCGACAGCCTTAGAGGCCATGAGGAACTCGTAATGCAGGTGTCTTAATGCCAGTACACCTGCATTACGAGCTCCTTCAGGGGAATGTGAACCACTCCGCCCGCGCTCAGGACCTGTTTATGCAGGCCATGGCGGAGTGGGGCATAGCGCTGGCCGTGATAGCGGAGCCATATTACGTCCCTCCCCAACCAAATTGGGCTGGGGCGACGGATGGCGGAGTAGCTCTGGTGGTCCCGACGTCCGGCGACTTCCCCCCCCTCTACAAGATAGGAGAGGGGCCTGGGTACGTTGCGGCCAGATGGGGAGTACACGTTGTCGTGGGGGTGTATTTCTCCCCCAACAGGCCGCTCTCCGACTTCGAGTCCTTCCTAGAAGGCTTGGGGAGGGTGGTTGGAAGGGCTGCTCCGGCCCAGATCGTGGTCATGGGGGACCTGAACGCTAAGAGCGCTGCGTGGGGTTCCCCCCATACCGACCCGAAGGGGGCGGTCCTCCGGGATTGGGCGGTGGCCACCGGGCTTCAGGTGGTCAACCGGGGCGCGGCCAATACGTGTGTGCGTCGGCAGGGGGGGTCCATCGTGGACATAACGTTCGCGACCCCAGCCCTAGCCACACGTATCCAGGAATGGCGCGTCCTGGAGGAAGAGGAGACCCTCTCCGACCATACGTTCATTCGGATGAGGGTCTCCGAGTCGCCGTCGCAACCACCAGCGTCGAGGAGGACAAGCTTCCCTCGGTGGGTCTTGACCCGTTTCGACCCGGGGATGGCGGAAGAGGCTGCGGTAGTGGAGGCGTGGAATGCCCCCCCAGCTAGCACCCTGGGGGTGGACGAAAAAGCGGTCCGCTTCCGCGAGTCCCTCACCGCTGTCTGCGACGCCTCCATGCCCCGACTTAGGAGGATGCCGGGAAAGCGGAGTGTATACTGGTGGTCGGAAGAAATTGCGACTCTCCGAGCCACCAGTAACCGCGCCCGCCGTGCCTACACGCACTACAGGCGGAGACGGCAGCGCGCTGACGAGGAGGAGGAGCGCCTCTACAGGGCTCTGAAGGAGGCGAAGGAGGCGCTACAAGTGGCAATAGCCAAAGCTAAGGACGAGGCTCATGAGGAATTCCTGGCCACACTAGACAGGGATCCATGGGGGCGTCCGTATAAAATTATACGGAATAAAATGAAGCGCGCCCCCCCCATGGATTCCCTCGAGCCGGAATTCCTCAATAGGGTGGTGGAGACCCTGTTTCCGCCGGCGCCGGCCTTCGATCCTCCGAGGATGGCAGCCCCTCTGGAGGAGGAAGACCCACCACCACTCGTCCCAAGAATAAACGACGACGAGTGGATGATGGTGGTGGACCGCCTCCGGGTGTGTAAAAAGTCTCCAGGGCCGGATGGAGTCCCGGCTAGGGTTATCCCATTTGCACTGAAGCACATAGGGGAGCGCCTCAGAGGCCTCTATGACCAGTGCCTGGAAGAGGGGCGCTTCCCTAGTGCATGGAAGGAAGGCCGGCTAGTGCTTATACCCAAGCCGGGAGGCGCGCCAGACTCGCCCTCCGCTCATCGCCCCCTGGTCCTCCTCGATGAGGCAGGCAAGTCTTTTGAACGAGTGATTGCCTGCCGAATCAGGAAGCATTTGCAGGAGGTCGGCCCTAACCTGTCGGAACGGCAGTACGGGTTTAGGGTTGGCCGATCGACGATGGACGCTTTGGGGGCGCTAAAAGAATGCTGCGACCTGGCGGCCAGCAAGGGAGAGGGGGTGGTGGCGGTGTCTCTTGACATCGCCAACGCATTTGGCACCCTCCCCTACTCGGTCATAGAAGAATCCCTCAGGTACCATCAGCTGCCGGAGTACCTGAGGAGGATCGTAGGGCACTACCTCGTGGGACGGGTAGTGCTCTTCGACCATGGCGGAAGGCGCAGGAGCCGGGAAATGGCGTGCGGGGTGCCCCAGGGTTCGGTCCTAGGTCCATTATTATGGAACCTAGGATTCGATTGGGTGATCCGAGGGGTACAGCTTCCCCGCATGGCCACAATCTGTTACGCCGACGACACGCTTGTGGTCGTGCGGGGAGCGGATATGGCGGAGGCCCTGCGAAGGGCGGCCGTAGCGGCCCAACTGGTCGTGGACCGCATAAGCGCGCTGGGGCTGAAGGTGTCAGTCGCGAAAACTGACGCCATGGTGTTCGGGGCCCCTCGCTGGCGTATACCGGCCGGCACGGAGTTAAGAATTGGAGGCGAACCTGTCCAGGTCAAGGCCAATATCAAATATCTTGGCCTTGTCCTGGACAGAAAATGGGACTTTGGGGAGCACTTCACCCGACTCGCTCCCCGCCTGGTGGGCACTGCCTCGGCGTTGGCGCGGCTCCTGCCAAATGTGGGCGGCCCTAGCGAGCCCTGCAGGCGTCTTTATGCAGGAGTTGTGCGCAGCATGGCGCTCTACGGGGCGCCAATCTGGGCCGATAGGTTAACCCGGAGAACCAAAGCCCTCCTCCGGCGACCGCAGAGGGTGTGCGCTGCCCGCATAGTGAGAGCATACGTGACGGTGGCGCACATGGTGGCCTGTCTACTGGCCGGCACCCCCCCGTGGGACATCGACGCTTCCGTCGCGTCTGAGTCCTATAGGGAGCAGCGGGAGGCGCAATCGAGGGGCGACAGGCCGGCGCCGCAAGAGTTGCTGCATGCCCGCCGAGTGGCTGCTAGACGCATGCGGGACAGGTGGAAGAGTGAGCTGGAGGATTGTCGCTATGGAACGCGCACTATAGCGGCACTCCTCCCCTCATTCGACCTGTGGCTCGACAGGGAGTTCGGTACAATGACATACCGACTCGTACAGATCCTGTCGGGCCATGGGTGTTTCGGTGCATACCTGTTCCGCATAGGGAGGGAGGAAAGCGCGCAGTGCTGGAACTGCGGCGCCCCAGAGGACACTGCCCAGCACACGCTCGAAGAGTGTCCCTGCTGGGAGTACGAGCGTCGGCAACTTGTTGCGGCCATTGGGCGGCAGGACTTGTCACTCCACAGCGTAGTGCAATTTATGCTGGACAGGGGTGACGAGTCCTGGGAGGAGGTGGCTTCCTTCTGCGAGTCTGTAATGCTCCAGAAGGAGGCCGAGGAACGGGAGCGCGAGGAGGATGTCCAGGCGCCCCCGTTCCGGCGCAGACGAACGGGGCGAAGGCGGCGGCAGTTTGCTGCCCGCCTGAACCCTTAGTGGGACCAGCGGGCGGGGGGCGGGGGCCCCACGCTCGCATTGCACGGTCCCACACGTCTGGGGGGGGAGTCGAAGCGTTGCGACTCCTCCCTCCTTGGCGCGGGTGGCCCTGGCGACAGCCGGGGCAGCCGGGGGGCGTCGTCGGCTCGAATCTTCGGGATCCCACGGCGCCTACCTCAACCCGGCGGGCGGACAATGCCGTAGTGTTTTTAGTGGGTATGCTCCCCCCTCCCCTTTCCGCAGGGAAAGAGGTCGGGGGAGAGAGTCCCACATAACCCCCGGGCCCCCCCGGGCTCTGGGGTACTCGTAAAGAGTTTTCACTACGTTAAAAAAAAAAAAAAAAAAAAAAAAAAAAAAAAAAAAAAAAAAAAAAAAGGTTAGGTTAGGTTAGGTTAGGTTAGGTTAGGTTAGGTTAGGTTAGGTTAGGTTAGGTTAGGTTAGGTTAGGTTAGGTTAGGTTAGGTTAGGTTAGGTTAGGTTAGGTTAGGTTAGGTTAGGTTAGGTTAGGTTAGGTTAGGTTAGGTTAGGTTAGGTTAGGTTAGGTTAGGTTAGGTTAGGTTAGGTTAGGTTAGGTTAGGTTAGGTTAGGTTAGGTTAGGTTAGGTTAGGTTAGGTTAGGTTAGGTTAGGTTAGGTTAGGTTAGGTTAGGTTAGGTTAGGTTAGGTTAGGTTAGGTTAGGTTAGGTTAGGTTAGGTTAGGTTAGGTTAGGTTAGGTTAGGTTAGGTTAGGTTAGGTTAGGTTAGGTTAGGTTAGGTTAGGTTAGGTTAGGTTAGGTTAGGTTAGGTTAGGTTAGGTTAGGTTAGGTTAGGTTAGGTTAGGTTAGGTTAGGTTAGGTTAGGTTAGGTTAGGTTAGGTTAGGTTAGGTTAGGTTAGGTTAGGTTAGGTTAGGTTAGGTTAGGTTAGGTTAGGT
>OY978023.1:14864739-14868650 GCA_963854515.1 Pandemis heparana | reverse complement strand
GTCCCCCATCAGGATCACCTGGGCCGGCGACGCCCTCTGCACCACCGGTCCTAGGCCTACTAGGTACTGCTCAAAGTCACTAAATCGTCTGTTTGGGGAGAAGTAGGTGCCTATGATCACTACCTCACTCCAATTGGCAGCCACATAGCCAGCGCCCCTCTCCCTTAGAGAGAGGCGCTGGGGGGCCGCAGTCGGCACGACTATACCCACCGAGCCCTCGGTGTCCCCAACCCAGTTTTGTTGAGTGGGAACAGCGTAGGGCTCAGCAACAACAGCTAAATCGATGAACCACTCCGCCAGCACCTGCACAAGCAAGTCCTGGGCGCGGGCAGAGTGGTTCGCGTTCGTCTGTAGGAGCTCGTAATGCAAGCGTGCTGGCATTAGGACACCTGCATTTCGAGTTCCTCTCTAGCCGGATGGCTGGGTCTGTGGGGGGCCCCATCCCTAGGGGCTCTTCCTCTAACGGAGGGTGGGGTGCATTTCGCCCCTCCCATGATATGCTCATGTGGGCGTCCTGCTTGGGCGCATACTGCGCACTTCGGCGGGGCATCACAAGTTGCCGCTTGATGGCCTTCAGCGCCGCAACGGAAACACTTTGCGCCGTGCTCCACATCCGAGGGGCAGAGTGCCCTGGTGTGGCCCAGCGCCATACATCTAAAACAGCGCAAGGGCTGGGCCATGAGTGGTACGATGTTGGCCACGTTCCAGCCCACGTTCACCTTGCCAATTTCAGCAACAATCTTCGCAGCTGCCACTGGGCACCTAATTAGCACGGAACATTGGCCCCATGCGCTCGCCCTAATGTTGCCGACCTTGACTTGTCCGGCAGAGCAGCCGCCTTTGGTCGCTATTGCCGCGGCTACTTCCTCTTGCGTGACTGTTTCGTCCAGGCCAGTGAGTTTCAAGTCCGCTGTCTTGGTGGGCCGGGTGATATCGGCCACGTCCCCGATCGTCAGGTGCAGCTTCTCTGCCAGGACGTCAGCAGTGGCTTCAGGGTGTTCACCCGCCACTTCCATCAGTCTGGAGCCGGTCATGGTAGTTCTTATCTTGACCGACTCCAGTCCAATCTCTCGCAGTTGGATCTGCGCCCTGGCTTTGGCCATGACCTCGGTGTAGTTGGTCTGGCCAGGCTTCAAGCTGACAACTACTACGGCAGTTCGCGGTGGGACAATTTTGACCGGGCGCGGCTGTGGCTTCTTCGACGGGTTCGGCTGACTGTGAGCTTTCCTCCTCTTCACCACTGTCGTCCACGGCGTGGCGTCTTCAAGTCCGTCTGGATGTGTGTCTGGGTTTGGAGGCTCTTGCGCCCCCATCTCCTCATCGCGCAGCGTCTGTTTTGCAGCGGTCCGTCTTAAAGCAGTAGTAGTAGTCGGGGGTTCTTGCTGCCTGCTAGGTCCAGCCGTGGGTGGGGGCAGAGGCTTGGGCTTGGATTTCTGCCCGAGCCTCGTGCCGGCCGCTTTTCTTTCCCCCTGAGACTGGGTAGGGGGAGGGCCGGTTGCCTCCGTTATCCTCGGTTGAGGTGTGCCCATCTGGGGTATGGCTCGTGGACGCAATGGCGGCACTTGCCTTTTATCGGCCGCTAGGGGCGGCCTATAGACCGGCTCTGGTGGGAGACGCGACTCCAGGTCTTCGAGGCGGGCGTTGATCATCCCGCCTAATGATGTCAGTAAGTCGTGTCTCATTTCCTCTAGAAAGTCCTTGAGGGACGAGTCTGTTTCGGTCGTGGTCACAAGCGGCGGGAGATCTCTCGTCGCGGCTCTCTCCTTGCGCATCTCCGCGAATGCCTCTTTGAAGGCCTTTAGCTCTGCTCGAACAATACCCAGCTCTCTGGTTAACCGGGCATTGTCCGCGCAGAGTCGACGAAGCTCGTCAGTCGTCGTCATCTCGCGTAGCTCCTCTATAGCACGGACTGCACCAGCTGACGCTTTGTTTATGGCGCCACGCACCGTCCCTTTGAGACAGCTGCTTTTCTGGAGCTCGTCATGAATCACTGCCATGTTCCTAAGCGCAGTTTCGGCAAGAGTCTCTCGTGTCTCCGCTGGGGGCTCTCTCACGGGCACATCTGGTACATCCTCAGCCTCTATTTGAGGATCTCTACGTAGGTAGCGGAGACGTAGTGGCTGGCGTGGTGCTGGCGCCCCGCCTACCAGATCAACGTGCGCTCCACCTCCGCGTTCATCGTAAAGGCGGTTGTCTACTGGATTCGGTGTCGGCAGGCGTGGCGGCTGTTGTGATGAAGTCGTAGAGGTAGACTGCCTTTTCCGGCTCTTGAGGGATTTTGGCGCGACTATAGGAGATTCCGGCCTGTCAGGCACGTATGGCCTCTTTTTATTCACCGCTGCCGGAATACTATTGAAAATGGCCTCGAAGAATGCCTCCTCTCTAGTAGGCCCCTGGTCCTCTTCTTGGTCAGAAGCATCCGAAATTTGCACAGTGTACAGTTCCTCTTCAGACATGTTGGTTTGATCTAAGTCCGACATCGATGGAAGCTGTACATCACCTAATATATTGACATAATGTTAATGTTAATACTCACTGTTGTCCGCATACACACACACACCCACTCAGTTCACAACACATAAAACAGTCACTGTCTGTAAAGTATGCACCGTGCCTGCGGCCTTTGTCGAAAGACCCAGTGCAAACACGGCACTAACACAAAAGTCAAAGTCCCACTGCCGGGTGCCCCGCCGCGGCGCCGCGACCACCCGCGCCGACAGCACCACCACAGCAACGACCACCACACAGTGCTCGAGGTGTGCCCGCAAAGTACCCGCACTCAAAACTTCAAGCTGGGACCGCGACCCGCGCGCCGACCCGACGGCGCCGCCACCACAGCAGCACGCACAAAAATGGCGTCCTAAATAAAATGGCGTCCGACCGCAAAAAAACTACACTTTAGACACAAAAAAGTTCACTTTAACTTAACAATGGCACAATCCACAAGCACTGTTAAGTGCACCTCACTTTTCCGCAACTTTCGATACCGATTTCAGAAAGATTGGTCACGAAAAACCAACTCTCGAAAATTAAAAGCGCGGAGCGAAACAGAATCGTGGCACACTCGTCAACGCGTAAACGCCCACCAACCTAACCTAACCTAACCTAACCTAACCTAACCTAACCTAACCTAACCTAACCTAACCTAACCTAACCTAACCTAACCTAACCTAACCTAACCTAACCTAACCTAACCTAACCTAACCTAACCTAACCTAACCTAACCTAACCTAACCCTAACCTAACCTAACTAACCTAACCTAACCTAACCTAACCTACCTAACCTAACCTAACCTAACCTAACCTAACCTAACCTAACCTAACCTAACCTAACCTAACCTAACCTAACCTAACCTAACCTAACCTAACCTAACCTAACCTAACCTAACCTAACCTAACCTAACCTAACCTAACCTAACCTAACCTAACCTAACCTAACCTAACCTAACCTAACCTAACCTAACCTAACCTAACCTAACCTAACCTAACCTAACCTAACCTAACAACTAACCTAACCTAACCTAACCTAACCTAACCTAACCTAACCTAACCTAACCTAACCTAACCTAACCTAACCTAACCTAACCTAACCTAACTAACCTAACCTAACCTAACCTAACCTAACCTAACCTAACCTAACCTAACCTAACCTAACCTAACCTAACCTAACCTAACCTAACCTAACCTAACCTAACCTAACCTAACCTAACCTAACCTAACCTAACCTAACCTAACCTAACCTAACCTAACCTAACCTAACCTAACCTAACCTAACCTAACCTAACCTAACCTAACCTAACTAACCTAACCTAACCTAACCTAACCTAACCTAACCTAACCTAACCTAACCTAACCTAACCTAACCTAACCTAACCTAACCTAACCTAACCTAACCTAACCTAACCTAACCT
>OY978023.1:14327239-14859739 GCA_963854515.1 Pandemis heparana | reverse complement strand
CCTAACCTAACCTAACCTAACCTAACCTAACCTAACCTAACCTAACCTAACCTAACCTAACCTAACCTAACCTAACCTAACCTAACCTAACCTAACCTAACCTAACCTAACCTAACCTAACCTAACCTAACCTAACCTAACCTAACCTAACCTAACCTAACCTAACCTAACCTAACCTAACCTAACCTAACCTAACCTAACCTAACCTAACCTAACCTAACCTAACCTAACCTAACCTAACCTAACCTAACCTAACCTAACCTAACCTAACCTAACCTAACCTAACCTAACCTAACCTAACCTAACCTAACCTAACCTAACCTAACCTAACCTAACCTAACCTAACCTAACCTAACCTAACCTAACCTAACCTAACCTAACCTAACCTAACCTAACCTTTTTTTTTTTTTTTTTTTTTTTTTTTTTTAACGTAGTGAAAACTCATTACGAGTACCCCAGGGCCCGGGGGGGCCCGGGGGTTATGTGGGACTCTCTCCCCCACCGTCCTCTTTCCCTGCGGAAAGGGGAGGGGGGAGCATACCCACTAAAAACACTACGGCATTGTCCGCTTGCCGGGTTTAGGAAGGCGCCGTGGGATCCCGAAGATTCGAGCCGACGACGCCCCCCGGCTGCCCCGACTATCGCCAGGGCCACCCGCGCCAAGGAGGGAGGAGTCGCAACGCTTCGACTCCCCCCCCAGACGTGCAGGACCGTGCAATGCGAGCGAGAGGCCCCCGCCTCACGCTCGCTGGTCCCACTAAGGGTTCAGGCGGGCTGCAAACTGCCGCCGCCTTCGCCCCGTTCGTCTGCGCCGGAACGGCGGCGCGTGGATATCCTCCTCGCGCTCCCGTTCCTCGGCCTCCTTTTGGAGCATTATTGCTTCACAAAAGGAGGCCACCTCCTCCCAGGACTCGTCGCCCCCAAGCATAGCTTCCACTATGCTGTGGAGCGACAAGTCCGTCCGTCCGAGGGCTGCTGTGAGCTGGCCACGCTCGAAGTCCCAACAGGGACATTCCTCTATAGTGTGCTGGGCTGTGTCATCCCCTGCACCGCAATTATAGCACTGTGTGCTTCCCTCCCTCCCTATGCGGTGTAGGTAGTGCCCGAAGCACCCATGCCCTGTTAGGACCTGGACCAGATGGTAGTTTAATGGCCCGAACTCTCGGTCGAGCCATAGGTCCAGCTGTGGGAGGATTGCCGCTATGGTCCTCGTTCCATATCGGCAACCCTCCAGCTCCTCTTTCCATCTGTCGCGTAAGCGACGTTGGGTTTGCCGGCGGGCGTGGAGAAGCTCCTCCGGGGCCGGCCTGTCCCCTCTTGCCTGGGCCTCCCTTTGCAACCAGTAGGTCTCCGCCATGACCGCAGCGTCCTGGTCCCAGGGCGGTGTTCCTGCCAGGAGGCAGGCAGCCATGTGTGCCACCGTCACATACGCTCTGATGATTCGGGTGGCACACACCCGCTGGGGCCGTCGGAGGAGGGCCCTAGTTCTCTCCGACAGCCGGCCGGCCCAGATCGGAGCGCCGTACAGAGCCATGCTCCTGACTACTCCCGCGTATAGTCTGCGGCAAGGTGTACTTGGCCCTCCCGCATTCGGCAGCAATCTGCCCAAGGCCGACGCGGTGCCCACCAGCCGAGGGGCGAGCCTGGCGAAATGCTCGCCGAAGTTCCACTTCCTGTCCAGGACAAGGCCAAGATATTTGATATTGGCCTTGACCTGGACAGGTTCACCGCCAATCGGGAGTGAGGTGTCAGCTGGGATGCGCCATCTGGGGGCTCCAAAAACCATGGCGTCGGTCTTGGCCATGTTTACCTTGAGGCCGAGCGCCCTGATGCGGTCGATGACCAATTCGGCCGCAACAGTCGCCCTGCGTAAGGTCTCCTGCATGTCACTTCCCCGGACGGCCACCATCGTGTCATCGGCATAACAGATGGTGGTCATGCGGGGAAGCTGCACTCCGCGTATTGCCCAATCAAAACCAAGGTTCCATAGTAGCGGGCCGAGGATGGAACCTTGGGGGACCCCACAAGCCATGGGCCGGCTCATGCGCCTCCCACCATGATCAAAGAGCACTACCCGTTCCTCCAGGTAGTGCCCTATGATCTTCCGCAGGTACAGGGGGATCTGATGGTAACGCAGTGATTCCCTTATAACGGCATAGGGGAGAGTGCCGAACGCGTTGGCGATATCTAGAGATACCGCCACCACTCCTTCCCCCTCGCTGGCCGCCAGATCACTGTAGTCCTTTAGGACCTTAATGGCGTCCACTGTAGACCGGCCCGCCCTAAACCCAAACTGCCGGTCGGACAAGTTTGGGCCCACCTCCTCCAAGTGGCTGCGGATTCGGTAGGCAATTACCCTCTCCAGCGCCTTGCCAGACTCATCCAGGAGGACGATGGGTCGGTGGGCTGAGGGTGAGTCTGGTGGACATCCCGGCTTGGGCAGGAGGACCAGCCGTCCCTCTTTCCAAATTTTCGGGAAGCGCCCTACCTGGAGGCACTCGTCCAGGAGGTCCCAGAAGCGCCCTCCGAGGTGTCTCAAGGCGACAGGGATCACTCTCGCCGGCACTCCATCCGGTCCCGGGGCCTTCTTGCATGCCCGGAGACGGTCCGTCACCCACATCATTTCATCCTCGCTTATTCGCGGGATGTTTTGCTCTCTTGGTTCCTCCGAGGGGGGCGTCATCCTCGGAGGTTCGAAGTCAGGCGCCGGCGGGAAGAGGTGCTCTATTGTCCTATTGAGGAGCCCCGTATCCAGGGAGTCCATGGGGGGGGCACGCTTTATCTTGTCCCGTACCATCTTGTAAGGGCGCCCCCATGGGTTCCTTTCGAGCGTATTCAAGAACTCCTCGTAGGAGGCGTCCTTCGCCTTGGTGATGGCCAGTTGGAGGGCCTCCTTCGCCTCTTTGAGGGCCCTGTGAAGGAGCTCCTCTTCTCCGGCTGTGTGCGTCGCCCTCCGCCTGCAATGGGTGTAGGCGCGGCGGGCGCGGTTACTGGCGGCCCGGAGATTCGCTATTTCTTCGGACCACCAGTAAACGCTCGTCTTGACTGGGAACCTTCGTACCCGGGGCATGGCGGCGTCGCACACTGCGGTGAGCGATTCGCGGAAGCGGATCGCCTTCCCTTCCACGCCCAGGTCATCGGGTGGGGGGGCACACCACGCTTCGACGATTGCCGCCTCTTCGGCCATTCCCGAGTCGAACTTCGTGAGGACCCACCGCGGGAAGGTCGTCCGCATCCCCACAGGCGGTTGCGGTTGCAACGGTGAGGCGGAGACCCTCATCCGGAGATACAGATGGTCGGAGAGGGTCTCTACATCTCCCAGGACGCGCCAATCAGCGATCCGTGTGGCGAGGGCAGGGGTCGCAAACGTGACGTCCACGATGGACCCACCCTGCCGACGCACGCACGTGTTGGCGTCGCCCCGGTTCAGTACCTCAAGCCCTGCGGCCACCACCCAGTCTCCGAGTACGGCTCCTTTCGCGTCTGTGATGGGGGAGCCCCACGCGGCGCTCTTGGCGTTGAGGTCCCCCATCACAATTACCTGTGCCGGGGCGGCTCGCCTGACGACTCGTCCCAGTCCCTCCAGGAACGCCTCGAAAGCAGATAGCGGCCTATTGGGGGAGAAATACACCCCAACAACTACGATTTCCCCCCATTTGGCCACCACGTACCCCGATCCTTCCTCTGCTTTGGACAGGGTGGGGAAATATCCCGTCGTAGGGACCACCACCGCCACGCTTCCGTCAGCCGACCCAGCCCAGTTGGGTTGAGGGGGAACGAAGTATGGCTCCGCCACCACCGCCATAGCCAGTCCCCACTCCACCACAACCTGCATGAGCAGGTCTTGAGCGCGGGCGGAGTGGTTCAGGTTGCCCTGCAGGATGTCTAAATGCCGGTGTACTGGCATTTAGACATCCATTTGTTCCCCCTCATTTGTTCCCCTTTGGGGAGTCATGGGACTTTGATGGGGCTTTGGACCATCGTCTCGTCCCTTTGTGGGAGGGGGAGCACACGAGTGCCCTCCCATCACATGTCCAGCCGGGCGTTTTGCTTGGTGGCACACCGCGCAGAAGGGATCCGCTTCGCAGTCCGCTGCTCTGTGTCCCGGCCTGGAGCATCGGAAGCACAAGTCCCCTCTCTCCACTGCCGATGGACACCGAGCCCTCGTGTGGCCCGTCCCCATGCACGAGTAACACCGCATGGGCTGGGGCTCGAGGGCCGCTACCTTGGCCGCCGACCAACCGACTAACAATTTGCCGGCCTGTACCAACGCTTTGGCGGACGCTACCGGGCACCGCACCAATACGGATCCCGTGCCGTTAGCCAGGAGTCGTATCGGCCCCACCTTTACCCTGTCAGAGGGGCAGCTGCCCTTCAGGATGACCGCAGTTCTGATGTCCTCCGAAGTTACCGACTCGTCAAAGCCGGTAACTCGGAGGTCTGCCGTTCTGAAGGGTCGGTTGATTGTGGCCACCTCCCCAATTATGGCCTCGATTTTCGTGGCCAAATCGTCCGCGATTCGGGCACTGTTAGCGCCCGGCACCTCGATCAAGCGGGCCCCAGTCGCTGATTTGCGGATACGGACGCTTTCCAGACCGACGTCTGCTAGCTGGAGCGATGCAGTGGCCTTCTGCATCGCTTCGAGGTACGACACCTTAGCCTCTGGCTTCAGGGTGATCACCACTGCGGAGCTTTTGGGAGCGGTTAGTTTCACCTTAGGTGAAATCTTAACCGCGGCCGCTTGCTTGGCTTGGGGGCTCTTTTTGGCCTTTGCCTTTCGCCCCAATACCTCTGTCCAAGTTGGCGCTGCCGTGGAGGTAGTAGCCTCCGGCTCTTGCTCCCGCTGGGACCTATTTTTGTTCCCAGGTGCTTTCGGCTGAGCCCCACTTGTTCCCGCGTTAGCGGGGGGGTTGGGCGGCGCATGGTTGGGCCGCGCCAGTGGCTGTGTCGAGGCCGATGTTGGGCCAGTCTTCTTCAACGCCTTTTTGCCATTTAAGGCTGTCAGGGTTGGTGGAGGGGGCATGGGGATCGCCTCCTGTCTCCTCTTTGGCTGGGTTGCCCTTAAGGGCTCCCTCTCTTCCCCTCCTATCAGGCCTGACGGGGCTCTGTGGCGGGGGGGTGGCGTCATCATCCTATCCGCAGCGAGTGACGGTCTGAGGACTGACTCAGGCGGGAGGCGCGACTCCATCTCCCCAAGGCGGGCATTGATCATCCCGCCAAGGGATGTCAGGAGGTCGCGCCTCATCTCCTCCATTATTTCTTTGAGGTCCTCGCATCCGCCCCTTGCGGGGGCTTCGGCCGCCTGTTTCGCCTTCGCGGCGGCTGACGCCTTCTGGCCCTCTGCAAACGCGTCTTTGAACGCTCGCAGTTCCGCGCGGACCTGGTCCAGCTGCCTCGCAAGCCGGGCGTTGTCCGCGCGGAGACGACGCTGCTCGTCCGCCGGGCCCAGCTCCTTTACCTCTTCTATGGCGCCGACCGCTGCTGCGATGGCACCATTGATGGTACCCTGTACGGTACCCTTCATGGTACCGCACTTCTTTACCTGGTCCTTAATGGCCACCAGGTTATTAAGGGCCTCCGACAGGAGCTCTTCCTTCGTCTTGCTCATCAGGACAGACGAGGATGGGATGGGAGGAGAGCGGCTGTCCTCGTCCTCATCCTCCGACCCGTCGGACATATGGACGGGGCGGACAGGACTCCTTTCCCTCTGGGAAGCTTTCCTGCTCCCTTGTGAGCGGGAGCGTAGCGCTGGGAACTCCAGGCGGTAGCTCTTGGCCTTGTCTGCCTGTGATTGATCGTCTTCGTTGCTGCTATCATAGGCCCTCAGCTTGGCCTTGGCCGTAGCCAACCCCGCATACGCTCCCATTCCCGTGGAATTACGGCCTCGTGCCGAGGTTCTAACTTTTGAGGAAGAGGTGCCCTCCCCTAAAGCAAATCCCTCCGACATCCCTCTCTTTTTCGGATTGGACGTCTTGTCCATGGCGTCCGAGAAGTTTTCGCCGCCGTCAGCCATTTCCTGCTCTTTCCCCCTCAGCAGGAGAGCAGAAGACACTTCACTAATTTGGCCCCTTGATGGGGCAGGCTCCCTGAACAGCCAGACGGTTAGGCTGAGTTAGCCCAACAAGACAGCAACAAAATTCTATTTTGGAGTTCAGAATTCTGAACCCCAAGATTCAGCCCTTGAATCCACCAAAAAGTCCTAAAAGTGGAAAGCAGGATCCACCTGGGACCCTCCGGGAACTTTCCCGAAGAAAGTGGAAATTTCCAAAATTTTCCACCCCTTTCCCCTGCCAAACCTATTAAAAAGTGTGTGAGGGTTCCCACAAACCTCCTCCACTTAGAACTTTGTAGGTCCGAAATGCGCCGAAAGGTGTTATTTTGGTGTATTTTTAAAAATTCGTATCTCGGAATGGGGTGAAGATACTCCCCCACAACTCAAGACCTGAAATACGTACGCGACGAGACCTTTCTTTTGACGCCAAAAACCGAATTTTTGGACACCAACTGAGCAATCTACGAATTTTTTTGAGATTGCTCAGACACTTTCTAAGGCGCCGTTATGACTAAAAGTGCAGGCGCAAGGCGATTTTTGAAAAATCGTACCTCCGAAAGTACTTATTGTTAACCTTTCTAATTAACAACTTTAATAGTCCTTCCCCAACTCTACCCACCACAAAAATTTGGTGGGGGTAGGTCCACGGGTATAGGAGTTATTAAAGGTCGAATAGTAAAAGTTAACAAAAAGATTTCTTTATTTTCGACAAATCCAACCAAGTAGCGAAAATCGAAAATCCGAAAAAACAAAGCCAAATCAAATAGGAGAGCAGAAATCAAAGTAGGGGACGAAAGCCAAAGTCGTTTTTTATCCACTTACTTCGAAAAACTCAACAAATCGCAAGGTATACCTCCAACTAACATCAAATTTTACCTCACTAACATCTTTTACCTCACTAACATCTTTTACCTCACTAACATCTTTTACCTCACTAACATCTTTTACCTCACTAACATCTTTTACCTCACTAACATCTTTTACCTCACTAACATCTTTTACCTCACTAACATCTTTTACCTCACTAACATCTTTTACCTCACTAACATCTTTTACCTCACTAACATCTTTTACCTCACTAACATCTTTTACCTCACTAACATCTTTTACCTCACTAACATCTTTTACCTCACTAACATCTTTTACCTCACTAACATCTTTTACCTCACTAACATCTTTTACCTCACTAACATCTTTTACCTCACTAACATCTTTTACCTCACTAACATCTTTTACCTCACTAACATCTTTTACCTCACTAACATCTTTTACCTCACTAACATCTTTTACCTCACTAACATCTTTTACCTCACTAACATCTTTTACCTCACTAACATCAACCTAACCTTTTTTTTTTTTTTTTTTTTTTTTAACGTAGTGAAAACTCTTTACGAGTACCCCAGAGCCCGGGGGGGCCCGGGGGTTATGTGGGACTCTCTCCCCCGACCTCTTTCCCTGCGGAAAGGGGAGGGGGGAGCATACCCACTAAAAACACTACGGCATTGTCCGCCCGCCGGGTTTAGGTAGGCGCCGTGGGATCCCGAAGATTCGAGCCGACGACGCCCCCCGGCTGCCCCGGCTTTCGCCAGGGCCACCCGCGCCAAGGAGGGAGGAGTCGCAACGCTTCGACTCCCCCCCCAGACGTGTGGGACCGTGCAATGCAAGCGAGGGGCCCCCGCCCCCCACCCGCTGGTCCCACTAAGGGTTCAGGCGGGCAGCAAACTGCCGCCGCCTTCGCCCCGTTCGTCTGCGCCGGAACGGGGGCGCCTGGACATCCTCCTCGCGCTCCCGTTCCTCGGCTTCCTTCTGGAGCATTATAGACTCGCAGAAAGAAGCCACCTCCTCCCAGGACTCGTCACCCCTATCCAGCATAGCTTGCACTATGCTGTGGAGTGACAAGTCCTGTCGCCCAATGGCCGCCCTGAGTTGGCGACGCTCGTACTCCCAGCAGGGACACTCTTCCAGTGTATGCTGGGCAGTATCTTCCGGCGCGCCGCAGTTCCAACACTGTGCACTGGCCTCTCTGCCTATCCGGTGGAGGTAGGCACCGAAACACCCGTGGCCTGACAGGATTTGGGTGAGATGGTAAGTTAGGGTACCAAACTCCCTGTCAAGCCACAGGTCGAGCGAGGGGAGGATAGCCGCTATAGTGCGCGTGCCATAGCGACAGTCCTCCAGCTCGCTCTTCCACCGGTCGCGCATGCGCCTTGCCGTCATCCGGCGGGCATGCATGAGCTCCTGCGGAGCCGGCCTCTCGTCTCTCGCCTGGGCTGCTCGCTGCTCCCTGTAGGACTCCGCCATGACGCAGGCGTCAATGTCCCACGGGGGAGTGCGGGCCAGCAGGCAGGCAGCCATGTGCGCCACCGTAACGTAGGCCCTTACAATACGGATGGCGCACACCCTCTGCGGCCGTCGGAGGAGGGCCCGAGTTCGTGGCGTCAGCCGGTCCGCCCAAATTGGTGCGCCGTATAGGGCCATACTGCGCACTACTCCAGCAAAGAGGCGCCTGCATGGCGCACTTGGGCCGCCCACGTTCGGCATCAGCCTGGCCAGGGCTGAGGCGGTGTCGACTAGGCGGGGGGCAAGTCGGGAAAAATGTTCTCGGAAGTCCCATTTCCTGTCCAGGACAAGGCCAAGATATTTTATATTGGCCTTGACCTGGACAGGTTCGCCTCCAATCTGGAGCGTCGTGTTGGCTGGTATGCGCCAACGGGGGCCGCCGAAGATCATTGCGTCGGTCTTTGCAACGGCTACTTTCAACCCGAGCGCCCCGATGCGGTCGACGACCAATTCGGCCGCAACGGTCGCCCTGCGCAGGGTTTCCTCTATGTTACTTCCCCGCACGACCACGAGCGTGTCGTCGGCGTAACAAATCGTGGCCATGCGGGGAAGCTGCACCCCTCGAATGGCCCAGTCAAAGCCTAGGTTCCACAGAAGTGGACCCAGGACTGAGCCTTGCGGGACTCCGCAGGTCATGGGCCGGCTCATGCGCCTTCCGCCGTGATCGTAGAGCACCACCCTTCCCTCAAGGTAGTGCCCTACGATCTTTTGCAGGTACCCCGGTATCTGGTGGTACCTGAGGGACTCGCGTATAACTGAGTAGGGAAGGGTGCCAAATGCGTTGGCGATGTCCAGGGACACCGCCACCACTCCTTCCCTACTCTCGGCCGCTTGGTCGCACCAGTCCTTCAGGGACTTAACCGCGTCCAGGGTCGACCGGCCAGTCCGGAACCCGAACTGTCGGTCTGACAACTGCGGGCCCTCCTCCCGCAGGTGCGCACGTATACGGTGCGCAATGATGCGTTCGAGCGACTTCCCCGCCTCGTCCAATAGGACGATTGGTCGATGGGCGGAGGGCGAGTCCGGCGAGCGTCCCGGCTTGGGTATGAGGACCAAGCGGCCCTCCTTCCAAACTCGGGGGAAGCGCCCCACCTCAAAGCACTCGTCGTAGAGGTCTCTGAGGCGCCCCCCCAGGTGCTTCAGGGCCACGGGTATTACCCTGGCCGGGACTCCGTCTGGCCCCGGGGCCTTTTTACAGGCCCGGAGACGGTCAACCACCATCATCCACTCGTCCTCGTTGATCCTCGGGACGGGGACGGGTGGGTCTCTTGGCTCCTCCGAGTGGGCCGACATCCTCGGAGGAGTAAAGTCCGGCGCCGGCGGGAAGAGCACCTCCAGCACCCGGTTGAGGAGTTCCGGCTCCATTGAATCCATGGGGGGTGCGCGCTTCATTTTATTCCTTATCATTTTGTAAGGGCGCCCCCATGGATTCCTGTCCAGCGTGGCCAGAAACTCTTCGTATGCCACATCCTTGGCCTTGGAAATGGCCAACTGGAGCGCTTCCTTCGCAGCCTTGAGCCGGCTGTGGAGGAGCTCCTCCTCCTCGGCAGTGTGGTCCCTCCTCCGCCTGCAGTGCGTGTACGTACGGCGGGCGCGATTGCTGGTGATTCGGAGGGCCGCGATCTCCTCCGACCACCAGTAGACGCTCGGTTTTCCCGGCATCTTCCGAACCCGGGGCATGGCTGCGTCGCATACCGCGGTGAGCGACTCGCGGAAGCGGGCCGCCTTCACATCTATCCCCGAGTCGGTGGGTGGGGGGGCGCACCATGCCTCAACCACTGCAGCCTCTTCCGCCATTCCCGCGTCGAATTTGGTGATAACCCAACGCGGGAAGCTTATCCTCCCCATCGCAGGCGGCGGCTGCTGCTGCGACTGCGGCAGCGGCGTGGCGGAGACCCTCATCCGGATGTACCGGTGATCGGAGAGGGTCTCTTCTTCCTCCAGGACGCGCCAATCTTGGATCCGTGTGGCTAGGGCAGGGGTCGCGAACGTGATGTCCACGATGGACCCCCCCTGCCGACGCACACACGTGTTGACAGCGCCCCGGTTAACCACGTCGAGCCCAGTGGCCACCGCCCAGTCCCGAAGGACCGCCCCTTTCGCGTCAGTACGGGGGGAACCCCACGCGACGCTTTTGGCGTTGAGGTCCCCCATCATGAGCACCTGTGCCGGTGCCGCCCGCCGGATTATCGGCTCCAGGCTCGCCAGGAATCTCTCGAATTCCGAGAGGGGCCTGTTGGGTGAGAAGTAAACGCCGACAACGAGTACCCCTCCCCATTTGGCCGCCGCAAACCCAGACCCCCTTTCTTTGGGGGAGAGTTGTTGTGGACCAGATGCCGGCACCACGACGCCGACCAGACCGTCAGTGTCTCCAACCCAGTTTGGCTGAGGGGGGACGAAATAGGGTTCGGCGACCACCGCCACGTCTATGCGCCACTCCGCGAGAGCCTGCATCAGCAGGTCCTGTGCACGCGCGGAGTGGTTGGCATTCGCCTGAAGGAGCTCGTAATGCGGGTGTACCGGCATTAAGACACCTGCATTTCGAGCTCCTCTTGTGCCCTAGGGCTTCCGTCGTTGGGGGTGAGGGCCTGGGTCGTCGGGACCTTCCCCCTAACTTTGGGTGGTGCACATTTGTCCCCACCCATTACGTGGCCATGCGGTCGTCCTGCCTCCGCGCATACTGCGCACTTGGGCTGCGCCGTACACGCCGCCGCTCGGTGCCCCTCCCCTCCGCATCGGAAGCATTTCTCCCCATGTTCCGCAGCGGAGGGGCACGTGGCCCTGGTGTGGCCCAGTGCCATGCACTTGTAGCAGCGCAATGGCAGGGCCACAAGGGGCGTTACTGTCACCTTTGCCCATCCAACCTGAATGTTGCCCTCGCTAGCGATGGCCTTCGCTGCCGTTGCCGGGCACCTCAGAATGACAGCACCTCGTCCAAAGGCCCTTTCGCTCAGGGTCCCAACCTTAACGAGGGCCACGTCGCAGCCCCCCTTCGCTGCGATGGCCGCCGCTACCTCATCCCGGCCCACGGTCTCGTCTAGCCCCGTGAGCTTGAGCTCGGCGAATTTTGTGGGCCGGGTGATCTCCGCAACATCCCCCACCACCTCACGGAGTTTTTCCGCCATGCGGTCCGCGGTGGCGTCAGGGGTGTCCCCCCTTATCTCGATCATTTTGGAGCCGGTCATGGTGGTCTTGAGCTTGACCGACTCCAGGCCGAAGTCGGCCAGCCTAATTCCGGCCCTGGCCCAGGCCATCACTTCGGGGTAAGTGGCCCGGTTGCCCCCCCTCTGCGCCCTCTCCTTGAGGGTCAGCACCACGGCCGAGGTACGAGGCACCACCACCTTGACCGTTTTCGGCTTAGGGGCCGTCTTTGAGGGGGCACCCGTGGAAGCGGCGCTCTTCTTCTTCCCCTTCCTCCTTGCCACCTCTGACCAGGGAACTTCCTGGGACTGGGGAGCAGCTTGGGGTTGAGGCCCATTCATCCCGCTTGTCCCGGCCTTGGGGGGGGGAGTGGGTGGCACATTGTTGGACCGCTGCGCCGGCTTGGTTCTCGGGGCCGGCGTTGGGCCAGTCCTCTTACCCGCATTTTTTCCACTTTGGGCAGGCGGGGGCGGAGGAGGAGGCGGCAAGGGGATTGCCACCTGTTTCGCCTTCGGCTGGACTGCTTTTGGGGGCTCCCTCATGTCGCCCCCTACCAGGCCCGACTGGGCCCTGGGGCGAGGGGGCGGCGTCGTCCTTCTGTCGGCTGCGAGTGATGGCCTGAGGACAGGCTCCGGCGGGAGGCGCGCCTCGACTTCCCCTAGGCGGGCGTTGATCATCCCGCCCAGGGATGTCAGGAGGTCGCGCCTCATCTCCTCCACTACCTCTTTGAGGTCCTCGCGGCCATAATTTGCGGCAGCTGACGCCTTCTGGCCCTGTGCGTACGCATCTTTAAATGCGCGCAGCTCCGCACGGACCTGGTCCAGCTGCCTCGAGAGCCGGGCGTTATCCGCACGAAGACGACGCTGCTCGTCCACCGGGCACAGCTCCTGAACTTCCTGGATAGCGCCGACCGCAGCTGCAATGGCGCCGTTGATGACGCCCTGTACGGTACCCTTCATGGTACCGCACTTCTTCACCTGGTCCTTAATGGCCACCAGGTTTTGTAGGGCCTCCGTCAGTAGTTCTTCCTTAGTCCTGCCCATCACACAGGACAGGACAGGAGAGCGGCGGCCCTCGTCTTCGTCTTCCTCCCTCACCCCTTTGCCCCCGCGCAAGGTGCGGTGGGCAGGGCGGTAATCTCGGGCCCCGTAGGAGGCCTCGTCCTCCTTCTCGTCCTCAGTGTCAGAGTCTTGCCCCTGCAGCTTTCTTCGCGCCACAGCCAAACCAGCGCGGGCGCTTGTGGGGCGCTTGAGGAAGCGACCTTTTGCCGAGGACCCAACCTTGGAAGGCGGGGACCTTTCCGGGGCACCTGCCTCCTTCTCGTCCCTCTTCGGGTGAGGTCTCTTCAGACCAGACTCCCCCACGAGGTGGCGGACAAAAGCCATCTCCACATCCCCTATTGGTCGGTTGCCCACGTCCACGTCCTCATCAGTCGCTTCCGACACGGTGACCGACCAAAATTCCTCCTTATCCGACAAGGCCGGGAACTTAAGCCGGTAACCTTCCGCCTTCGGTGAAAAATTTTCCGCTGCGGAACCATCCGTGGGGCCCATGACCTGTTGGGCCTCGAGTGTGGCCGCTAAACCGGGCTCCCCCCCCCATGAACTACCCGTCCCCAAAGAACCCCCCATCTGGGAGTTTTCCCCGGACCTATGTTCAACCTTTCGGTCGCCCATAGTTTCCCCCCCCCCGTCCGATTCCCAATCGGAACCCCCCCCTCGAACCTCTCCAGGTTCGTTCCCCCCCCCACCTATCAAAAACCCCCCCCTACCAGGTTGGTTTGCCAGAAGGGCAAAACCTAACCTAAAAACGGTCGAGTCCGGGACTAGCGAAAATTACCAACTTATAAAAAGTTGGTAGTTTTCGCCAGATTCTGACAAGACTATAGCAGCTACAGGGTCGTGTGAGGTGCCGTTAGGCGGCGCAAACTACTTCCTATTCGACCCCCCCGCTACCAAATCCCTGACCGTTTTGGTATAGGCGCAACGATTTTTCAAAAACCCCGACAAACTAAAGAAAAAAGTCGTGTGCGCCTATGGCGAAAAAAATAGCAATGTTGCCAAAGTTAGGTTACCGAATAACTTTTGAATGGTAAGTCCAAAAATTATTCGGTAAATGGCAAACGATAGTGCTACCTTTACGCTCTATATCCCCGAAAAAAGATTCTAAAAAAGTTAAGCCGAAACAAAGTTATGAATTTTTGAAAAAATTTACAAAAGATGTGTTTTGAAATTGCGACCGCAAAAACAGAAGGTTTTTGGGGTGAAATTTCAAAAATTAATTTTGGGGTATCCAGAGAAGCTAGAAAACCAGAAAAATAGCCAAAAAATCGGGCGTCTAATGCAGAAGGCAATAGGAAAAAAAAGTTGTGCGAAAAGCAAAGGCAAGTAATAAATTTGAGTGTTTTAGCGCAAGGTGTCGTCCAAGACAGCTCAAATTTTTCCTCAGACAGCTCAAATTTTTCCTCAGACAGCTCAAATTTTTCCTCAGACAGCTCAAATTTTTCCTCTAGACAGCTCAAATTTTTCCTCTAGACAGCTCAAATTTTTCCTCTAGACAGCTCAAATTTTTCCTCTAGACAGCTCAAATTTTTCCTCTAGACAGCTCAAATTTTTCCTCTAGACAGCTCAAATTTTTCCTCTAGACAGCTCAAATTTTTCCTCTAGACAGCTCAAATTTTTCCTCTAGACAGCTCAAATTTTTCCTCTAGACAGCTCAAATTTTTCCTCTAGACAGCTCAAATTTTTCCTCTAGACAGCTCAAATTTTTCCTCTAGACAGCTCAAATTTTTCCTCTAGACAGCTCAAATTTTTCCTCTAGACAGCTCAAATTTTTCCTCTAGACAGCTCAAATTTTTCCTCTAGACAGCTCAAATTTTTCCTCCTAGACAGCTCAAATTTTTCCTCTAGACAGCTCAAATTTTTCCTCTAGACAGCTCAAATTTTTCCTCTAGACAGCTCAAATTTTTCCTCTAGACAGCTCAAATTTTTCCTCTAGACAGCTCAAATTTTTCCTCTAGACAGCTCAAATTTTTCCTCTAGACAGCTCAAATTTTTCCTCTAGACAGCTCAAATTTTTCCTCTAGACAGCTCAAATTTTTCCTCTAGACAGCTCAAATTTTTCCTCTAGACAGCTCAAATTTTTCCTCTAGACAGCTCAAATTTTTCCTCTAGACAGCTCAAATTTTTCCTCTAGACAGCTCAAATTTTTCCTCTAGACAGCTCAAATTTTTCCTCTAGACAGCTCAAATTTTTCCTCTAGACAGCTCAAATTTTTCCTCTAGACAGCTCAAATTTTTCCTCAGACAGCTCAAATTTTTCCTCAGACAGCTCAAATTTTTCCTCAGACAGCTCAAATTTTTCCTCAGACAGCTCAAATTTTTCCTCAGACAGCTCAAATTTTTCCTCAGACAGCTCAAATTTTTCCTCAGACAGCTCAAATTTTTCCTCAGACAGCTCAAATTTTTCCTCAGACAGCTCAAATTTTTCCTCAGACAGCTCAAATTTTTCCTCAGACAGCTCAAATTTTTCCTCAGACAGCTCAAATTTTTCCTCAGACAGCTCAAATTTTTCCTCAGACAGCTCAAATTTTTCCTCAACATCAACCTAACCTAACCTAACCTAACCTAACCTAACCTAACCTAACCTAACCTATGGCGCGTCCTGGAGGAGGCGGAGACCCTGTCGGACCATAGGTTCATCAGGTGCAGGGTCTCCGAAGCGCCCCCCGGGCCGCAAGCCCGTCCGGCGGGAGGAGGAGGGAGAGGGGGAGGGCTCCCCAAATGGGCGCTCTCCCGCCTCGACCGGGACCGGGCCGAGGAGGCGGCCATAGTCCGGGCGTGGTGCGTCGACCCCCCGAGTTCCATGGGGGTCGAGCACAGGGCCGCCAAATTTAAAGAGGACTTGGCGGCCATATGCGACGCCGGCATGCCGCGTTCGAGCGGCAGGGCCCCCCCACGGGACGGGGTGTATTGGTGGTCCCAGGACCTGGCCGTCCTGAGGGCCGCCAGCGACCGGGCGCGACGCAGGTTCACCCGGTGCCGCCGGCGCGCAACAAGGGTGCCGGGTGAGGAGGAGCGCCTCCTGGCCGAGCTGAGGGCGGCCAAGATGGAGTTTGCGGTGGCGATAGGCGCGGCAAAAGACCGCGCCTACGCCGAATTTTTAGCCGAACTGGACGCCGACCCGTGGGGGCGCCCGTACCGTATGGTGCGGGCGAAAATGAAGGCCGCCCCCCCCACGGAGGAGTTCGAGCCGGACCTCCTGGAGGCGGTGGTCGAGGGGCTATTCCCCGATAGCCCCCCCTTCGACCCCCCGCCCATGGCCCCCCCGGACGTGGAGCCCGACGAGGCCGCCCTCATGGTCCCCCCTGTCACGGGGGAAGAAATGGCGGCGGTAAGGGCCCGCCTAAAAGGGCGGAGAAAGGCCCCAGGGCCTGATGGTGTTCCTGGGCGAGTACTACACCTCGCCCTGGAGCACCTTGATGACCGCCTCCAGGCCCTCTTTACAGCCTGCCTTGAGGCTGGCCACTTCCCGGCCACTTGGAAGATGGGCCGCCTGGTCCTCCTCCGAAAGGAGAGTCGTCCGCCGGACTCTCCGTCCGGCTACAGACCGCTGGTGATGTTGGACGAGACGGGCAAGCTCCTCGAGAGAGTGGTAGCTGCCCGAATCGCCCGCCACCTAGCGGAGGTCGGGCCGGATATCTCGGTAAACCAGTTCGGGTTCAGGGTAGGGCGATCCACGATGGACGCCCTATCCTCCCTGAAAGGGTTTACCGAGGAGGCGGCGAGGGGGGGGCAGGGGGCGTTGGCAGTCTCGTTGGACATCGCTAACGCCTTCGGCTCCCTCCCCTTCGGAGTGATAGAGGAGGCGCTCCGGTACCACGGGGTGCCCCTCTACCTCCGGAGGATTGTAGGGCACTACCTGACCGATCGGGTAGTGCTCTACACGGGGAGGGGGGGAATGGTGAGGAGGAGGCGAATGGCCAGTGGAGTCCCGCAGGGGTCGGTGTTAGGACCCCTGCTCTGGAACCAGGGCTTCGACTGGGCCATTCGCGGGGAGGTGCTGCCCCGGATGGCGGTCATCTGTTACGCAGATGACACGCTGGTCGCCGTCCGGGGTACCACGTGGGAGGAGACGAGGAGGAGGGCGGAGGTGGGTGCCACCCTTATCACCCGCAGGATCGGGGCCCTCGGGTTAAGGGTGGCACTGCCCAAAACTGAGGCCCTCTGTTTTAGGGGGCCGAGGTGGCGGGTGCCGCGAGGAACGGCGTTGCGGGTGGCGGGCGAAGCCGTCGAGGTTAAGGCCCAGATCAAATATCTGGGCCTTACCCTGGACGGCAAATGGCGGTGGGAGGCCCACTTCCGGGACCTCATCCCCCGGATAGTGGGCGCGGCGGGGGCACTGAGCCGCCTCCTGCCGAATTCCGGCGGGCCAGACGCCCCGTGCAGACGCCTATACGGCAACGTCCTGCGCTCCATGGCGCTGTACGGGGCGCCCATCTGGGCGGAGAGCCTCACGCCTGCGGCGAAAGCGCTGCTCCGACAACCGCAGCGCGTAATCGCCCAGAGGGTATGCCGAGCCTACCGAACGGTGGGCTGGCAGGCAGCGGGCGCGCTGGCTGGCTCCCCTCCCTGGGAACTGGAGGCGGGGGCCCTTGCGGAGGCCCACAGGGCCAGAATCGAGAGGAGGGCCAGGGGCGAATCTCTCGCCCCTGAAGAGCTGACCCGAGCCCGGGAGCTATGGAAGGAAGGGGTCATGGAGCGCTGGGTGGATGAGCTGCGGGACGCCGAATTCGGCACCCGCACAATCCAGGCCATCCGCCCGGTGCTCCACGAGTGGTGCGGGAGGGCCCACGGGTCCCTCACCTACCGACTCACACAGGTACTGTCCGGGCATGGTTGCTTCGGGCGGTACCTAAAACGAGTCGGTAGGGAGGAGACGGAGTCCTGCCATGAGTGCGGCGCGGCGTCGGACACGGCACAGCACACGCTGGAGCTGTGTCCCGCCTGGTCCGAGCAGCGCCGCACTCTGGTGGCGACTATCGGCGGCGACCTCTCACTTCCCGGCGTAGTGTACGCCATGGTCGGGAGTGAGGGGTCCTGGGAGGCCGTCGCCTCCTTCTGCGAGGACGTGATGTCGCAGAAGGAGGAGAGGGAGCGGGAGCGCGAGAACGACCCCCTCGCGCCCCCGCTCCGGCGCAGACGGATAGGGAGGAGGCGGCGGCAGTTTGCCGCTGCTCTTCCCTAGTGGTGCCTGCTGGCGGGGGATGGGGATCCCCTGCTAGCTAGTAAAGGCCCACGAGTCTAGGGGGGGGCCAAGTATTCCCGGCCCCCCTCTCTTTGGCGCGGGAGCCCTGGCGATTAGGCTGGGGCGGCCGGCGGGGTGTGCGTGGTGACACTATTATTCTCCCACGGCACCCCTCCAATGGCAGAGAGGGAATACCGGCGGGTTTTTAGTGGGTAGGCCTCCTCCGCTTCCCCCCGCTCGGGGGGGGCCGGGGAGGAGAGTCCCACATAACCTCCGCGCCATCCCCACGGCGCGGTGGTATGCGTAACGCATTTTCCCGCCGCGAAAAAAAAAAAAAAAAAAAAAAAAAAAAAAAGGTTATAATGTGTTAGGTTCACATTGGTCAGTTTTTTAATGTATTAGGGTTAAATGTATTAGGTTTCAGTGTGTTAGGTTCTCAGATTTTAATTCGTTAGGTTCAAATTGGTTAGGTTTTAATGTGTTAGGTTCACATTGGTTAGTTTTTTAATGTATCAGGGTTAAATGTATTAGGTTTCAATGTGTTAGGTTCTCAAGTTTTAATTTTTAGAATAGAATAGAATAGAATAGAATATATTTTATTTCTCAGAAACAGTGTGTTAGGTTCTCAGATTTTAATTCGTTAGGTTCAAATTGGTTAGTTTTTAATGTGTTAGGTTCACATTGGTCAGTTTTTAATGTATCAGGGTTAAATGTATTAGGTTTCAGTGTGTTAAGTTCTCAGGTTTTAATTTGTTAGGTTCAAATTGGTCAGGTTTTAATGTGTTTGGTTCACATTGGTCAGTTTTTTAATGTATCAGGGTTAAATGTATTAGGTTTCAGTGTGTTAGGTTCTCAGGTTTTAATTCTTTATGTTCAAATTGGTTAGGTTTTAATGTGTTAGGTTCACATTGGTTCTTTTTTTAATGTATCAGGGTTAAATGTATTAGGTTTCAATGTGTTAGGTTCTCAAGTTTTAATTTTTAGGTTCAAATTGGTTAGTTTTTAATGTGTTAGGTTCACATTGGTCAGTTTTTAATGTATCAGTGTTAAATGTATTAGGTTTCAGTGTGTTAAGTTCTCAGGTTTTAATTCGTTAGGTTCAAATTGGTCAGGTTTTAATGTGTTAGGTTCACATTGGTCAGTTTTTTAATGTATCAGAGTTAAATGTATTAGGTTTCAATGTGTTAGGTTCTCTGGTTTTAATTTGTTAGGTTCAAATTGGTTAGTTTTTAATGTGTTAGGTTCACATTGGTCAGTTTTTAATGTATCAGGGTTAAATGTATTAGGTTTCAGTGTGTTAGGTTCTCAGGCTTTAATTTGTTAGGTTCAAATTGGTTAGGTTTTAATGTGTTAGGTTCTCTGGTTTTAATTTGTTAGGTTCAAATTGGTTAGTTTTTAATGTGTTAGGTTCACATTGGCCAGTTTATAATGTATCAGGGTTAAATTTATTAGGTTTCAGTGTGTTAGGTTCTCAGGTTTTAATTTGTTATGTTCAAATTGGTTAGGTTTTAATGTGCTGGGTTCAAATTGGTTAGTTTTGTAATGTATTAGATTTAAATGTGTTAGGTTTCAATGTGTTAGATTCAAATTGGTTAGGTTTTAATTTTGTTAGGTTAACATTGGTCAGTTTTTTAATGTATCAGGGTTAAATGTGTTAGGTTTCAATGTATTAGGTTTCCAATGTGTTAGGTTCTCAGGTTTTAATTTGTTATTTTCAAATTGGTTAGGTCTTAATGTGTTAGGATCACATTGGTCAGTTTTTTAATGTACTTATTAGGTTCAAAATGGTTAGGTTTCAATGTGTTAGGTTCAAATTGGTTAGGGTTAGAAGTTAGGTTACAAATTGTTCTGCTTAAATTTCTTTTTTTAGTTTTTTTTTATATCATGATTTTTTTTACAGCCTTTTTCGTGTATATTGTTTATTATAATTACATATTCGTAATGCTAGATAAACCACGTATTTTTTCCAATTTTTGTATAATCGAAAATCGCGAAAAATATTGGCCCTCCACTCCCACCCACCAGTCAAATGCTTAGCTACATCACCTTGCTCGATAGGTATTTAATCAGTTTTTTCAAAATAATGTTCAAATCTCTAATTTTTAAATACTCAAATCTCACCAAAAGTTTAAAGGCATTTATTATTTACCTTTTGGTATTGTTTTGCGCGTATATGTTAACGAAATCTGTAGTTATTCGACTTTTTGTCTAATTTGACTTGAAAAATGGTAAAATTTCTTCCTTACTTCACGGCTACTAGCTGGATTTGAGCGATTTTCGTTATGTAGATTAGAACGACTTTTGGGCACTCTTTTAATGACTCGTTTCTATCCTTAAACTTAGATTTAACTTGTTTTATCGGATTTTTATTTTTGCACTTTGGCTGGGCTGATTTAATTCAAACATTAGTAAAACTTTTACTATTCGGATAGTTGTTTATTTATGTGGAAGTATTCGCAATTGATGGTTTAGTTGCAGGTTTTCGGAGTGAAGACGCATCTTAACTTGCATCATTTTGAAAAAGAGCTGATACGATCGAACTGTGAATCCCGGTAAATGTCAGAAAATATGACTGCGAATTCCTGGAAAATTATAACAGCGGACAAACAGACGGTCCAACCGGCTAGAGTCTCGGGTCCCCCTAAAGGGCTGAAAATTAAATAGTGAATCCCCTAAATGTCGAATTCTGCACGAGCGAGTGTTCGGACCCCTGATCCTCTGCTTCAGAGCAAGGGCTACAACGGTTTTACTTATATACTTTATGTATTACAATACATAAGGTATTCTTATCGTATATTTAAGAATTTATAGGTATATCTGGTAAATTAAACACGATCAGACTTTGTAATAATTTATTGTTGTTAGGTATAAATTTATGGAAGGCGACAGATTTTCGTTAATTCAAAATTTCACTAAATTACCCGCGTTGTAGCGGCTGGTATGAATGAAGTAGCCTTGAAATCACGACGAAATCTCGACAGAATGCGTCGAACCGTGCTCGGAAGTGGATCAGCTGTGACGCCGCGTCTAGACAACAGGCAGCGGCCGCGGCTCGGCGAACTGACTCGCTGGCAGCCCCACTCGGCTCACTCGGGACCGACCGCTCAACGCAACCGGCCGTGACCATTATTTTCCCCGCAATTTAGATTTTTTCAGTTTTAAATTAAAATATTTACATGTAGATAAGATTATCTACCAACAAGACGTAATTCACAAATTAGTGCTATATTTACAACTCTATTGCTATTTACATTTTACGTAGACTCTTTAGTTCAATATCGACATCGGACATCGTAGACAACACGATTTGATCGTTAACAATTCAAATATTGAATAATATTCGGAGAGTGGTTGGTCGGCGGCGGCGCGTGCGGCGCCTACTGGCGGCGGCGGCGGCGCGCGACGGCCAGCAGCAGCGCCGCGGCCGCGGTGGCGGCGGGCCGCAGCGGCGCGCGCGGCGCCGCGCTCCGGGACCGTGACAGCGTCGCCGCCATCTTGTCGCCTGCAACAACACGCGCCGGTGAGATGGGCGCCTGGCGGGGTAGGCAGGGGGGAGGGGAGGGCGAGACGGCGGACACTCACTGCCTTCGGATACGTAGACGTAGATGGCGGCGGGCTCGGTGTTGGGCGCGCGGCAGGAGTAGTTCCCGGAGTGGCGCGGCGCGGCGTCGCGGATGGTGAGCGCGGACTGCGTGCGCGCGCCCGGCGCCGTGCTCACCGCCACGCCGCGCGCCGCGTCGTAGTTTATCATGCGCTCGTTGTGGTACCAGAACACATACTGCGGCGGCACGGGGCTCTGCACACACACACACGTACACGTTAGCAGCGTCTACGCCTGCGCACAACGGCGGTGGGGGACATTGATACTCTGCCTGACCTTCTCGATGATGCAGACGAGACTGATAGTAGAGCCGGCGTCGACGTGGTGCTCGTCGGCGCCGAGGATGAAGGCCTCAGGCACCAGCACGTGCAGCGCCACGAGCCGCGACAGCGGGCCAGCCGCCGTCGACACCTGGCACTCGTACGTGCCGTTGTCGCGCTTCTGCACGAACTTGATCTGCAGCGTCCAGTCGTCCGAGCCCTCGCTGTGCAGCACCTGCGCACACACGCACACGGTCACTCAGAGCGCCGCGCCATCAGACACGGGAAGTGCACAACCGGCTAGGTCACCTGAAACCGCTCGTCATTTGTGTACATGAACAGGCCGGAACTGATGATGTGCCAGTCGCGGCGGCGCACCCACGAGATCTGAAAAATGGAAGCGGCCACTTTTATAACACGTCTCGAGCTGCGAGCAAGCAATTCGAGCAGGCAAGCGGGTGGCGTGCGGTAGGCAGGCGGTGGCTGTCGGAACTCACGCCGCGCTCTCCCAGGTGCCGCACCGGGCAGTGCAGGAAGGCGGTGGCGCCGAGTTGCGCCAGCACGTCCTCGCGTGAGGCGTTGAGCACGGGCTGCCGGCGGCGCGCCTCCAGCGAGGCGTACCACAGCTCGCGCCAGGCGGGCGCCTCCTCCTCGCCCAGCGCCGCGTCCAGCGCGTCCGGCGCCTCCAGCGCGTCCAGCGGCACGCCCGCGCTCTCCTCGTCCGCGCCCGGCGGCGACGGCGACACCTGCCAGCTGGCGCGCTCTGCTCCTGCGCCGCACAAACGTTGCGCTTAGAGACGGCAGTCGGTTTATACGGTTTAGGTTTGGCTCGATTGAGAGGCGACTCACGTGTTCGATGCGTCGGGTTCGCGGCGGGCGCGGCGACGCCGGCGGCCGCGGCCAGCGCGGCCAGCAGCGCCAGCCAGCGCGCGCCGCGGGCCATGCTGCCGCGCTACTGCCGCGTCGCCCGCCGCCTCGCACTTACACCTTCACTCCTGGACAGAACAATAACGAGCTAAGTACTTGTTCTGAAAACTGGTAGTTATTTTGACTATCGACATAATTTATTTGATAACATCTATCAACCGAGAGTAGATGCTATCGCGTTGTCTTGTAGTGGCTACACTCCTGTATGCATGTCGGGTATCTGGAGGGGTCGCGAGTGCCCCTCGACACGACGCGCGGAGACATTAGCGGGCCGGCTTGAGTGGCGCGACGTGAAGGGTTACCGCCCGGTGGGGGGGGGGGGGGACGTGATGGATGGCCGCGGCGGCGCGGGCGCCAGCGCTGAGATTGATGTGTTTTTTACGAGCCGCTTACCTGCCCCCGTTCGCTGCTGGTTGATGCGATTATATTTCGCGCAATGAAAAAACTATTAGATAAAATATATTTTTTTAATATTCAGTTTGGCGCCTTTAGTAGTAGTATGATTAGAGTGATTTATTGAGGCTCAGTCCTCGCATCGCAGGATGCTACCCCTACTGGAACCCCGTTACATATAAGCCTACGCCGCGCCGTCTGTCCTCTCGTCCATCCATTCCCCTCCGCGTCTCTTAAGAAGCTTCTGCTCTCTCCGAAGAAGCTTCTAGGTGTCTGCCGATTTGTCAAGTTTCTGATAATCTGGTGTGCATTCAGATCTCACTTTTTTGTTAGCACAATCGTTTACGAACTTGGCATTTTTTACATTAATTTTTAGATGGAATGTCATTACATGTCGCCAGAAGTATGTATTGTCTTGGATGTTTAATATGTATTTAAGTATTTATTTATCTATATAAGTATGTTTATCCGTTGTCTTATTCAATCAATGTAATGTCTATCTATTTGAATTGGAAAGTCACTTTTTTTATTTTACTGCGGCGATGCCCAAAGGATGGTAATGTGTTAGTCGCGTAGGTATGTATGCGTGTCAGTGTCTATGTCCACTCTTAACTACTCAACGGTTCAACCGATTTTGATGATTTATACGTCATTACATTTGTATTAGTGACGCGAGTGTTACTAGATACATGTTTTTTATAGAAATTAAAGTTGCGTATTTCATGCGTAGGTACAAAAAAAAGAAAAAATAGTTTTTCAAGATGTTCCATTGGCATTGTAAAGTAAAGTAAAATGATTTATTGACTACATAGCATACCATGCATAGCATGTATAGCTTTACTATTCGGATTTTTCTATGTGTTCTAATTTTCAGTGTCGTTTAGAAATTAGATTTATTGACTAAGAAAGAGTTATAAGTACCTATTGTTATCGAATCAAACCGAATATAAATATGAAAATGAAAACAAACAAGGAAAATATCTGGCGCACCCCAAACTAGGCTAGGCCCGTGTCTTGGGGTCTAGGTGTGTTGCATAGGGCTTTGAAAATCATTACTCGGTGTCTCAAGTATTTTTTTATGTTGAACACAGAGCAAACAACCGAATAGAGCGGAAACGTCATACAATTTATATGAAATTAAATTACGCCAAGCCGAAATTGGCGACTGCACTTTGATTGGCCAGTCGAAGGTCAAAAGGGTAAATAAAGTTGTGCAGCTATTATGATCGATGTGGATAATATTTAGTTAGAATATTATTTTTAAATAATATTCATATTCCATGGTTTATTCCATGTGAAATATAAATGAAATACAATAGCGAAAGATTTGCGTAAGTATGGTGTAAGTCGAAAAGGACTGATGGGTTGCCATTGCATGGATAGCCCTTATTTCCACTCTAATTGTTTATTTCCTCTATGAGTTTGAATGGCCCTTCAGGATGAAAATTTGATTTGTAACTATTCTCATTCTCATAATTTAACTAAGCGTGCGCGGAAGGCGAGCACCGGGAGGCGCTAGCTCTAGTTCAAACAGTCATAACTAAAAAGGATAAAAGAACGAAACCAAACGTAGTTGTCCTGTAGCTAGGTGGGGCAATGATATTCGTAGTGGACAGAGATTAGAGGAGGACAAGCTGTGAAGATCGAGTTCAGTGGCGGTGGCGGGCGCGTGGCGTGGGAACGGCCTGCGTCCAGCAGCTAGCAACTAGCAGCCAGCCGGGGACTGACACAGGCTGACGATGAATCTAATAAAACAAAAACACGATCGCAAAAACATTTCACTGAAAAGAAGAATAACCAGCCACTGCAACTCCGGCAACACAATTTGCTTTGAATTAAATACAGCAAGAGGGGACAAACCTAAGTTAAGTACAAATTAATCACAGAAATTTTAATTGTATTTTGTTTTTATTTTAATTATTATTATTTTCTCTTTTTTATTTGCACTTGACGATCTTCTTGTGGCTTGCCCATATTGTCATTTTATTTTGGTTTTTTTACGATCCTTTTTTTTTAATCTCATTTATTTTACATCTTATGATTAAGTTGGCTTTTTAACGATCCTTTTGTGAATTACTTTTTTGACATTTAAATGATAATGCATTTTTTTTGTGGTAACAAATAAATCTATCTATGTATCGATCTAATCTATACATCGTGTTACCTTAGGCTCTGTGTGATTTATGTATGTGTATGTACGTGTCTGTATCTATAAAAAAAGCCGTGGTAGCCTAGTGGTTTGACCTGTGGCCTCTCAAGCAGAGCGTGGTGGGCTCGCACCTCTGAGTTTTTCGGAATTTATGTGCGAAAATTACATTTGTAATTTGCCATGAGCTTTTCGGTGAAGGAAAACATCGTGAGGAAACCTGCACACATTTGCGAAGAAATTCAATGGTGTGTGTTAAGTTCCCAATCCGCACTGGGCGCGCGTGGGAACTATAGCCCAAACTCTCCAATACACGGAGGAGGCCTATGCCATGAGTCACGCCGAACTACGCAACAATTTAATAAATAAATGACAATAACAACATCAACAACATGTACTTACTGAAATTGTAGCGAATCCGGAATAAAAAAAGGCTTTTTTTATATTAAAACCGACAAACGGGCATGCGGTGCACCTTATAAATAAATAAATAAAGTGACAAATTCATTTTTAAATAATTTAGTTCAAGAAGAAAAAATAAAATAAAAATGGTTAACTTTACTTCACTATTCCGCGATATATTGAGGTCAAATCATGCAAAATAGCCACGCTCCTATGGATCCTTATATTCACTGCAATCAATGTTCGAAAAAACAACGACAACACAAAGTAACTATCAACGAATAAGTAGATAACCGAGAATGACAATCAGAACCACACCACCACATAGAATATTCCAGACACGTGTTTCACCTCTCTCCGAGCCATCCTCAGTGGAAGGCGGTTTTGATCTCAGTATAAATAGTGTAGGTACGGCGGAGTAGCAAAGTAAAGTTATCTACTTATTTTGACATAGACTTCCGCAAAGTAACGTCTCAATATATTCAGTTTTTAGTTTAATAGATTTTTTTGCTTTGCAAACTCGGCTGTCACGCTGTCGTGTGTGTGTGTCCTCTAGGACAAGCTAGTGAACATCGTGCAGTCGTCAATGTGGCAAGGCCGCCGGAGCCGGCGGAGCCCCCGACTCCCGCGCCACGGCACCATGCTCGACGCGACTTCGGAGCTGCGTCGAGCATGAAGGAACCTATACCATGCCCTACAGCCTACAGCCCATACCTATAAGTGAGCCGAATCGAGAGAGCATTTTGGTTTATCTTCTAGCTGTTGCCAGCGACTTCGTCTGCAAAGAATTCGTCTATCGCTATCCCGCGGGAACTATGCAATTTTCCGGGATAAAAAGTAGCCTATGTGCTATTCCAGACTTTTCTCTATCTATGTGCCGAATTTCATCCAGATCCGTTGGGCCGTTCTGGCGTGATTGAGTAACAAACAAACATCCATCCATCCATCCATCCATACTTTCGCATTTATAATATTAGTTAGATTAGATTCGCAGAACAACAACGAAGACCCCCTAAGTAAAAAAATAATAAGTACATCACTCTTACTTGTAGGTCTGTACTCGTACAGGGGGCCTACCATGACGTCCTAATTCCGACTCAGTTCAAGTTTTAGCTGTCACTTTTAGTATGAATCTGACAGCGAGGAAATCTAAACTGAATCGCATTAAGACGTCATGGCAACCCCCCAGGTTTGTTCATAACCTTTTGTCCTTCAGAATGGACAGTAGAAGGCCTTGGCGGCCGACGACGTTGCCCAAGGGTTTCATATATTTGGCGAATAGCAGCATAGCTGTTCGTATACTATAAACTTTGAAAATATCTGTCGACAAGTGTGTATTTGAGTGATTATTCTACAGCTCGACTGGCCGTCAGAGTGCAGAGGCACAGCAGTAGTTTAACATCCGTTGATCAAAGGTTAATTACTACACTTTTGGGGTCTTCTGCTACAGGTATCTTGTATACCTACTAGGAGGTCCCTAACCTTCTCATTACGTACTTCTGAATGGTCAATAAATACATTTTCATTTTTCATTTTCATTTTCACTTACTACCTAATATTTTCGTTTTTTTAGCATCAGAAAAAAAAACAATCTTGACATGTCTTTTTATTGCAATAACAATAAGATACAATTTTAAATCCCTGGAAAATTGTAAGTAATGCTTTAATGTGATTTGTTTTTGTTATGGTATTATATTTTTCCGATACCTACCGATTAAAAAAAAAATTTTTTTCGTAAAAAAGACGTCAAAATGGTTTACCTTTTCTCTAATGCTAAAAAACCGAAATATAGAAATATGAGTTGCAGAGTTTGAACCGCTAGAAAAAACTAAAATAAATAATTAATTCGATAGTACTCGTTGATACATACTCGAATACAAGTACTCATTGCTCAAGTTTGACCTCTCCGAGCTAAGCTGGTCCCAATGACTTCCGGTTTGGTAATAATCAAAAATAAAAATAAATAAAAATCGTTTATTGCAGCCCCATTGGATGATCCATATTGGTGTTAATGTTAAAACAATTTTAACTTAATAAGTATGTTATTTAGTAGTAACAGAAGGTAGAGAATTACAGAATAAAATTGTTAAACTGCGCAAAAAACTTGTTTTGATGGCATTGACTTACAATATTGTAAGTGAATGTTTGATGGTAATGCGTTGACGTGATGTGATTTTACATGCGCTACTCATCGCACCAGCATCACAGGTTACTGAAGCAAAAATACTCGTAGATTTTTCTGCATCTAAGTACGCAAGTGTTACTCATGCTCAGAAGAATTCCGACGTGCTCAATAGAATTTACTTTTTTTTTATAACCTTTTTTATTCCGAATTAACTAAAATTTTTTTGTTACATGTCTTCACTTTTTGTGTTCTTTTTATTTTAATTAAATTGCGTAATTCGGTGTGCCTCTAGGCATAGGCCTTCTCCAGTAGAATTGAAGAGTTTGGGCTAAAGTTCCCACGCGCGCCCAGTTGGGAACTTCGCACACACCATTGAACTCCTTCGCAGATGTGTACAAGGTTTCCTCACGATGTTTTCCTTCACCGATAAGCGCATAGCAAATTTCAAATGTAATTTCGCACATAAATTTCGAAAAACTAAGAGGTGCAAGTCCGGGATACGAAGCCACGACCCTCTGCTTGAGAGGCCACAGGTCAAACCACTAGGCTAGGTACCACGGCTTTTTTGAAGAATTTACTTACTTATTAAATCTAACCTTTCATCTGACTAATTTATTTTATTTTATCAAGCGCCGAGAGATAGCGGATACCACTTACAAATAATAAAGTGTAAATATAATAAATTAACTATTTGAAAATTAACTGAGTCATAATCATAATTATAAGTATATACGTTTAGTTTAACTGAGCAGTCTCACAGTTCGACACTTCAGGATGCGGGTTCACCCTGCACACGGACACTGACTTCAACCAATTTCCTAATGTTATTAAAATGTCACCTATTCACCTACACGTGGCAACCGAGTCCGATCCATCGTTGAATGTATTGTACACGTGATAACGTTCCAATGCCCATTGGCGTTGGACAACTTAAACATCTTTTGCACGCGACACACGCCAGTATGTTTGGGAACGCATTGCATTCGGATTCGGACGGACTGGAGTCAGTATGGAGTTCACCCGATAGAGATGCATTCCCGTCGATTGTCCGACGGCTCTTAAACATGAAAGTTGATCAGAACAGAGTTTTGGAGGATAGGTAATTACGTACGCTTTAATAACTCACATAAAATCAACCTTGAGTAATCTGCGACCAGAACACACAATCTACAGTCTAGACTAGTGTAAAAGAGTTTTGGCGTAATGTAGGTAAGTACTTTATGGGTAGCAAATGTGCGGAGCGAGGATGGCTGTCGCACAAGTGGGGCCTGCTGCCGAGCAGTGTGGTGCGGAGCAAGCGTGGCGGGATGCATGCGGGGGCGGCGCATCCCGGGTCCCGGCCGCGCGACACTGCACAGGCACTGGGCGCGGGCTGGGGGCTGGGGGGGGCGCGGGGCGGGAGGCTCGAGCGATCGCCGCGGCGGCCGGCGCGGGACTGCCGCGGCCGCCGCGCCGCGCCGCGCCGCCGCCGCCCGCCGCACGCCGCTCCGCTTCGCCACTACCACGCGTCGACTTAACGAATCACAAACAAAGAATGACACCCAACTAATTTTTTTTCACGGTTTGTTTTTGTGCTAAAGAATCTGAAAGAAGCTCGAAAAGGCGATGTTTAAATAATGTTATTGGAGAAATATGAAGCGCTCCCGAGGCGGTGAGGTGTTATCGACTGCGAGTCGCGGGGCGCGGGGCGGCGCGCGTGACGTCACTCGCACGTAGTAGGTACATACTGAGCGCCGCGCCGCTTCTGTCACGTATGGAGGTAGTTCTTAACCTACAAATTGTCAGTGTCTTTTTTTTAGGGTTCCATATTCAACATGGTACCCTTATAGTTTCGCTACATGCGTCCGTCGTCCGTCTGTCTGTCTATCCGCGGCTTAGCTCGGAGATTCTTGGTAAGTACTAGAAAGCTGTAATTGACAACATTTCATTTTTATAACACCTGAAAATGTATATATGGTTCGAAAGCATTTTGCCTCCTGATCACAACAATATATTTATATAATTTTAATATCGCTTAAAATAAAAATTAAAAATTAATTAAAAATATGTCCTAATTTTACAAAAACTACCACATGATAGGTGAAACGCCTTTGCTTTTTTCACGAGAAAAAATAAGCGATCATAACTTTGTATTTTTGACAACTTCAAAGTACAAGGGGGGGGGCAACTCTCAAATTCTATTTTCGATGTTCGTTGCATACCTTCTCTCTCACTCTCAAGATAATGACTATTAGTATGAGCGGAACAGCACGAAGCGAACCTTGAAAATCGAATATTGGAGAATAGGGCCTGACATTGACAATTTGAAATTAACGTCGGTTTTTTTTTCTATAGAGGAAAGACAAAGGGATAAGTGTATATTCCGTGATAGTATCGGAGTTACGCCCTTTTAGAATAAGCACAAATTAATAAATTAATTATAAATTAAATACAAGCCCTAGCGAAAAAATTAAACTGTCAGCATGTTCATCTTTTCAAACAAAATACAGAGAACCATTAAAATTATAGGCTCAGAAATATTAAATGTTGTCAATTTGGCATGAGTGTAAACTATTAACTACGCCGACAAAGTGGTAAAATAAAATCTTGAATTTACTTTTTTTTAGGGTTACCCCCCCCCCCCCCTCCAAGTAATGGTGATGATTTTTTTTCTCATTTTTCCCATAGTGTCGGGTGTCGTTGGAATGGTCGTTCAAAAATAATGTGGGTGTGGGAAGAACATTTTTCGATAAGTTCTATTATCGTTAGAGTTAATGCCCCTCCCCCCACTCCTTGCCAGCTAAACGGTTCATATAACGAAGTTTAAAGGCAAATTATCACAGCTAGGTTGGCTTTACAATGTAATTAGTAATTGTCGACCATCTAATAAAATGTACTTGAAACCGTGAACTACGAGTATGTTCATTCACAGTAGCGTATAAAAAACAAACATAAATCACGTTTTTATCCCTTACGGGTTAGACTGAGCAGCAGACAGTTAGGTGGGAAGGGGAATTATAAACTTTTGTTATTTGTGTAATAGTTCACGCACGAGCCTTCCGGAGTGTCCTCCGGTGTAGAGCGGCGCGCCTGCTCGCGGGGCGCACTTTTTTTATTATAATTAAGTACCTATTTATGTCGCTTTTTTAGTTTCACAGTTGGTATTGAGATAAAAGTGTAAAAATACAAGCTTGTAAATGGCGTCAAAATTGACCTATATCTCATCTTTAGACCTCTCGGAAAACCTGTAAAACAAGAAACAATTTTTTATGCAAAAAGGGAGGCAAACAAGCATGAAAGCCACTTGATGGTAAGCGATCACCGCCACACATGAGAACCAGCAAGCCCAAGAAAGTTGCCGGTCCGTTGCCGGCCTTTAAGGGAACAGTAGGTAAACTTTTTTTTTGAAACACCGATCTCATAATTATTTGGGAATGGGCGCAGAGCGGCCTCACACACACACACACACACACACACACACACCCGCAACTGCCACGCACCGGTGGCGGCCTCGTGCGCGCTCCGCCAGCAGCCCGGCTTCCTGAACTTGCGCGTTTTACTGCAAAGTCGGTTTCCCTCAAATAATTAGCTTTAAACGCTTGAAAATCTGCCTCAAGCGTCTTCACTCCTCAACAACGTACCTAATGTAAAAGATAAAGTATAACAGTTAAGAGAATACGATACGAGCTTGTCTTGAAGATAACGGCTGACAGAAGACGTTGCCGTTTTGATTAGAAAACGTAAAAACCAGCCAAGTGTCTGCTTAATCATATGAATAAATCTTGGTAAGTATAGAAAGATGAAACTGGAGAAGTAACACAAGATATTTTTTTCAGAAAAATTGCATGATACGAACTCTCCTGGTAATAGCGAATGAAAAGTATTAACTAGTAGTAAGGTATATTCCGCAAGTTTGCAGATTTTTGCCACGCTTTAATTGTACACCTCGGTGAAGCAACAGCTACCCGTGGTTGCTATCAGTAAACACCCCTTTACACTACACTGTTCTAGCTTAACCTCTTCGGTTGCATGGAAACGCCATGCAAATGAAAAGTGGTTCATTTGAGTTTGTGCGAGTGGCCTAACATCTATACTATACTAGCTGTTGCCAGCGACTTCGTCTGCAAAGAATTCGTTTATCGCTATCCCGCGGGAACTATACAATTTTCCGGGATAAAAAGCAGCCTATGTGCTATTCCAGACTTTTCTCTATCTATGTGCCGAATTTCATCCAGATCCGTTGGGCCGTTCTGGCGTGATTGAGTAACAAACAAAAATCCATCCATCCATCCATCAATCCATCCATACTTTCGCATTTATAATATTAGTTAGATGTAGGTTACCATTTGGGGATGTCCTCGTACACGATTCCTTTTTTTAAGTTTAAAATGTTAGTCAATGTCAATGTTTTTTGGTGACGCAGCGAGGGTGTTGGGGGCTGTCGCTAGCCGACTCCGGTATTGGCTTACCTGTTAAAATTAGAGATAAGTTTTAGGTTGATTTATTTTAAGAAAATTGAAAAAGGCAAGCGCGGGCGACTGCCGGTCCGGAGGGGATCAGGCACTTCCGGGACCGGGACCGTAAAACAGAATTATTAACGCCCCTCCCTTCTGGCCAATCATCGTTATAGACACAACTTTTTAAGAACCAACTTCATACGAGAAAATGGTCTACGCATAAAAAACTTGCCAAAAGTTATTTTTTAAAATTCGGAACTATAGAGTGGTCTTGCTTGGTTATTGGCTCCGTCCAAGTTTTTGGCGATCGAGGTAAAATAGGAAAATATTACACTAAGCGAGGAATTTTACAAAAACTAGCTGAGAAAAACTGGATAAAAGTCAACTGAAAAAATAAAAACTTAGACACACTTTACTGAGCTGTTTAGTTCCTAGAATTTCTTCTCAAAAGCTAATTAGCGATGATTAACTTTATATTTGTGTTCGTTTTATTTACTGTAAGGCCGTTTGTCCACCGCCGCCGTCACCGTCACGTCACCGAGAACGAGATGACGGCGCCGAAGTAGCGGTACATACATTTACTTAAGCCGCGTGTCCACCGCACATCCGTCACCCGAGCGCTGCGGCTTAAGTAAATGTATGTACCGCTACTTCGGCGCCGTCATCTCGTTCTCGGTGACGTGACGGTGACGGCGGCGGTGGACAAACGGCCTAACGATGCTTTGAGCTCGCCGTCGCTGGTCGTGGCCCGGGGGGGGGGGGAGGGGAGGGGGGGGGCGTCACTTTCATCAGATTATTTGTTTACGAACAAATAAACGCTTATCGCCGTCAGGCGAACACGCCGCGCGGGCGGCGGGGGGCGGGGGCGCGGGCGGGGCGGGGGCGGGGGTGAGGCTATCGACACGTCATTTGGTTCATTAACGAGCAGCAGGGTTGCTCACCAACAACAGTTACTCGATGTTGCAGTGTGCGGCGTCGGAGCAGTACTGCAGTGGACGCTGTACGCAGTTTGGTGATGGAACCGCCAGTTGACTGTAATGTTCAGAAAAGCTAACTGTAGATGCCTGCGAGTAGAATTTCTTATAAAAGTTTTGATTGGAATAAATCGACCGTGAGTCTGAGTCAGATATCAATAAGTTTATTTGGGGTTGCATGTTAACAAACTTTCAGTGGGATTCCCACGCGAACCTTGAACGCACTGGACGGACGACAAACAGGGACGCGAGTTTTTAGCCGCACAGTGAGCATGGAGCTACGAGGCCCGCTACGTCGCAGCCTCACAATCCGTATGCTGCTACGAAGCCACTAAGTTCTGTTGTAGCTTGATAGTGCGTAAGGTGCTACGAAGTCCGCTACGCCGTAGCGTCCTTCCCGCTACGCTGTAGCCGGTCCGTGAGCAATGAGCATGATGCTACGAAGATACACAGTAACATAATATATGTAACTGTTTTTTAATATTCAATAATGATAACTATTAACTTTAGACTTTAGAGGCAGATGTTACCCATAGAATAAGCGTGGGATGGCAGAGGTGGAGGGCTTTGACGGGGGTTTTATGTGACACAAGAATGCCGATTAAAACCAAAGCCAAGATCTACAAAACCGCAGTCAGACCAGCCATGACGTACGGTGCAGAGTGCTGGGCTATAAAGAAAGCCCACGAACAGAAAATGCACGTAAGCGAGATGAAGATGCTAAGATGGGCAGCAGGTGTAACTCGACTCGATAAAGTGCGAAACGAGCACATCAGAGGAAGTTTCAAGGTCGCGCCTATAGCAGAAAAACTCACCGAAAGCCGCCTACGATGGCTCGGTCATGTCATGAGACGCCCTGAAGACCATGTCGTGAAACAGGCCCTAGCACTGCCAAATAATAGGAAAAGCAGAGGACGCCCACAAGCCACCTGGTGGTCCACGGTGGACAAAGACTTAAAGCTTGCCCAAATAAACATCTCGACAACCCAGGACAGACCGTCCTGGCGCCGCAGAACGAGGAGAGCCGACCCCAAATAATGGGAAATGGCTAGGACAAAGAAGAAGATAACTATTAACTTTTAGACCAGTGAGTTATTTAATCACTGAAATTACTTTTCACATGCCTGCCTTGGCTAAACATACTATGGGAAATACCATTGTTGCAATATATATAAGACATAAGAAGATATGTATGTGCGGGTGGTATGGTAGGGCCTTGTACAAGGTCCGTCCGGATCGCTACCACCATCTTACTTGCTAATCCTGCCGCTAAGCAGCAGTGCTTGCTGTGTTCCGGTGTGGAGAGTAAGATAGCCGGGGAAATTACGGGCACAAGAGGCATTTCATCTAAGTCTTCTAGGTTGGCAACGCATCTGCAATCCATGCGGGGTTGCGGGTGCGGGGGATGGGCAGTGGTGATTGCTAACTATCAGGTGACCCACTTGCTCGTTTGCCTTCCTATTCACAAAAAAAAAACCTTCTCTACCATATGTTTTTGTGAATAAACGTTTCATTCATTCATTCATTCCTTCATTCAAGACCGCTACGCACAGTGAGCATTACGTTTCAAAATACAAATTCTTTGCAAAGAACCCCATTGAAGTCGTCTCTTCAAGCCGTCCGTGCTGGCGGCGCAGCCTGCCCGCGGTGTGATGTATAAATAGGTCAAACTCAGCGGCGCGTCTACACTACACACACACAAACACACACACACACACAACACTAGCTGGGGCTCGGCTCCCGGTGCAAATTTCCATAACCTCACATTAGGTCCGGCGGACGTGAGCCGCGCACCGGCTCCCAAATAAAACACATATCTGGTGTTATTCCAGCTTGCATTGTTCCGCAAATAATACATAAATTAGAATAAATTGGCCAGTGCGGGTAGGACCCGGGGGGCGGGGGGGGGGGGGGGAGCCGTGACAACTTTAGTTCGGTACTATCGCGGGCCGAGCCGGCGCGGCAGCGGCACACTGCTGTGCACAGAAAGAGTTAAAGCTTTTGCGATTCTATTTAGGTAACTGTTCATTACCAGTAATTATTAGTATGGGTAGTGTAACCAACAAGAAAAAGATATCTATACATAAATAAAATTGTAATCTATACATATTTTTTTTTTTTTTTATTAGCCTTTTTATTCCGAATTCGCTACAATTTCAATTCAATTTTATATGTTGTTGTTGTTGTTATTTATTAAATTGTCGCGCAATTCGGCGTGCCTCATGGCATAGGCCTCCTCCGTGTATTGGAGGGTTTGGGCTATAGTTCCCACGCGCGCCCAGTGCGGATTGGGAACTTAACACACACCATTGAATTTCTTCGCAGATGTGTGCAGGTTTCCTCACGATGTTTTCCTTCACCGAAAAGCTCATGGCAAATTTCAAATGTAATTTTCGCACATAAATTCCGAAAAACTCAGAGGTGCGAGCCCGGGATTTGAACCCACGACGCTCTGCTTGAGAGGCCACTGGTCAAACCACTAGGCTACCACGGCTTTCACGGCGAATCTATACATATAATAATACTTAAATAAAAGTCATTGCTTATTTGTTATCTGAGAAACAGCGGCAACTACTGAGATAGTCGATCGAGTGATGTTTAACGATAGGAGGGGAGGCACAGAACTGGCAAAACCAATGAAGGAAGAAATGCCACGGGCCCCGGCTCTATTTCTTTGACTTTCAACTGCTTTTAATGTTCTAAGCCGTACAATTGACATAAAAGAATTACTTCGCAAAGTAGTAGGTAATCAAACATTATTCAAGTCGTAGATTCACGTACTTATTAATAGAGTGTACCACAGAGTAGGGAGAATGTTGCAGCAGTCGATACAGTAACGAGAGGACGGAGAGCACCGCGCCGCGCCGCCGCGCCGCCGCCGCGCCGCGCGCGTGTCGGAATGCCTCGATGAAATTTGTTCGTGTTCGCATTTGGGCACGAGCGCCGCCGCTTGCGGCCGCCATGCCCGTGCGTCGCGGGCTTAGGGTCCAGAGTCGCTCGGCGCGGGCGCGCGCGCCGCCCCAGCGTCGTAGATCACGCTCAAGAATGCTTGTATTAGGAACTGCGTAAAGGAACTTATTTCGCGAGCGCGCCCGCACCGGATTATTGAGCATCGGAATTGTTCAATAATCTACCTGAGAAGAATTTACCGGCCGCGGTCTGCCCGACGGCGAGCATGGACTATTTGCTGTAAATTAGCAGACTGTAGTTTTTAAAATGTTGAGAGATAGTGTAGTCATGCTTACATTTATTCCTCCATCGATGTATCATTATCAACTACGTTAGAATTGATCGGCGCTGGAATAATTGAAACGAGACCGAAAATTCTAACAGCCTTTGGTAAGCGTGTCAAGCAAGATTTTGCAAAACTCCCTTCAATAGAATGTCATGAAAATAAATTAATGTTTTTCTCGCTCTCACATACGCTTATTTTAAAGATCGTTCTCTTGCGTGCAATGTATCACTATTTTCTGTATGTATGCATTACACGGACTGAAGTGAAGGGTTGAAGATGGGGTAGGGGGGCAGGGTCTAGGCGTTGCTGTTTGCCCGCTCGACGCTTGCGCTGCTGCTGAGCGGCGGTCGGAGTCTCTATCGTGGTGAAGGATTTCACATAAAAACAAAATATCTATAAATTGACTCGTAACCCATGGATAGGTACACTATGCACCGCAGGGCGAGCCGCGCGGGCGCGTGCCCGTGCCGTACGCGGGGCTGGGACGAACAGAGGCGCAGCCATAATTTTCATGTTTGCCGACGTGATATTAAATTCAAATGATACGAGCTGGACAGATGTTCGTTGTGAGTCTCGGTTGTGAGTGTTATTCTACTAATATTATAAATGCGAAAGTTTGTGACGATGTGACGATGTGAGTGAGTGAGTGTGTATGTTTGTTCCTTCTTCACGCTAAAACGACTGGACGGATTTGGATAAAATTTGGAACGAAGATAGCTGATACCCTAGATTGAAACATAGGCTACTTTTTATCCCGGACAATTGCACAGTTCCCGAGGGATAGCGATAAACATGTCAATTGCTAATTCTACGCAAACGAAGTCGCGGGCAAAAGCTAGTAAAAGATAAAGATGAAGATAAGCTATATATATAAATATATATATATATAATATATAAATGAATTTCTGTTCGTTAGTCTTGCTAAAGCTCGGGAATGAATGTACCGATTTGAATAATTTTTGTTTCAAACGTTTTTGCAAGTCCAAGGAAGGTTTAAGCGCAAAATAATATCATAAATAAAAACGCCACAACGCCACGACGCTCCACGCCCATCGCCTCCGTGGTATTACATATTTTGTTTCCAATATTTGCAGCTACGATTTCAATATTTTTTCCATCAAAAGCTCCAATTTGAGTCAGTATTGAGTTACGCTGCTCGAAATGTTATCTTTGTGCCGCGGGTGTATTTTCAAGTTAACGTGTAATAAATTGAAATAAAGTAAAGCACACGTGTAAATGAAATATTGTTAAAGGCAGAGCTTTATGAATACAGTTAAAAATCTGAACTTTAAACAGTAATCATTCTACAATATTTGTCATTAATATGTATACTCGAGCCAAATCACAGCTTTTCAGCACTGAAAGTCTGTGGACTGGCCCGCGGCGGCAACAGACAGACGAACAGACACTCTAACGAGCGTGGCAAAACTATAACTAAACGTTAAGGCCCTCGTGTTTTATGTAGGGCACTACAGTCAAGTTATCCTGTAAGTATGTAAGTTATGAAGTGACACTCTGTTTACGTGCTATTTCATGTTATGATAAATACTCTTGGTATAACTATAGATCTTATAATACTAAACTAGGAGCTAATAACTAAGCAGATTATACTCTTGCTTATCTACTGCCTTGACCCCGTGGAAAAATATCAATCACTCATTATAATCAGTTGGAGTCAGCTCTTTCTGTTATGTATTTATAATTACTAGACTACGATATCGGTTTTGTGCAAGAACGGAGCCCCACCGCCCGCACGCTGACCCACGCCACCCACGCCCACGACAAGTCAGCGGAGTACATTTCTGCTCAGAGTGTTGGTGTGGTGGGTCTGAGCGGTCGCGAGCGCGCCCCAGCGCCCCACACAATTCGTGAAGTGAGCTTTTCATCAAACAAATAAAACCGTTCGCATTGCCTCCATCGCAACGCTTACTTTTAAAGAGATTGAATTCACCGACTATTCGGGCGTGAAGAGAAAGTTTTCTTTATTGAAAGGGGAAGCGCTTTAAGGAATGAAATGCGAGGAGCCGCCGCGCGCCGCAGCTTCACAACTAAACTTCATGTTCAACGCTATTGTTCATTCTAATATAGTTAGCATGAGAAATAAAACAGTCATTTAAGTTTACGTGTACATAACGTACCATATCATTACTCAACGAAAGTAATACATACAAAATCACGTCTTTATCCCTTAAGGGGTAGACAGAGCCTAAAGGAAACAAGACTTATAGGCCACGTTTAGCATGATTGTGAGCGTAAAGGTGGAAAGGGGAATCAAAATAGTGATGGGTTAAGTGAAGAAGATGGGTGAATTAAAGTTAAGAGGGATAATAAATAAAACCTCAGTTTTATGTTCGCTGCGATTGATATAAAAGAGCGAAGGCTGTCCTCCCGCGGCCGGCGAGGGCCAGCTCCGCGGGCTGCTCGCGAGCTGCTCCCGCGGCCACTGTGCGGCCAGCGAGGGCCAGCGCCGCGGGCTGCTCGCGAGCTGCTCCCGCGGCCACTGTGCGGCCGGCGAGGGCCAGCGCCGCGGGCTGCTCGCGAGCTGCTCCCGCGGCCACTGTGCGGCCGGCGAGGGCCAGCGCCGCGGGCTGCTCGCGAGCTGCTCCCGCGGCCACTGTGCGGCCGGCGAGGGCCAGCGCCGCGGGCTGCTCGCGAGCTGCTCCCGCGGCCACTGTGCGGCCGGCGAGGGCCAGCGCCGCGGGCTGCTCGCGAGCTGCTCCCGCGGCCACTGTGCGGCCGGCGAGGGCCAGCGCCGCGGGCTGCTCGCGAGCTGCTCCCGCGGCCACTGTGCGGCCGGCGAGGGCCAGTGCCGCGGGCTGCTCGCGAGCTGCTCCCGCGGCCACTGTGCGGCCGGCGAGGGCCAGCGCCGCGGGCTGCTCGCGAGCTGCTCCCGCGGCCACTGTGCGGCCGGCGAGGGCCAGCGCCGCGGGCTGCTCGCGAGCTGCTCCCGCGGCCACTGTGCGGCCGGCGAGGGCCAGCGCCGCGGGCTGCTCGCGAGCTGCTCCCGCGGCCACTGTGCGGCCGGCGAGGGCCAGCGCCGCGGGCTGCTCGCGAGCTGCTCCCGCGGCCACTGTGCGGCCAGCGAGGGCCAGCGCCGCGGGCTGCTCGCGAGCTGCTCCCGCGGCCACTGTGCGGCCAGCGAGGGCCAGCGCCGCGGGCTGCTCGCGAGCTGCTCCCGCGGCCACTGTGCGGCCGGCGAGGGCCAGCGCCGCGGGCTGCTCGCGAGTTGCTCCCGCGGCCACTGTGCGGCCGGCGAGGGCCAGCGCCGCGGGCTGCTCGCGAGCTGCTCCCGCGGCCACTGTGCGGCCAGCGAGGGCCAGCGCCGCGGGCTGCTCGCGAGCTGCTCCCGCGGCCACTGTGCGGCCGGCGAGGGCCAGCGCCGCGGGCTGCTCGCGAGCTGCTCCCGCGGCCACTGTGCGGCCAGCGAGGGCCAGCGCCGCGGGCTGCTCGCGAGCTGCTCCCGCGGCCACTGTGCGGCCAGCGGCAGAGATCGCTTACGAAACAATACACTGGGAGGACCCGCGGAGCCCTTTGCCACCCGGGGCGCCGCAGCGGGCGCGAGTCATCTCTTTCGCCGAACGGTAAAAGCTCCACGCATTGCCGCCTGAGCATATTATTTTTTCCTTCACAGAGCCAATGCTAGTTGTGCCAATGTTAAAAGCATTAATCAAACATAAGTTATTGAAATTGCGCTCCACGTAATGGGTGCTAACTCCGGGAAGATTAATAAGGCCGCCACTAAATCGTCCCCTTTGTCGTCCGGTCCCGGCGCGGCCCGTCGCGCGGCCCGTCGTCGCTCACAATATGTTGAATCTGGTGCTTTTTGCGAACCCTAGGTAACATTGCATTTTTTTTTCTTGTACCTGCGACCCTGTACCGACCCCATACGAAATGTACTTTAAACGCTGTCTTATAGACAAAAAACAAATCCATCATTAAATTTATCAGTGTGATAGGAATGTTCATTTGCCCGGAGGCCGGTCCTCTTGTTAATGGTGCGGCGCGTGGAAAACTGATGTGCTAAAGTCACTGCTGACAGCTTGCTCAATATTGGTAAATAATAAAACTATACTGCACGCATTACAAAATGTTCGTAATATTCATCGCACAAAGATTTCTTTAGAGGCAATACAGGGGATGTTTGGAAATAAAGTCTTGCGCTCGAGAAGCGCGCGGCGGCTGGCAGGGTGCGGGTTGCGGGGTGCGGGGGGGGGGGAGGACGCGGAAAACGCTCGGAACGGAGAAAAATTAAAAAGAAAAGCTTCCGGCGACCCTCGTCATGCGAGCTTCTAATTACTCCGAGACGGAGTCAGCCGCTTGAATCTGAACACGCCTCGCAGTTGATTTGATCGTTGCTCGTATTTAGTTTAGTGATGCGGCGGCCGACAAAGCTATTTACGATAAAAAGCGAGAGGCAGGCACTATTTGTCACGGCGCGAGCTGCAAGAACTGCGGAAGATATTAATTCGCGAGCCGGGCCGCTGATTCCTCCGGGGAAAATAACATTATGAGAGTTATCACTTCCTTTTTCGTATTATTTATGTTCTAAGTTTTTTGCTAGGCCTGGCGATAAATTTATCCCAGCGCTCGTCCACGCAGCTCCACGTCGGCGAGTTACGCAACTCGGCGGCATCGACGACGAGCTCACACCACCACCTCGGAGGTGCGATTCTCAAACGAATCTCGTTGGTAAATTCATCACTGTGCGTGCGCTCGGGAGACCCGCATGACCTGAGCCGTTGGCATTGTATGTTCGAAAAGGTTAATGGCTATGGTTGACTCTCAAGTGCAGCGGTCACTGCACGGATGAGGCCCGTTGACAAAAACACACGGCAGAGTGCGGCCAGACATAGCGGAACCGTCCAGCTTTATTTTTACCGAACGAATTAGAGGTACCTAGATTTTGATTGAAAATATAAAGCAATAGAACATGAAACAGTTGGCCAGAGTTTGCGATTCAGTGACAGTTTGTGTCAGCCCCGCCCCCGACACGGCCGGCGCGGGGTAATCCGGCAGGGCGCAGCCGGATTGTTAGCAGAAGTACCGAAGGTAAATATTGGGTATCGGACGAGTGGGCGCGCAAACTTTGAATAAGCTGTTCCGAATAGCAGAGCCAAATTAATATTGTAATTGTCAGAGACTGATCTCCCGGGAGCGTGGGGGCAGGGTTGGTCCGGCCGCGGCCGCCGCAACTTTGAATCTCATCAATTCATTTGATGGTTTAGTGCGGAGGCCGCGGCGGCGCGCACCGGGCGACGTTTACATTTCTATGAAACCACATTAAAGGACCATTGTCTGACGTTTCAATATCTAAGCCAAAACTGTTTGTCATGGCTTCGCAGCCTACCTTTTACTCGCTCGGAACAAGGTTGTACTTATATTTACATTGATCTAAAAATATCCATGATAAACTCCTTTGCATAACAAAAGCACTTACGTTTTATTTTAAAGTATGTATAATGTATGCCTCTGGATCATTATTTTCGATGAAAATTTATGTTTGCCTCTGTGTCGTGAAATTTTATTCGCCAATTTTTTGAAATATTATGATTCTTTAATAATAATAACAATATCGTTAACGCGCCGACCCCGACTCGCTCTCAGAGGGCCGTTATCTTAAAATAAAAAAAATTCAAAGAAGGGGCCCCGTGGCGTAGGACCACAGCGCTGGCAGCATTCCTCCTGTGGACAGCGATACTAATACGTTGTGCAAGGACGCTGCCAGCTCTGCGGTCACCCGTAGCGTCTATTAGCCTCTGTAGTGGTAAGTCTTATTCGCAATGGATACTCATCCTTATGTACTCTTTATAATCGCATTTACTTGACAATATAATCCAGTTCGATCTTAATATTTGTTTGATTCACATCTCTCTAAAACCCACTCCGTACATGGCGATCCTGCCAGTGGCTGCTCGTCCACGCGCCGCGCGAATTTGAAACCGTAGCCCATTTATAGACTGAGGTATGCGGTGCGATTCGTAGAACTGTGAACTGTGCTGTGCTGTGTGATTGCGCAAACGTGACAATGCTCCGAATACAATTGTATCATTTTGTAGCGATAGACGTGTGTTTGTCAGAAACATGGGAAAACAACAGTCCAAATCAGAGGAGACAATAGTGATACAAAACGCCGCGGGAGGCAATAATAACGCCTCCTTGGAAGAATTAAAATTCCATTTTACAACGACCAACATACTGTTATCCATAATCGTGTTAGCCATCGTTTTGGGATTGCTCTATGCTATATACAAAATATATAAAAGATGCCATGTTAAATGGATGACACGGAAAATCCATCGTCACACGTTTCGGAGATCAGCATTCCGCCGATCGCATGCAGGCGCCACCGGCAGCGGAGGTGAACAGTCAAAATAATAGGTATACGAGGTTTCCTGAGTCAGATTAAATTCATTACGACATAAAAACACGATGTGCCAAACGGATAATAGTGCCGCATTACAACAATTCGAAGACAGTTGCATGAAATTTATCACGTACCTAATATTCGTAGTAGGAAGCACTGCGTTAATAGTATTAATACTACTTGCGTGCAAAATTATTCTAAACTATCTGCTGAACACGCGCCGACGGAACGATACTATGAGTGCAGGATGTTTCACGTCGCTCTAGAAATATACAGGAACGGCCAGATAATATTCGAATTCCAATGAACTTGAGGCAGAGCCAGGTGATTGTGAAAGTGTTAGTGTATTCAGTGCGGAAGTGCAAAATCGTGAGTAACTCTTAATAATAATAATAATATATAAAAAAAATAACAATCGAATTAAATAACAAATATATTACTTATATCTAAGGAAGACAGGTAGTATTTATTAAGAAATGATACACTATTGTTTTTAGACTCATAAATAGTAATAAAGCGTATACAAACATACATTATATTAGTATCGTTCACATATTAATGGCAAGCATTTTAGAACTAATATATAACGATTTTAAAAACATAAGGACATACCTAATTAAAATTGGGCCCTCGCGAAGGACAGGCCCTATATTACAATCGAAAGCTAACGAAGCGCGTGCAATATATGAACGATACGCTGCTAATTTAGCGGATATTGAAAAAAAAATTAGCTCAGGGGACATTGATGTTAAGGATCTACCGATACTAGAAACAGTTAATGAGCAAATTATAACATTGTATGAGGAAATATTAAGTTTATGTCAAACCAGTAGTGACAATAAAGAGAGCGATTCAAATTTAACCATGGCTACTTTTGATTTGAAGACGGCCTTAAGCCTTTTCCCAAGCATGACAGGTGACGAAACTGTCACAAAACAGCTAATAGACAATATTGAATATTATGATTCGATTCTTACTACACCAGAATGTAAACAAAATATGATAAACTTCGTTTTGAAGAGTCGGCTATCACAGGCTGCTAAATTAAAGTTAAAAACAGCTTACGCTAGTGTACCATTGTTATTAACAGACATGCGAGCAGAACTACTGCCGAAAAAGGCAGCCACGGCCATTCAAAGTAAAATGCACACAATAAGACAAAATGATCTGTCAGTTGCGGATTACGGAAAAGAATTAACGGATTTATTTGTTGACCTTACGGTCTCGCAGGCCGACGGCAATACACAGTGCTATAATATTTTAAAACCAATAAATGAAAAATATGCAATTAAACGATTTGCTGACGGCCTACGAAACCGTAGGTTAAGCACAATAATTTCAGCGAGAAACTACGGCTCACTCAAGGACGCAATACAGGGCGCACAAGACGAAGAAGTGTCCTCCACAGCAGCATCAGGAGAAGTATTAGGTATGTTTAGAGATAGTTTCTACTATTCAAACAGGGGTAACAGGAACAGTTACAGAGGAACCCGAGGAGGCAACAACAGGTTCTCTTTTGCCTCCAGAAGCCGAGGCTACAACTACGGAAATCAAAATCGAGAAGGACACCAACAGTCCTACTCGAGAGACCATGACACGCGAAGCCGCCCAAATAGAGGTACGTTTTATAATAGCAGGCGTTACCAAGGGATACGCCCTCAACGTGAGATGCATATTATGGCAGAGTCAGAGGACACCACCCAAAATATGACCTAAAAGGAGGAGGAAAACCTAACACCGGAGGTTCCGAATCAGTTTTTTCGTGACTAAGCCAGAACATCAAATACTAGTTAGTGACAGTAACTGTTTCGTGAAAATTTCCTCTTCTTCGTTCCTAGTAGATTCAGGAGCATCCTTATCGGCATGCAAATACAGTCATGTAATTAAATATAACATTCCAATCCATATAGAGCACGTTGTCATAAATGGACTTGGTGGAAAAGTACAAGCAATGGGATATAAAAAAAAAATAAAATAAATAAAAGAAATTTTTATTTACCAATACACAAACAAAAATGTACATTTTCAAAGCATTAGGTACCTACAAAGTATTAGGTAAATAGGACAGGAGACTCAGCAGGCATGCTGGTTTTCAGTCTCCAACCTGATTAAAAACTAACTTAAAATCTAACTAAGCTAAGGTAAAGAAGGAAGGTTCGCTGCCAAAGCGACAGATGACAAAATAACTTCTTTCTGGTTCTAATATACATAATTCGGTAAGGGTTTTATCTATTAACATATTTAGGGGCAGATATACATTATAGGATTTCGAACTATTTATTTCTTAAGTGTAAAGGCTAACTTAATGCGGTAACATGATTTTACCGTATCAGGAACAGGAGTACCTAAGACCAAGCAACCAGTCCAGGAATGTCATGTTCATATAGTAAAATAGGTAAGTACTCAAATGAGCTTTACTTGAATAAACTCTCTGGGATAGCCTAGTCGGTCCCGTCCCTAACACGACGATTTCTGCTTTTCCAAAAGCCATTGCTTACTCAGCCTCTTGAAGGCATATAGTGATTGGGCCTTTTTAATTGGTGGAGGTAAATCATTCCAGCATTTAGATGCTGCGAATCGAAAGCTGCCCCTAAAAGCAACCAATCTGCGTATTCGTGGCATTCCTACCGAACCAGTCCTACTGTCGTCATTGCGCCACAACAATTTATCAAATAGGTACTTTGGTCGACCACTCCATTTGAGATTGTAGACCAGCGATCCTAACTTAAACTTACGTCTATTTTTCATGTTAAGGATATCATAGGTATTCAAGTAAGGCGTGATGTGTGAATAACGGTGAATATCATAACAGTATCGCATGCATGCGTTTTGTACCCTTTGAACTTTTTTCTCTGTTTTCTTATAAAGACAGGGACCATACACTACGTCGCAATAGTCCAAGCCCGATAAAACCAGTGCATCCGTTAGCCTTAATCTCACAGATGTGTTTAAAAATGGACGGATTTTATACAGTGTCTTAAGAGCCCCATAACACTTTCCAATTTTAGATTGAATATGTTCCTCAAATTTCAACTTACCGTCAAACAGCATCCCAAGGTTTTTCACTATTAGCGATTCCTCTACTTGTACGCCATTAATTATAATCGAAGGCGAGACGCGGCGAACAACATCGATTTGGTGTGTCGTGCCAAGTACAACGTACTTACATTTGCTGGCATTTAACACCAGTCCATGAGCTTCTGACCATAATCCTATTGAAGCCAGGTCTTGGTTAAGACTACTAATAGCATTCAGTAAATCAGTTTTATCGGGATTAGCGCGAATAATAACTTGAGTGTCATCAGCATACATATGTGCGAGTCCAGATCTTGTACACTCAAGTAAATCAGCGGTATAAATCGAGTAAAGTGTTGGGCCCAGAATGGATCCCTGGACCACCCCTCTGCGGACAGATAAAGGTTCAGATCGACTCTTTACTCCGTCACAACCCAAACATTCTACCAACTGCATCCTATCATGAAAGTAAGAACCAAACCAAGAGCAAACATTTATGTCACAACCGTAGTATTCTAGCTTTGCCAGGAGAACTTCTAAATTGAGACAGTCGAAAGCGCGGCTAAAGTCCAATAGGACAAGAACTGACGCTTTGTTTTCATCTGACGCAGTCAGGACTTCATCCACGATGTGCAAAAGCGCAGTAGTAGTACTGTGACCCTTTCTAAAGCCGGATTGCTGTATTGGCAAGATGTTGTGAAGCTCTAAGTACGACATCAACTGTCGATGAACCACCTTCTCCAATACTTTGGACAACACCGGCAACAATCCAATTGGTCTAAGGTCCTTTTCGCTCTCAACTGGATCCTTTTTAGGAATAGGCTTTACAAGAGCGGTGCGCCAAGCCGTAGGAAAACGTCCTGTTTTAAGGGAAGTATTAATAATGCATGTAATTGCTGAGAGTGAGTAGGGTAAGGTTAGTTCAACCATTTTCAGGGATATTTCATCAATACCTGTGGCATTAGAGGAAAGTGAATTGATTATTTTTAGTGTGTCATCAGGCGATATTTCTGTAAAGCTAAATGTATCACCAGATTTCTTTTTGATGGAATAAGCTGTAGATAAATCCGGATTATTGCGTGTCTGTGGAACTGTATCTAGGAACGATTTATTAATTTTGCAAGGATCACATAGATGAGACGGCAAAGAAACCTGTGTGTTACTACCCAAAGATTTTTTGACTTCAGCCCACATTCTTCGTGAATTATTTACGTTGTTATTCACTTTATTAGTGAAGTAGTGCTGTTTTTCAGTACGAGTGGCGCTATTTACTAGGTTCCGAAGAGTTTTGTAAGTTTTAAAATGTTCTTCTTTACCAGTCTTCTTAGCCAAGTAACAAGCTTTATCTCTGTCGTGACGCATGGCTTTTATACTATCAGTTATCCAAGGTGTTGGAGGATTTTTAAAGGTTTTTGTCTTTATTGGAGCGAAATGATCAAAAAGTTGCGTTATCAAAAAACTAAAACATTCTACCATTGAATCTATATCATCGCATCTATCCACAACCCAGTCCCAGGGCGTCACTGATGAGGCCACTTGATACGTTTCAAGGTCAAACTGAGCAATGGGTCTAAATGTTACAGTTCGTTGAAGACGTTTGGGTAGCTTTAAGTGAAATTCAGCTGAGACAAATCCATGGTCGCTCAGAGCGTCATTATGTCTTATTTGAATATTGCGAACTTTGAGTTTTACATTACAACAAATAACGTCTATAAGGGTACGACTAACAGTGGTAACACGAGTGGGCTCGCTAACCACCTGGTTCAGCCCATGCTCCAACAAGAGATTCCTAAAGTCCAACTGATTGCTGCCATTGACACAGAGCAAATCCAAATTAATATCGCCAACCAGAAAGACATGGTCATAAGTCGGCCCAATGTCTGCCAGGACATCTCCCAGGCCATCAATGAAATTACGAAAGTTTGAATTGGGTGGTCGATATATTATTCCGATGCACACTTTGAATTTCATTACTTTAATTTCTAACCACATCTGTTCTAGGTCGGATTCAATAGTATCAAGCTTACGTACGCGAATATCACTCCGAATATAGGCGCCAACACCTCCACCTCGTCGACCTTTTGCACGAGCTTTGTGAATAAAACGGTACCCAGGTAAATTAAAATATTTCAAGTCAGAAGAATCGGCCAACCAGGTTTCAGTAATAGCGGCCACATCCGGCGTTTCCACTGTCATAGTTTCTAAAAGTTCATCACGGCCAGTACTCAACGACCTTACATTTAACAATGAAATCCTTAAATTTAGACTTTTAACAACCTTTTTTACTTATAACAAACACCTAGAGACAATTTATATCACTTATACTAAGAATACGCGTAATTTTAGATTTGTCAGCCTTACGGACCAAGATTCTGCAGTCGAACACCCAAACATGTTTATATTTCAGCTCATTCGCTTTGTCCTTAGTCAAGCGAAGAAGACGCCGGTTCGCAGGAGTCAAATTATCAGAAACATAGACTCTGTGTGGTTCACCAGGGAATCCTAATGTATCCGTAGTAATTCCCGATACATTTCGTCTGTGTTTCTTTTCAGCTGCCATAAAAGTCATCTTCGTCTCATGACTGCGGAAACGCACTATTATATATTATATGTTTACCTTACACTATATTTGGGAGATAGGAATGTGCAGCATAAATTCTACGTATTTAAAACTTTACCAATACAGACGGATGGCATATTAGGACGCGATTTCTTAAACAAATATAAAGCAAAGCTAGATTTTTCTAACAACAGTTTAACTTTGCAAATAACTCCCGATGTCAATATATGTTTAACAATATCAAATAACTATAGCAAAGCGATAAACATTCCCAAGCGATGCGAGTCCATACATTTCTTGAAAACAGAATTTAAGGAAGACTGTGTTGTATGCTCAACGACTATTCAGGAGGGTGTATTCTTAGCCAGCTCTATAGTAACACCAATAAATGGAATGATCCCGGTCAAGATTTTAAACGTCACTGAAAACGATTATACATTATCAAATATAAACCCAACAATACATAAACTTAGCAACTATGACATCTGCAATTTTGTTACAGTAGAAAAAAATGCGGATCGAGTAAAACAATTATTCGCGCAACTAAAACTAAACCATCTTCACAACGAAGAAAAATCGGCAATTGAGAAAATATGTGCAAAATACGCAGACATTTTTCATATATCAGGAGATTCTTTAAATACAACAGATATATATACGCATAGCATCCAGTTAAAACAAAACACGCGCCCTATTTTTACCAAACCCTACAGATTGCCTTTTTCTCAAAAATCAGAGGTCAAACGCCAAATAAATAAAATGCTTCAAGAAGGAATAATTGAACCAAGTAAAAGTGACTGGTCTAGTCCAATATTATTAGTGCCAAAGAAATTAGACGATAACGGGGAGAAACAATGGCGGTTAGTAGTCGATTATAGAAAACTAAATAATTCCATTGAAGATGATAAATTTCCTTTACCCGACATAACTGAAGTTTTAGAATCATTATCAGGCAGTGTTTACTTCACTCATCTAGACTTGTATCAAGGGTATTATAATGTTAAACTAGATGAAAACAGCAGGAAATTAACAGCTTTTGCCTCGGGGCAATATCAGATGACAAGAATGCCAATGGGACTAAAAACAAGTCCCAGTTCATTCTCACGTATGATGAGCATAGCTTTAGCAGGGTTAAATTATGAAAAATGTTTGGTATATCTCGATGACCTAATTATATTTGGAAGAAATTTAGACAGTCATAATAAAAATTTGCAAAGTGTGCTCGAGAGACTACGAAAAGTTAATCTAAAATTAAACCCAGCTAAATGCGAGTTCTTAAAAAAACAAATACTTTACCTCGGTCATGTGATTTCCAACGAAGGCATATTACCTGATCCGGAAAAAATTCATACTGTAAAAAACTATCCCCGCCCACAAAATACAGAAGAAATTAAAAGATTCGTAGCGTTTGCCAATTATTACAGGAAGTTCGTTTTAAATTTTGCAGCCATAGCGCAACCCTTAAACGCATTATGTAAGAAAAATACGCCTTTTGTTTGGGATGAACGTTGTCAGGAGTCTTTTGAAACATTAAAACAACATATCACAACCCCCCCTGTTCTTGACTACCCCGACCTAACAGAACAAAATCAATTCGTAGTACAAACTGATGCATCAAATATGGCAATCGGGGCAATATTATCCAATAAAAATGGACGCCCAGTAGCTTTTGCTAGTAGAACACTAAATACAGCGGAAAAAAAATACCCAGTAATAGAAAAGGAGCTTTTGGCTATAGTATGGGCTGTAAAATATTTCCGTCCATACTTATACGGGCGTTTTTTTACAATAAAAACAGACCACAAACCTTTAATCTATCTTTTCAATCTTAGGGACCCATCCAGTAGATTAATAAAGTTTAGAATGATTTTAGAGGAGTATAGTTTTGAAGTACAATACGTGAAGGGTTCGAATAACGCGGCCGCAGACGCGTTGTCGCGTATTCGTATTACATCGGAAAATTTAAAGGAATTTCATGACAGCATAAACGTAATGACAAGAGCACAAACGCGAAAGTTAGCCAATACAGATCCACCTATAGACACGGGATGCACTAATTTAGGACAAACCCCAGCGGATCAACCGCGAGTTGTAAGTACACATTTCAAGCCGGCAGAGTCAGTAGAGTTAGTATTCAGCAATGCTGTAAATATAGAAAAAGTAAGGAAAATGGGCATAATTAATAGTGAAAGCAAAACTTTATGTTACGCACGAAGTAAAAGAACAATGTTTATAAAGCGTTTCTACTCCGCACCACAAATAACGCGAGCCGAATTTGTTAGGGAGCTAGATAACATGTGCGCACAAGAAAATATAAAGGAAGTCTGCATAATAAAAAATAGCGATAATGAAATCTTTATAAAAAAATTAGCAGATGAATTAAAAACAATGAGAAACAGGTCTGGCCCAAGATTATGTATTTTAAACAGTGTAAAAAGAGTAGATGACAAAGATGATAGACGTGTCATTATTAATGACTATCATCTGCTGCCCAGCAGCGGTCATGCGGGTATGAGAAGAATGGTGAACAATATTAAAAAGTATTATTACTGGCCTGGGTTAGATGACGATGTAAAGCAATTTGTGAAACAGTGCCCACAGTGTCAAAGAAATAAATATTCTTTACCAATAAAAGAACCCATGTCTCTAACAACTACAGCGAATACAGCTTTTGAGAAAATTTATTTAGATCTGGTCGGGCCATTAGAAGTAGATGATCACAGGTACACATACATACTAACAGCCCAATGCGAACTCACAAAGTATGTTGAAGCATATCCCTTGATTACGAAGCAAGCGACGGAAGTTGCCAAAGCTTTAGTTACCAATTTCATTCTTAGGTACGGCGTACCGAAGGAGATAGCTACTGACAGAGGCCAAGAGTTCATGTCAGCTACGTTTCAGGAGATATGTAAGTTATTGCAAATTAATAAATTGTGTTCCACAGCTTACCACCACCAGTCCATAGGAGCACTCGAAGTGACACATAAACATTTAAAATCTTTCCTCCGAATCCAAACTGACAATCACCCGGAAACGTGGAGCCAGTGGCTTCCTTATTGGTGTTTTGCGTTTAACACGGCCGTACACTCCGAAACAAAGTTTACTCCGTATGAATTAGTTTTTGGGAAGATATGCTCACTCCCTAGTAATATTCTGACAAACGTGGATCCACTCTATAACTATGACGATTACCCCTGTGAACTTAAATATCGCTTACAGTTGTCTCAACACGAAGCAAGGAAAAATCTTCTTGCAAATAAAATTAAGAGAAAACTATGTTATGATACCTATGTTAATCCAATTAATTATAAAGAAGGTGACTTAGTTTTAGTAAGAAATGAAACAGGAACTAAAATGGATACTCTGTATACAGGCCCATATAAAGTGGTTAAAGATTTGTCACCAAATGTGCAAATATTGAAAGATGGGAAACTTGACGTTATCCACAAAAATCGGACAAAAATGTACCACAATTAAATTAAAACAAATTTTGAGCATGTATCGAAAATTTAGCACGTAAGGTAATTCAGTATATTCATATTAAGAGTTTCATTGTAACATTATTAATCATTGTAACTTAAATGTTATCAAAAAAAAAAACAATGTCTTGTTTATTTTTTTCTTTTTTTGGTGGGAGGTGTAGTGGTAAGTCTTATTCGCAATGGATACTCATCCTTATGTACTCTTTATAATCGCATTTACTTGACAATATAATCCAGTTCGATCTTAATATTTGTTTGATTCACATCTCTCTAAAACCCACTCCGTACACCTCTTTAAAATATTTTTGAAGAGGCTAATAGCGCTAGGACCCCACGGACCAAGGGTCTCAACACCGAAAGGGACAAAGTTATATTAGGTACTGAGACCCCTATATTTATGTATCTTACCTGATTCGGCCGCTTCTGCAGCCACGCACTCTACTCGTGGTTCCGCGACGGTGAGACGAGGCTAGCGTGTCTACGCGCGTTGCATCCCACAGGTACTCCAGCACACTGGGACTTCCCACGCTTCACGGAATTAGTGTCATATAATTACCGTCCGGTCTCTTACCGTCGTCCCTAGCAATGCCCGTTAAGTGACACGTTTCCTATTTTCAAAGGTTTTATTCCATTTAACAACAAGTGCAACAAAGTAGTCTCTGCCTACCCCTGTGGGAAAGAGGCGTGACGATATGTATGTATGTATGTATGTGTATGTTATTCCATTTATTCTCTGCCTTTACTTTACCTATATTGGTTTAACGGCTATTAAGGCGTGAAAACGTAACAATCAGTGTATTGCATGAATTAATTCGTAGGGTTTCGAGTTGGAGGATTCGGAGAGTTTGGATGGATTGCGAGGCTTGCCAACTTGCCAAGCAACACGCAGTAGGTACCTGGCACTCCTGGCAGCCAGGACCAGCTCTGCAGCACTACCACAGCGAGTACCATACATATTGGTGGAATGTTTTATTAGTTTCGTGTTAGCATTTTTAGTAATTGTTTTAAAATACTTTCAATTAACTATATTATTAAACAATTTTCTCATTCCACTTCGTTGAACTAGAATGATGATGATTCTCTTGAAATGTAAATGCTAAGAAAGGGAACTGCTGACTTCCTTAAACGCGCTTTTTTCTTGTTTCTGCGAAGTTGTTCGTACGAAAGGGGGGGGGGGGGGGGGGTGGAGGGGGGGGGGGGGGGTAGATTTAACAAATCTCAGCGGCGAAACGGGCTGAACCTATACAAGCCGAATCAAGGTTGCTTACAGTCGAATTCAAATATTGTCTCTGAAGCTACTCACTTTTCGTAAAATATGACGCTCGGCCATCAGTGGCCATTGTTTAGCTGTTTATCTAATAAGCGAAGCCGAGACAGATTTTTTGTAGATAGAGTTTTATGTTTTTGTGATTAGTGGAAATCTTGTAGAATGTCCTTGGCGTACCGGGGATACAGTCAGTTCAAACTGCCCGATTGTATACGGATGTTAGAGTGGCTGTGGACACAAACCTGTTAAATTGTAGGCTATCCAATAACAACGTACACCACGAGGTATATGAGATTAATAATCGTCGCGTAAAGGGGAGGTAAAGTATTCGAGATACAATCTACTTACTATTTTTGAGTATTTTTTCCTACTCTACCACTTTGTCATTCCAATTACATACTGATGAATACAGCTTTCTGTTACGCAGTATGAGTCTTCGGGCTAAGTCACGGACTTACAGACGGACGTGGTGAAAAGGGTTACGCTTTTGTCATTCTGATTGCTGAACCCTAAAAACGCTGCTTTCCGGTGCTCACTGTTCACAACTCATTAATTTCGTGAAACGTCTAACTTTTTATCGTTAATATCGGACGGGCAGGGCCTGGCCCTCGGTCCGGGCCACTTGCGCCGCAAGCCGCATGCCACAAGCCGCGTGCCGCACGCCGCACGCCGCGCGCCGCTAGTGACTGAAACCCGAAACTGGTTAACGTCATAAAATACGTTGATTTTTTTTTATATTTATGAATAGGAAGGCAAACGAGCAAGTGGGTCACCTGATGGTAAGAGATCACCACTGCCCACAAACACTCGCAACGTCGCAACCCCGATTTATTTTTAGCCGACTTCAAAAAAGGAGAAAGTTCTTGTAAGGGGGTGTACGTAGCTAATGGCTAGTACAGGTAAAGGTGTCCGAGCTCGCGGAGCTCGCGCATACACCTCGGAAATGCCACCAACTCGTATTGAGGTTCTCATTACATTTCTTTCAAAATGCGAAGTTTGTGTAAACTTCTAAAGGAATTGAGTCTATCAATGAGTTTGAAGAGACGTAGGTATTATAATGATACATTATCGCTCCCCTCCCCAGTGCTGCCGTGCGCGGGCGCGGCGTCCCTCCGCCGCTCCGGGTGGATCCCATAGAAGCGGAGTGGACCGAACCTTTGGTTGAAATTCACTTTACGTTACAAGGTGAACGCTAAGGCGAACTTATTTTCGTTCGAGCTTAATTTAACGTTATTCATCGTCAGCGCTCCGTTGCGTCCGTTGTGAATTAGTTAATTTCGCAAAAAAAACCGTCTCCTTAGAAGCATCTTAATTTCTATTACACGGGTTAGTACTCGAAGTAATTAAATTACTTAAATAGGTAGTCTCAATTTAAATAAAATAGATGTCGCAAGCAGCAAGGGCGGCGGCCGCGTCGTTATGCGGGCGCTGCGTGCCGCGCGGGAGCGGCGCGGCGCGGCGTGGAGGCGGCGCGGCGTGGAGGCGGCGTGGAGGCGGCGATTAGGTTTATGTTAATGTGTCGGTGGAGTAATTACACGCGCAGTTCAGCAATTACACATGTAATCCAATCTCACACAACTTCAGTTTCGCGAGTTGAGAAAACGTATTTGCAAACGCAAATCTACAATTCAATCACGGGCGCGCGCCGCGCTGTGACAGCGGCCCATCGGGCGAGGCGCGCGCGCGACTAGCGACCCTCTGCCCTGCGCCGTGAGTCCTGTTTGCCGCCGCGCGCCGGAGCAACATACGGCGGCGGCGGCGCTCCGCAGCGCGCGAGCTCGCCGGGGACCGCGAGACTTTCGGTTGGGAATTTTATAAATACGTTCCCTTTCAACTGAAAACCCAGTGGTAATCTGCAGAACTCCTCCCCGAAACCCTCAGGGGCTTTCACTGAGCCTGTAGCAAATTTACAGCCCCGAAATAAACGACATTACAATTTCTAGGTAAATAATTCTACGGCCTTTTATTCGGAGACACGGGTGTACACACCGCACCGCGTGCCAATATTGTGTGGCATGTATATCGAAACCTGTGTCAAATGTTTAAGCGGCGCCGAAGCGTGATGCGGCGCACGCACGCGATCCTCTAAACTAAATCTATTGCGCGTCAACAAAAATAAAACGTAACATTTAACCACGTCTCGAATTATGGCTCCCGCGCTCCAGGAAAATGGTGTTCGCGGACAAATTGTAGCCGCTTCCGGCGCCGCGTAATGGCCCTAAACATGGCGGCGCCGCGCCAACGCGCCGAGCCCGCGCCGCACGCGCGCCGGCCGCGCTGCTCGCTGCTCGCTGCTCGCTGCTCGCTGCTCGCTGCTCGCTGCTCGCTGCTGGCTGCTCGCTGCTCGCGTTATACGCTAAATGCCACGGCTCCTCGGAGACGTACGATGCCACAAATAACCGTCCAATGACAAGTAACAGGTGAGTGCGGGACGCTGGCGACAGTTGGTTCGGTCGCGACAACTAAATAATTAATATGGGTATGGTGCGATCTGAAACTAGAAAATAATTGTTATTTAAGCTTACGAATCATTCGTAGTGAGGTTGCGAGGTGACCATTCCAAAGTTAAGTTGGTATAGTAGGCGGCTAATAAGTAAAACGTAGAGGGGATAAGCGCAGTATGAAATGATGTGGTTTTTCATACTGCGCATATCCCCTCCACGTTTTACTTATTTGCCGCCTACTATATTTTCGATGTCGATTGACTTGATATACCTACTGAACGTTTTAACCTATGATTAAGAAATAAGTGATGCTGATTCTGAAGCTACTCTTTCCGTTACTTTAGAAGGCAACTATGCATCAAAAGTCACAAAGAATGCGCTCAAAGGAGTGCGACGTGTTGCTGTTGGCGCTATAATGAGAGTTTCTCTCGTCGCGTAGCGAGTCTACAGCCGCTACGGCCGGGGCGGCGTAGCGGGTCTACGCGGCGACAAAGCGTAGCGGCGCCGCTGTGTGCGTGTTGTAACACCACATTAAACGGTGCAAAAGTATATTATTGTTGAAAGAATTGTTCGCTGAAGTTCCGGCGACAGATGTCGGCGCGGCAACTCCGCCGGAACTCATAAATTATTTATAACTTGTGTAATTCTTCCGACAGTAGATTTGACGAGAATAGACCGCGACCAAACGGAGCGCGGCGGCTCCCGTCGACTCGGCTTAGCCGCGATTATTATTACTGTTGACGTCTATTGACATAGTATTTACAGTTCAGTAAGTGTTTATGTCGTTCCTTAAAGTTCTTTCTGTACGCAAAAGGTGTCCAACGGGACTCTAGTAGTAAGTGTGTCTGTCCTTCCACCGGCCCATCTGCACAAGGACGGTATGTATTGAACTAGATACTTACAATCGTATTAAATTTGAAACCGACTGAGGCAGACGTACAGCAGTGTTTCAGCTTTGTTTACGATAAATATCACAATAATAATAATTAATAATATTATTAATAATAATAAATAATAATAATTGATTTCAAGCAATAAATAAATCTGAATCTGAATCTGAATACTTGTCCGCTATACATTATATTATTTTGGTCCCCTTTCCGCATTGACGCCCACACCACAATTGGCCTTTGGGTCGTTACTCTAGGATTCTCTTCCCGGTAACGGATAAAGACGTGAATTGGGATTGTCTATTTTTTTTACAATGCATAGTAAATCCAAAACCATTTCGAGATAAATGCTGTTTATATCGTTTTCTGTATTTACTTTATTTTATTTTACAATGATGAATTTATTACATGAATGTATGTATGTTATGTAATACTAGCAAGCCGATATCTATTATTTTGCTTGCAAGAAATGAGTGTGCGCGCTGTGAGGCTACACGCGCCCGCGCCGCCCGCCGGGGTTATTGCCCAATTAGCACTAATACAAGCAATCACAACCAGAAAAACATAACATACATTTCTGATTTTAATGTAATTACTACTGTTCAAAATGTATTTATTAGCAGAACAGTAAATAAAGCGGACATTTACAAGTACCTATCCAGGTCTGCGACTCAAACAAATAACTCAGCGGGAGCCGCGACTCAACTATATTCATTTAACTCGGGAGCTGACGGCGCCGCAACGTTCATTAATATCTTCCAGTGGGCCCTGACGAAGCTGCGGGAATGCCGGCCTCGCCGCGCTCGGCTTAAGGTCGAGGTCGGCGTGCGGCAGCCGGCGCGCAGTGCCCGCGCGGCAGCTTGCCGGCCGGCACTCGGCAGGTCTGTGCGCCGAGCGCAGCGCAGGTTAGGCATATTGAGAGAGTGGGTGCATCGCCATTTATTTTATCCCTACTAATATTATAAATGCGAAAGTAACTCTGTCTGTCCGTTACGCTTTCACGCCTAAACCGCTGAACCGAAAATTTGGTACAGAGATAGTTTTAGTCCTGGACATAAGATAGTTTTTCCCAGAAAATCGTATAGTTCCCCCGGGATAGCGATAGGCGAATTCTACGCAGACGGAGTCGCGGGCAACCGCTAGTATGTACTCCTATAATACTTTACCCCGCGCTCGCTTGCTATTTATAAATGGCGTGTAAAATACTCGGAGGATTTTAATTTGTTATTTAAACAAGTGCTTAATTCGATATGAAACGCTAAAGTGAATTATTTGTGTGAATGATGCCGACGGCGGAGAGCGGCGGCGAATCTTCCGGTCGGATACCTCGTCCTATCAAAGTTAAATAATTGTTAATCCTTTGAAAAAAATGAGTATTTAAGAGGAATACTTGATATTTCACATTTCTGAAACATAAACAGAGCGAAAAGGAAATTGTAAATTAATATTTGGAGGGAATTCCCATCGGTCGGATCGTCGTCCCGGACGGCTCGGCGCGGTGTCCGGGCAATTTGCCGGCGTATTACATTCCGGCGCGTTCAGAGCCGATCCCGGTATTCTCGAAATGAGGATTATGAGCTAAATTACAATATCATTTTATTTAGTTCCGAACTCAGTATTGTGTATTGTGGTTTGTGCAGAAGACGCGAGGAGAGCTGAGTGCGCAGCGGAGCGGCGCAGGCGGCTGTGGAGCGGCCGGCGACGGGACACTGTCGGCGGAGCGAGCTGCGGAAGCGCGCACGGACTAATTAATATAAATAATTGGGTGATATTTCAGCCGCGACCAGATTAAGGCACGGCCGGCCGGGACACGCGGCGCCGTTTACTCGGATGAGCCCTACATAACAATTTAATGTATGTGTGTGCGCAGATATTATCTTAAAAATATTTCTGCATAGCGAACCATTGAGGAAAATAAATTATGTAAATGATTACAAAAGCCAACTAAACTAAACTTTAGTTTATATAGCTATAAAGTAAAGCCACCTTAAAATATAACTTAAAAACTTATGCTAATAATTTTAATTAAAATAAACTTGGACCCTTAGGTAAAGTCCCCATCACGCAGGCATTCCCGCGGTGTATCGAACGAAAGTGAACTAGTTATAATGTATTTTGACCCATTAGGCTATTATGCATTTTAAACTCTATGTATTTTAATAATGTATCCGTAACAAGATAGAAGAAAGAAGAGAGAACGCTCAATCGACTTGAAAGCTGCTCTTTGGAGGCGGCAAAACGTTTTGCATTGAGGGAAAAATGTTTAACTTTATTCCTGATTCAATACAATGGGCAACGCGCCGGCTCTTTTGACCGGCGATATGTTTGAGATACCGCCGCGCCGCGCGGAGCGGGGGCCGGGGGAGGGGGGGGGGGGGTTTGGGTGCTTCACGCGTGATGGGACCTCAATACGATACGATACTGAGAATGGAATTTAATCTTGTTACAAGTCGAACCTAATCCCTAGTCACGTAATAAATATTTATGGCAGGTATCCTCATGTTCCCCGCAGCTGGAATAGATTTAGGGCGCACGATAAATTATGCTATAATAACGAGTCTTTACGCTTTACCTACAACATCGGCTGCGGACCTTCCTTGCCAGCCAACTAGCAGATGAGTCCAAGGTTGAAGCTGTACCTTATCTAAATCCCCGAACCGTTCAATTCATTATACTTTGTGTCCTATCCTATAGCTACACCTACAAAGCAAAAGTTGCAAAATATCGGCGGTAAATCATCGTAAGATAGCTAGGTTACGTCCCCTGCTTCGCTCATTCTTAGTGGGTTTCAGCTAGGTAATTTCAGCTGTTTTAATGTTAGAAAGGCCTGAGGCCTGACAAACGAACTATATAGTGGGCCTAACTATCTACTATCGCCTTTTTTGGGGACAGGGTGCACTAGACTAGAGCAGACTTCCACGAAGACGGAAATATGCTTGTGGAAGACGAAAAAGGCGCGTCAGAACCGGAGCCAATTTGGGAGCGCACGTCTGCAGCACAACAGCAGGAATGCCACTAGGCCCACATGATTTATTGACGTCAAGGGAGAAAAGAGCTCGCCATACAATGTTTTAACGAAAGCATACTTCTGGCATTGAGCTCTTACACCGCGGGATGGTAGGCGGCGTTACCAGAGTCGAGTTGGAGGCGAAACAGTAAGAGAAGAGGTTTGCTTTCTCCCTTGCATCGTAGACTAACAAGCCATCTGCTCTGCGTAGAGGTGAAAAAGATGACCGACAAAAGTTATTTTACGCAGCTTTAGCCAAGGACCGAAAGGTACGACTCCCCGAAGGAAGGTTGAAGCTGTCTGGGTTATAAGTTGTTTTAGACCGACGATTCCAATGTTGATTACATGTCATAAGTATTGATGTATAATAATGTACAAATAAAGTTTAATAGAGGGTGCAATCAACGTAACGAGTAGAGAGAATGCGTTATAATATCTAAGTAGGTGACTCGTGTATAGAGACGTATATCGTGCTTATCGGAATAATACAACGTTTCTTTTGGCAAATCATCATTAGGTATTTAATAAAATATTGACTAGAAAGCTTATAGAACTACGTTAGTCGCACGCAAGTGAAAAATTGTATTCGGCTGACGGGCAGACCGCCCCGCCTCGGCTGACGTAGTGTCGCTGGAGAGCAGCAGGACCAACAAAACACATCGCATGTCACCGAGCGCGCTGCGGGCGGCTCCGCTTCCCGACCTCATAAAATACACTCAAAGACGCGCCAGTAAACAAAAGAAGTGAGGAAAGGAAACGTCGGCGTAATTGACTCAATAATCAAATGAACATTTTTGGGGCACTTTATCACGCAGTACATTATTCATTTCCGGGCGCTGCGTAACACAGTAACGAATCGCAGTATTCCCCGGAGCTCCCCCCCGCCGCAGCCCGCCTCACCTCCCACCCCCCGCATCGTCAGCTCGGGCTCACGAAAAATAACAAGTTTTTGTGGTGGTTTGCGGAGCGCACAGATTTATCTGGTCCGCAGCGAGGCGGCGGCGCGCACGCAACTGCTTGCAGGTTGTAATGTTCCAACAAACAGGTGCGTCGGCCATGCTGCATCACACGCATCACGGACCCCGAAACTGGAACTTATTTACAAAACCATTCTTTATACCTAATGTACGAACGATACGTCTCTCTTTTTTAAATCAGTTGGAAGATGTTGATGGAACACAAAAATGTGGATTACGAGTATTACTCAGCAGCAAGTGAGTGTCGAGTGGCGCGGGCCGCGAACGGGTGCGGGGAGAGGGGCGGCGGGGGGGAGGGCGACGGCCGTAAAACTGATTTAATGTTGTTGACGCAAGAGGTGAGCCGGCGCGCCGTATCGCGGTGAGCCGCCGTCGCTGCGCTATTTTCTTAAGCTAATAACTATTATTCCTACTCTGGGCTAGTCTTCTCGCTAACAAAACAGTCCTCCGTCTAAGCATGTCAAGTAAAGTATCTCATTTACTATAACGCTGTAGGTACGTTATTAACGTTAACGTTAGGCAACGTGTTTGCTGGCAGGTCGCGGCTCGCGGCGCGCTGCGTGCGGCCTCCCCGCGGCCGCGACCAAACAATGCCCACTCATAACTCGAGATAAAATCTCCAATTAACCCTGCGACTGCCATTGAATGGCCGCTGCCGGCAGCGCGGCGGCGGGGGCGGGGCGGGGCGGGGCGGGAGGTGTTCGATCAAACGTCAAAATATTAATTAAGCGGCGACCGCGACGCCGGCGCCGCGCTGCCTCATTAGTTGACCTAATTAGTTCCATGAAATAATTACAAATTCATTTGTAAAACACCATACTCAGCGAAAAACAGCGCACAAAATACGTAGTTTCATAATTAACCTGTATCTAAAAATCAAAATGACCGATTAGCTATGGCTATTATTGCTATGCAGAACTAAATAGATAGTTCAACTCTCCCCATTTCATATGTTGTGGGCCCATAAACGGAGGACTAAGTATACATAACCAACTCCGAGACAAGTGCTAGCATTTATTACCGCCCTACACCAGCAACTGAACATTTGTGTAGAAAATTGGCAATACCTAATTGCGTTTCAGTGTCACAGCAAATCAACCGCAGTCGCGGCGGGCCGAAGGGCGGGAAGCTAAACAACATGACCTTTGCAAGCTCACATTAATAGATATGGTATTTTTATCGTCAGCCGCAGCGCGTCGTCCCGCGATATCTCCGGGCCGCTCTGCCCTCGCCAAAATAAAATAACGTTTAAGTCCATCACGCAGGTTTTTCCGCTGAAGGATTGATAATATTTAATTTAGAACCATGCCGAAGTCAGCGTTACGTTATGTAGATAAAAGTGAAGCCGCAGCAACTCCCACCGGCGGCACGTCTGCTTACGCGCGATCCATTACCGTGAGAGATTGTGTTGACACGGCGCGGCGGCGGCGCGGCGGCGGCGCGGCGGCGGCACGCGCGCGTCACGCGGGCCTTGCGTCGTTCTGGCGGCGGCGGTTGCGGTCGCCGAACGGCTTAATTGACACTTATACTGTGATTGAAACGTCGGAACAGGCGCCGGCGGCCGCAGCGCCGCGGAGGGTTTGGAAGGCCGCTTAGCGGTTGGGCCGGGGACCGCCGCCAGGCCCAGTCCGAACTTACCTCTCCATGCCATAAAGTACTTACGATACGAACACCGAGATATTCATGGTATTCATGGTAAGATATTTTTCTGTTTTATTACATAGAGACAATGTTGAAACCTGCGCGCTTGCGGTCCAAGAGGTGGGCTAAGTGGATATGTCAGACTAAATACTTCCTTTACGATATTTAAGCACAGAGATAATCTGTCTAGTGGTGTGATTAAACCGATTCTTGAATTTTAAATACGTAATTATGTAATACATAATTAATAACTCTCTTTACTAAGGTATAGGAGCGTACACTGCACGGGTCTCTTCAGAGTGCTTTAAATTTACAAACTATGTGTTGCATGGCAACATATTAATATGTTTAGTTTTGGTGTGGTAGTCGTTTTATTAATAATATTGTGTGTGGCAGGAGCCGTATATTCTTTATGTCAGTGGCAACACTATTCCAATTGTCACTACTTCCCAATAATACAGAAGACGAACGAAACAAGCTCTTGCATTTTTATTTCTAAAATAAAGTAAAGTGCCGACATATAGAGCCAATCCCTCATATATACTGTTGCATGCTAGACAACCACGCAACACTATGCCAAAATGCATAGTATGTTAATAGGGAACTGTCAAAAAGTACAAAATGTTTGTGCCACCAGATCGATCTGTTTAAATATTTTAGGGACAAAATATGCTATGGCCATCATGTACTTTTAGCCAAAGACTTTCCAAGGCAGCTTTCACTATTTTATTGAATACCTGAGGGATTTTGTCTGCCTGTACGTAAATACGTATTCTACTATTGACTGACTGGTATAGATAGAGACGGACTAGGGGGCTTCAATGGTATCGATTTAGTTGAAATAGTGATTAAACAGTGTCCAATCTGGTGAACGACGCGCAGACAATGCCGCGAGGGCGGCGCGGAGCCTCTCCAAGGCTAGCCGTGCTCGTACACCATACCGCGCATTCAGCACAACCGACACAGCGACGCGCGCCCGCCTGCCAAGCTCACCTTACAACAGGAGGTAATCATGATTTAAATGGCTCGAGTGCGTATATACTACCTCAATGAAGCCGAAACTTTAAATAGGTATATTTCCTTCAAATTATATTGGTTTTGCTTTGGTTGTTAAAAAGATATTTGATACGTTTGAATTATTCAATTAGGTTCATATTCTTAAAACTGTAGAGAAAATCTTTTATTCCAATACAATCAGAAAGCACGAATGAATGGAAATTGCAAAGTTTGAGACAAAAGAAAACTCGAGCAGCGCCGCGCACCTATTAAAATAATTGCAAAAACATTTAAAATTCTGCAGCCACCGCAGAAATGTAAAATGAAACGTGACGATCGCGCGCGGGACTGCCGTGAAAAATGGCAGTGATAATTGATTTGTTTAAAACCGAGGGACACGTGCAAACGGGACAGACGAGCGTCATTAATATGGGCTGATGTATGACGCCGCTCGCTGCGGGCCGCGGAGAGAACAATCGGAAGGGCGACAGGCACGACGCGTCAATCAATAGCGACGGGGAGCCCGCGGGAGCCGCAGCCTCGGAGCGGCCAGGACCAGCACCCGCTGCCGGACAGACACGCCGACGGCGGAGGCGGCTGGCGGCGTGCGGGCTGCTCGTGCCACGCATACTGGCTAGAATATAGGTAGGTATAGTCTGCGTACACTCTAACAAACTACGAACTGTAGTAGCAACAGTTGGGAGCGGCGGCGGCGCGCGGAGTGCGCGGTGCTCGGGTGACGAGGTTTAATCATCATTAGCATAATGAGAGTGTCGCCGCGTGTCAGTGGCGCGTATCGCAGCACTCGTTTACGGTATTTAGCTAAAATATCGGAATAAATTGTGAGTGCTGCGCGGCAGATCGTAAAATTGCAGCAGCGGCCGCTCGCCGTGCAGGGTGAAGGGCTCGCGATAGCAAATTAATGCGGCCACTTGTCACGTCACCCCGCGGATGGTCGCTATCAGTCGAGCGCGCGGCGCAGGGGGGGGGGACGCGCGACGCCGGCGGCGAAGATGTTTCACGCATTACGTAACGTTACGCGGGGTGGGGCGCGGGGGGCGCGGCGGCACCGCGCGAGTGCGAGTTATAATAACTGCGCGTAATGAACCCCGCGACACCTCATTATCCACCGCCCGCCCCCCCGCCCTCGCATTGTCATCTCCTCGTGTGAACCTCCACCCCATATTGTCGACATTAATATATTTGAAATTACGGAAACCCAATTTGCAGCCTAAAATTATTTTATTTGTTGTCCCTTACAAATGAATCAAGAATTTTACGTCTTGATTTTTTGTGTTTATACTTTTACGGTTTTACCCGTTAGAAATTTAATTTCTAAACGACATTAAAAATGATAACACAAAAAAATCCGAACAGTAAAGCTTTTGCCGGGAATCGAACCCAGTTCCTTGTCATTCTGTGATGCGTGCTATACCGCTACACCACCCATAGCAGGTAAAAACCAAGAAGGTGGAAGGCTGCTATAGCGGTATGCATCGCGGAATGATGAGGAGGCGGGTTCGATTTCCGGCCCTAGCTTTACTTTTCGGATTTGTCTATGTGCTCTAATTTTCAGTGTCGTTTAGAAACTTGTTCTCCCTTTTATAATTTGCTACTAGAGAATATAAAAAATCGGTCAAGGAATACGTGTAGAGTCGCGTAGTTGCCGTCTTAATCTCAACCGCGGCTAAATTTCAGTACTTACGTGGTAAGGTTCAAAAGTTTCCGGCCTAATAATGAAAATTAACGTTTAGGTTAAAAAAAATATTTTTATTTTTCAATGTAGTCTCCTCCTATTGTTATACATTTTTCAGATCGTTTGATTAATATTTCTATGCCTTTAAAATAATATTCGGAAGTTTTGTCTTCGAAATGCTCGAAAACTGCAGCAGCGACCTCATCATCGGACGAAAATTTTCTCCCCCTTAAGTCCGATTTAAGTTTAGAAAATCAAAAATAGTCGCTTGGGGCTAGATCAGGGCTGTAAGGTGGGTGACGGATTGTTTTAAATCCACATTTAGATATAGCCGCCTTTACAACTGCAGCCGTGTGGACAACGCATTGTCATGAAGAAGACGGACACCCCTGCTGAGTTTTCCTCGACGTTTAAGCTTTATTGCTTCTCGCAACTGGTCTATAAGGCAAGCATAGTAACTGCCGTTTACTGTCTGATTGCGTTCTTTGATATCTATAAGCAATATCCCTTCGCAATCCCAAAATATTGTGGCCATTATCTTTTTGGTAGATTGGCACACCTTTGCCTTTCGAGGGGGTGCTTCCCCAGAACGACGCCACTCCATCGACTCTCTTTTCGAAAGAGGATCATAGTATAAGACCATAGTTTCGTCTCCGGTAACAATGGACTGGATAAATTCACTCTCACATGACTTGAACTCCTCTAAAAGTTCCTTGGAGCACGCCACTCGTTCAGCTCGCTGAGCACTCGAGAGAAGTTTCGGGACCCATCTTGCACTAACCTTATTCATGTTTAGATGGTCGTGTAGAATCCTAAGGACTGTTATTTTCGTAAGTCCCGTTCTTGACGCTATTTCCTTCGTCTTTAGTCTTCTGTGCTTCAGTACCTCTTGTTCGACTAAATCGACGTTATCTTGCGTAAGAACCTCAACAGGGCGGCCTGGTCGGGGTTCGTCATCGATGGACTCACGCCCTAAACGAAACTGCTTACACCAATCCTTAACAGTCGAAAACGAAGGGGAGGAATTCCCGTACACGTTATCTAACCTTTCTTTGATTATAGTTGGACTTATGCCTTCCTTTGTCAGAAATTTTATCACTGATCGATACTCCAATTTGAACATTGTACAAATTACACCGCTTTTTATATTTAAATCAAAGAAAATTTTATGAAAACGAAAGTTACAAACCACGAAATTATCCACACAATAGCTGAATAAATGACAAATAAAATGACATTCATTTGTTTCTTGTTTTCTTCTTTTAAATATATACGGCCAGGAACTTTTGAACCTTACTGGTAGCTCATCATCATCATCATCAGCCTGATGACGTCCACTGTTGGACAAAGTCCTCCCCCTTAGCACACCATACTGAACGACAACTCGCCACCTGCGTCCACCAGTTTCCTGCAACTTTCACGATTATCAGTACCTATATTTGGTTAACCATTTTATTACGTGTTATTAAGTTCCCAAGCCCCAACATGTCATCATAATCTTTTAAATTCTTTACACAATAATACTGCAGCGAATTCTTTCACGTATGCAAACCGAATAGAATTTATGTGAGAGAGGCATATGTATGCCTATTCGGTAAATATGTATTTATAGACATAGGTACCTATATAATAGTACCCATACCGGCATCCGGAGAGATTGAGCGTCCGTCATCGTAGGAATTTTACGATTTGAGAAAAAAATATCTTCAAATCCGATCTCGTGGGCGATCACGACGGTAATACCTGCTTACATGAGAACATGATCTCATTTCAGATAAAGGGTAAAGAAAAAATGTTTTTCCCAAAAAAACAACGGCTTCTATCCGCCTGTTGTCCTAAACCTCCTAGCTAAGGCAAGTTAAATTGGACGTGACATTCCCGCGAATCTTGTCGGGGGCTTACGAACTTTGAAGTCAAAGACTCGTAAGCTTTTCCCGCGTCGCTACGGCGCCGCCACGCCAACGCGCCGCCAGCGCCGCCACGCCGCCGCGCCGCCGCCGCGCCGCGCGGACCGCCGGCCGCCGCGCGGCTACTGAACCGAGTGCCCTCGACCGCCGCTTCACGAGATTGGATTTGCCCGTGGATAGTGTACAAGATAAGATTGCATGTTATTATTCCAACCAAAACTGTTTTTAAAATAGTGTGATTTTCTTACCCGTGCACCACATATTTTCTCGAGCTTAAAAGTCTGTGTATTTGTTTTAGGTACCTATATGAACAAAATCCTGCTAAGGCCAGTATGATGTCCAAAAGCGGTGAGTGCGGGGTGTTTGCCGAGCAAGTGTCCGGCTGGCCGCGCGCTGCCGCCGCCCGCCGCTGACGCTCGCGCGGCAGTCGAGTGACACACTGACCCCCCACCCCACCCCGCACCCCGATCCCCGATGAACTATTACTCATGAGTGCTGTTAAATACTGACAATATCAAAGAGTTTCGCATTGATATATCGTTCACTTCACTTCGAGTCAACTTTGTGAAATTACAGCGAACCAATTAATCTGGTGCCGTCGTTGCAGAATAAAATTGGACGATGTGCAATAAATTGCCAAGTACTTACTGTTGTGTTTTACGAAACTAGGTAAGCATTTTCTCTGTAACAATTTATTTATAATCAAACATCATCGTCAACGTGATTCTTTTGTTACTAAAACAGGCGGCAAACGAGCAAGTGAGTCACGTGATGGCAAGTGATCACGACCACCCATGGACCCGCAACACCATCAATGCAATTGCATGACCAGCCTAGAGGGCTCAGGTGGAATATCTCATATGCCAGTAATACCACCGGCTGTTCGCCAGGATTAGTAAGATCGGGATGGAATATGATCCAGACGCACCTTTCATACCCCCCAGAGAGTCTGTTTACTAGCTTCAAAAAGATGTCTTGAAAGTGATATGAAAAATAACCTAGAGCCGTCTCGACGGGAACAGCCTGCAGCACATTATGGTGTGGCGAGTGGCGAACTGACTTTGACACCAAACACGATAAGGCCGACGGCAGCGTAATGTAGTAGATTCGTACGACAATAATAATAATAATGTCTGAACGGCCTAACAGGTTTAACTATAAAATAATAAACGATCATGCTTTAGTAATGACGCAGCTGAAAATATCAAAAGCGCGCATCATACAACCGATAACCCAATAAGTCCAATTGAAGTGATTCCCTGTGACTGAGTATGTCATGTTGATTGCATAAATGGTTTGCGCGCGTGGGCTGCGGGCTGCGGGGCGGGGCGGGGCGGGGCGGGGTATGTGTCGGCGCTAGTTTGTTGCGCATAATCAGCGAAGTTGTCAAGGGCGCACGGCGACTACCCTCATCCCGTGGACTTTTTACTGCCGAATCAATTCATGACCCTCCCCCTCCCCCGCCCGCTCGCCCCTCCGCCCCGCCGCGCTAGTTCCCTAAGTTTGTTTATTTAATTTGTTTGCTACAAACAGATTCTCTTTAACATGTTTTTCTGTTTGGTTGCGGAACTTTAGTCGATTTATGTGCGACTGTAAACGGTTGTTCGCGACAACGGGTATCCGGACAAATTCTGCAAACATTTTGCTGTCGAGTTCAATTTGAGGCAAACGCAGGTATCGACGACTCCCATGAGGCTATGTTTCAATCGACCTTCATTTTCAAACACACCAACAATACGGCCACAGAGGGAATTCTTAACTACATGTAAGTAATCTTTACACGCAGTTGATTTCAATATTTAATTTAATAAATACCTACATTATATGTAAATTGAATATGGTTTAAATTTCCAAACGACACTGAAAATTAGAACACGTAGAAAAATCCGAAAAGTAAAGCAATGGCCGGGAATCGAACTCGGATCCTCGTCATTCCGTGACGCGGGCTAGCCCTACGACACCACCCATACTAGGTGAGTAAGCCTTCGAATTTTTCTATCTGTTACCAACTGTCACGTGACCTGTTACTATGCGAATATTTGAATATGGTTTAATCATTCTAAATATAGAAGAATATAGTTTCGATGAGATAAGCTCCTCTGAGCAAACGCCCATCCCACAGAACTAATTTTTAATTATGTTATAGTGACAGATAAAAACAAAATTAAATGAATGTTTTCAATGATATTAAATAGATATAAATAAACAGGGATATCATTGGAATGTTTTGGAATAAAGGTATTACTCAGAATACAAAAGGGCTAATATTAAGAAACCTCCGCGGTTTCTCCGATCAAGTTAACGCGATTTATCTATTATCTGCTCTGCACAAACAGTTCAGAAACGTTACAAAATACTAAAAATGAGGTCGGTAATGGCGCAGATTTCCGGTGGGTCGTTGATGGCTGCGCTTACCCTGGCAAAATGACGTTATCTGGATAAGCGTTTCCGATGTTACTTTTACTTTTTATTCCCTGTGTTTGTAAAGATTTACTTCGAATTCGTACCTGTTTGCATATTTATCTTACAAATATAAAACGGTAAAGGGCTTAGTTACAAAGACGTGTATAAAAAGAAAAACACTGACAAAATTTATTCCACTGGAAACTTTAAGCGAAAGCTAAGTAGGTATTTAAAAAGAGAAGTTCAATGCTTAGATAATAAAGTTGACAGACGTAGACGTGGGCGGGCGGGACTACGCCGCGGCGACGCGCGCGCCGCGCGAGGCGCGCCCGCGGCACAACTTGGCCTCTTATTCAAATGAGATAGCTCATTCAACTTGTTAACCAGCAGCAGGGAAACAAGAATTTATAAATAACTAGTTTATAAACAAAAATAGTTCCGCAGTAAACTGGAAGCGACTTGAATAACATGACATAATTATACAATAAGGAACTAGACTAATGTCATGTAGCTAGCTGTGACAGGTGAGTGAACTCGGCATATAATTAATAGAAAATCACGTACTTGTAACAGCTATTTTTTATCTAAGCATCAACTATGACTGACTTCTTTCAACGTCTTACCACACTTCTGTTTGACGATGTGAGTGAGTGTGTATATGTTTGTTCCTTCTTCACGCTTCAACGGATGGACGGGTTTGGATAAAATTTGGAATGGAGATACTCGTAGCTGGTACCTTAGATTGAAACATAGGCTACTTTTTATCCCGGAAAATTGCATAGTTCCCACGGGATAGCGATAAACACGTCAATTGCTAATTCTATGCGGACGAAGTCGCGGGCAGAAGCTAGTTCAAAATATAATTTGGCCTTCATCCAACGTGTCACTGTCAACGGCGGCCCATCTTGTGCATGCGGAGATAGCCTTGTATCTTGCTAGAGACATTTGCGGAGCGTGTGTGTTGTATTTGTTGTGTGCGGCGCTCAACGCTCAACAGATGCGGCGAGGGCGAAGGCTCGGGCCAGAAGCGCGACCGCCGCCTCGCCGCGGCGCGCTCAGCCAGACACGATAAAGATAGCGCGGAGCTCAGACGACTCGCAAACGGACAAATGGTCTGTCACATCCCGAACGCTTCTAAATTAAATTTACCGAAAAGATAAACTTACGGCGTCCCGCTGAAGTCTGTAGTAATTTTATACAATTGCCAATAGGCATTACTGCCGACTGAATGAGTAGCGAACTTTGCGAGCTTTTAGTGAAAGCTGGGAGCGCCGGCGCCGGCTGAAACAACTCTCTTATTGAAGCGGTGGCTGTTGATTTAGGACGGCTCTATTAGGACGCCACTAGCCGGCCGCTACTCTCACAGATTTCATTTAATTTAAAAGAACGTTTCGATTGCTTAAAGCTTCGAATATTTGATCATCTGTTTTATGTACGCCTAAGCGAAATAATATTTAACTCGAATTAATAAAGCGACAGAGAGTGGCGCGACCCGGGCCGGCGCGGCGCGCGCGTCGCTCCACGCGAGCGGTCTAATTACGGCTCGTAATTAATGTAATTTGTGAACAAAACAAACGAATAATCGCGCTCACGCCGCCATACCAACACTCGCATAAATTCAAGATATAATAAACGGGATATGAACCGCGATTACCTTTATTGAGCACCCGATATTACGACGCAGTTGCATCATGATCACGGTTAGGTAGACTCTAATAATAATAATATTTCGAATGAAAATAACCGTGAATCATTGAAGTCTTACTCGCATAAATTATCACTACGCGGCCTAAAATTTATTATTTTCTTAAATCTCGATAGTTTCAACATGAAACTACCGACTCAAACATAGTTACAACAAACCGGATAACTCACGTATAAAAGCCGAAGGAAATGCTCCGACAATTGTTTCGGACTATTCCGTAGTCCTTCCGTTCCGTTCCGTCTTCTTCTCTGATGAAGGACTACGGAATAGTCCGAAACAATTGTCGGAGCATTCCTTCGGCTTTTATACGTGGGTTATCCGGTTTGTTGTAATTATCTCGATAGTTTTTATGAACCCAAAGCTCCAGTTTTTATGCCCAATTGCCCACCCATCCATGCCACTTAAATAAATACTCGTACTTTAAAATACCTACACTTCACACATATCATAAACTTCATAGGTAAGTACTTATTATTATCAATGTTTTCCACCTTGTACAGCAAGTCAAAATAAGACTACCTGCAGCAAGCACGGCAAACGCGAATGCCGCGGGCGCGGCACCGCGGTGGCAGCGGCAACAGTCAGTGAACTGATCCACTGTCACTTGTAGAGAAAGGTACTTGATTTCAATTTATCAAATTGAATATGAAACAAAAAGGCATTCGTTGAGTTTTTACGGCTTACATTGTCAGACTGAGCCGATCATTGGCTTGATTTGTTAGAGATTTGAAAGAATCCCAGCGAATGATCCGGTTTATCCGATCATCCTCGACGCCAACAACGGACTTTTAAACAAAATCCCTCAAATCTGCGCTCGTAAATAAATTAGCCGGCGACGAGAGCCGTTGTCCACGCGCCGGACGCAGCCCACTTTCAACTTTGCTCAACGAAGTTTCCAAAGTTTTCAGAATTTTGATGAAATTTTAATGTGAATCGTAATGAATTCATAATATATTTTTTAGCTATATTACGTTACCTGGCTATTATGCTGGCATGACGTACTGCGAGGCGACGAACAAAGGCGAGATTAACACATTGATTGGCCGCGCCCGCCCCGCTCATGCGCCCGCCCCGCTCACGCGCCCGCCCCGCTAACGCGCGCGGCCCCGCTGCCGCGCAGCTAAACAGTCGACATGCAGCTTTGTTCCAGCCCGCTCCTCGTTATCCTATTAGGATTCACGGTAAGTAAGGTGTACTTGCGTTAACCCGTGAATATATTATTTATCTTCGGTTCACGTCGCATTTAGTTTCAGTTGTAATACAACCCAAATCGTCCTCGAGACGGATCTGACTACATAGGTATATTGTATTTAGCTGTATTTGTTTTATCTAAATTCGAATCAACATTAGTCTACTTTAAATAAATAGTTATTTGCAAGAGCACTGATTTACTTTTAAAAAAAACCTCTCAAAGTGTTTTTCGTTTTCACTTTGGATTGTTCAATAAAGAGTATTTAATTTTGTATTTTAACGTGAAAACCTACTTTTCATAATTATTATTATTATTATTATGTCTTCTTTGTAGTACTTACCTCTTTGTTTCTCTTTAAATAAATCTGAGTACTTAATCTAAATCCTCTTTTATTGCTTTCTGTGGATACATTTAGTTCTTCTTTTTTCATTTTCATAAGTTGATGATGATTTTGTGAATTGATATCAATTTAAAAATTATGTTTTCGAAAATTGGGCATGTGATAGTATAAGAGAGCACCACCACCCATGAACATCTGAAACACCAGAGGATTGTAGATGCGTTGCCAGCCTACAGGGCTTGGCTGGCCGGAATATCTCAAAGTGATTGTTTATCGATGCTAATTCGGCTCCACCGGGTACAGTCGCCATCAGATATATCGTAGCGGGTGAGGTCGTCAAATATTTCGGAGCAGCATTAAATTTCAATAAATTCGTTACACTAAATATGGTTAATAACATCGGAACACGCAATCCGTCATAAATATAAGAGCAGCGACTTTTCAATAAATTCGGGACGTTCAATGAGCTTAAAATATCAGGAAGGACATACCGTCAAAGGTATCGACGCAGTCAGGCTGATCTTAAATATCGGAACATATGTGGAAAATAAACCTTACGTATATGATGATAGATTCGAATTCCAAACAAAATACAAATAAGGCTCAAACGTCATGCCAAAATGAAAGATATGTCTCTTATATAGTGTACGCATCTGCATGCATAATTCACTGTGTTAGTAACATAAAACCTTTTTTTGTTGTACAAAGTGTAAATTGTTACTGGCCACTAAATTGCCATTATACTTTGTTTAAGAATATTTTTTTCTTCTTCTGCTGTTATAAGTCAAAGCATGTAGTTCTATTTTATAAAACTAGTTTTATTATAAACACAACGTAATTTAAACTGTTTGTCACAAAGTTAAGGTATATTTTCCAAAAATGTTCCGATCTTTATGGTCAGCCTGTCTGCATCGATATCGTTGACGATCTGTGACGTCCCGATTTTATTGAAAAGTCGCTGCTATTATATTTATGACTTACTAGCTTTTTCCCGCGACTTCGTCCGCGTATACTTCATTTATTGACAAATAGCTTTTGCCCGCGGCTTCGCTCGCGTGCACCAGGAGTATTTCAATCCCGTTTTTTTCCCGTTCCCGTAAGAATTTCGGGAAATGTTCTCTTAATGCTCCCTACACTCCCCAAAGAACCCACTTGCCAAATTTCAGCTTTCTACGACCAGTAAAACGAAAAATCCCGTTTTTTCCCGTTCCCGTGGGAATTTTGGAAATTCCTCTCTTAATGCTTCTCTACACTCTAAAAACAACCTAAATGCCGAATTTCAGTGTTCTACAACCAGTAAAACGCAAAGTCCCGTTTTCCCGTTCCCGTGGAAATTTCAGGAAATTGTCTCTTAGTGCTTCCCTACACTCACCAAGCAACCTACATGCCAAATTTCAGCTTTCTACGACCTGTAAAACAAAAAATCCCGTTTTTTCCCGTTATCGTGGAAATTTTGAAAATTCCTCTCTTAATGCTCCTCTACACTCTTTAAGCAACCTACATGCCAAGTTTCAGCTTTCTACGACCAGTAAAACGAAAAATCCCGTTTTTTCCCGTTCCCGTGGGAATTTCGGAAAGTCCTCTCTTAATGCTTCTCTACACTCCCCAAGCAACCTACATGTCGAATTTCAGCTTTCTACAACCAGTAAAACGAAAAGTCCCGTTTTTCCCGTTCCCGTGGGAATTTCAGAAAATGGTCTCTTAGTGCTTCCCTACACTCATCAAGCAACCTACATGCCAAATTTCAGCTTTCTACGACCTGTAAAACAAAAAATTCCGTTTTTTCCCGTTCCCGTGGGAATTTTGGAAATTCCTCTCTTAATGCTCCTCTACACTCTCCAAACAACCTACATGCTAAATTTCAACTTTCTACGACCAGCAGTATAACAAAAAATCCCGTTTTTTCCCGTTCCCGTGGGAATTTTGGAAAGTCCTCTCTTAATGCTTCTCTACACTCCCCAAGCAACCTACATGTCGAATTTCAGCTTTCTACAACCAGTAAAACGAAAAGTCCCGTTTTTCCCGTTCCCGTGGGAATTTCAGAAAATGGTCTCTTAGTGCTTCCCTACACTCATCAAGCAACCTACATGCCAAATTTCAGCTTTCTACGACCTGTAAAACAAAAAATCCCGTTTTTTCCCGTTCCCGTGGGAATTTTGGAAATTCCTCTCTTAATGCTCCTCTACACTCTCCAAACAACCTACATGCTAAATTTCAACTTTCTACGACCAGCAGTATAACAAAAAATCCCGTTTTTTCCCCGTACATTTCCATCAAAATTTTGGGAAATCCTTTTGTATAGTGCTCCCCTATACTCCCCAAGGAACCTGAAGGCCAAATTTCAGTTTTCTACGATAATTAAAACGAAAAATCGCTCCCGTAGAACTGAATATAAATCCCGTTCTTTCCTTATCCCGTTGGAATTTTCGAAAATCCTTAAAACTGTTTTTTTACTATTATAATCACCTACTTCTATGCCAAATTTGAAGTCTAGTAATTATAGTTCAGGATTTCGTTGAACTGAATAGTTATAATATAAATCCCGTTTTTTCCTTATCCCGTGAGAATTTCCAAAAATCCTGAAATTATTTTCTTAATTTTGTAATCATCTCCTTGTGTACGAAGTTTGAACAGTATATTTTATTAAGTATAGTTACTTAGATAGGGTCACTCGGAATCGAATATAATAAATCCCGTTTTTTCCCGTTCCCGGAAATTTGTGTGTGTGTGTGTGTGTTATTGTTTTCGTAATCAGCGACCCAATAAACCGTACAAACAATACTACCCACTATAATATAATAATAATAATACCCACGTTGATTTTCAGACTTTGTCACCCCCTATCCCCTTTTAGGGGTTGAATTTTCAAAAAACCTGAAACAGGTGTTTACTCATTTATCGTTAGGAATACTCATGTGAAGTTTCGAATAAAATAGTCTAACTAATCTTGTTTCCCCATACAAACTTTGGACCCCCATTTAACCCCTTTAGGGGTCGAATTTTGAAAAATCCTTTCTTAGTGCACCCCTAGACCTTATAAGGAACCTACGTGTCAAATTTGGAATCTCTAGAACCAGCGGTTTGGGCTGTGCGCTGATATGTCAGTCAGTCAGTCAGTCAGTCAGTCAGTCAGTCAGTCAGTCAGTCAGTTTCTTCTTTTATATATTTAGATTGCGTGTTCTGATGTTATTAACCTTACAGTTGTAATGAATTTATTGAAATTTAAGGCTGCTCCGAAGTATTTGCGGACCTCGCCCGCTACGATATATCTGATGGCGACTGTACAGGCCGCCCGGCAGCCGCACGCCGCGTCCCGGCGATTACCCCATTCGCAACAAAATTACCCGAAGATATTGTTATCTCCGTCTTTGTTATATTATTCTTCGCGTACACGTTTGCATAAGCAGATGAACAATAAAAATGTGCTCCTAGGGCTTCTTAGCGAACTGTACATACAGATAGGTCCATTCTATTACTTAACATACTTGCGGATCGTTTGAAACGAATGCTAACTCGTTTGATATGACCGTGCTCAGGTGAATGCGTTGATTTTCTGATCTAGATTTATTGGAGCAAAATATATTACGGGCACTACCTCAACGGTGTCGGTCGGGAAGACTGCCAAAGCAGCGATGCGATCACCATCAAACCTGGAGTATCTTTGCAGAGCGGGCGTCTGCTCAGTCCGTCTGAGTCAGGCCGATGTACCCCTCCGCATATTTCGAAACTAGCTGTTGCCAGCGACTTCGTCTGCAAAGAATTCATTTATCGCTATCCCGCGGGAACTACGCAATTTTCCGGGATAAAAAGTAGCCTATGTGCTATTCCAGACTTTTCTCTATCTTTGTGCCGAATTTCATCCAGATCCGTTGGGCCGTTCTGTCGTGATTGAGTAACAAACAAACATCCATCCATCCATCCATCCATCCATACTTTCGCATTTATAATATTAGTTAGATTAGATATAAAGATAAAGTAGGTAAGTTATAAAAGCAAACGATTCAGAATTTCTCCCGTCTACTTACAGAGCTGGTCGTTTGGGAACATCTAAAATTTTTCATTTCGTTGTGTTTTTTAGAATCTTTTAACGCTGTAGAAACTGGTCTAGCTTCTGCGCTACGAGCGGAGTTGTTAAAACGAAAATAAAGAAACTTCGCGCCTCATTCCTCTCTAAATATTTGGAACTGGTTGGCTTAACACTATGGATTTAAAGTCCGAAATAAAAAAATTGAAATTGAATTTAATCCACCACATTCCAAGTTACCAAAACTGGCTTCTCAAAATCATATTTACACCTTTGACAGAAAGCTGCTACTTACTGTTCGTTAATGTTGTGACTGTTTGAGAACTGTAACTGTCAGCTGAACGGTTTGAGAAGGGGCAGAGCCGCGATTAGACGTAGGTACCTATAAGTATACGCCAAGAGGCGCGCTTTCACGAGAAATTTTGTATTTATTAATAATAAACCAATTAGTGTTCAAATGACGCTGGTGGTTCAAATACTGTTAAAGGACAATAATCATTTAAGTACCACGCCATTCCGCTACTACTGCTTACTGCTCTTATTCCAAAGTAAAAGTATGTAACAATTTAAGCGGAAGCAGCAGAGAAATTTATTATCAGCGCGAAATGATCGCTGGGATCGCTGTGCCCAAATCCTAATCAGCAAATCTCCTAAGTATTGAAATATTTTGTTACATAGATATAGTTATAAATACCTACGTATAACAATGCGGCAACGGCCTAGTCATATCTTTATTACGAAATTTTCGGCGCTTGTGAATAAAAAAGTGTTCCGTTTGAACATTGGAATACCCGATTCTCTTCGTCGCATCGAAAAGGCCACCACCGCCATTTTGGACGTCGTCATTGTTCAGACGGATATAGGTTCATTAATTCTTCTTTTAACAAAAATAATTAAAAAAAGGTTGGAATTAGGTCATTAAAAGCAAGATAAAAAGAGAACCAGTAAATAAACGAATACAATTACGAGTAGCCAGGGAGTGAGCGGCGCTATAATGGGGCCCCGCGGGCGCTCGCGCGCCGCCGCGGCCGCCGTTTGTTTCTTTTTAATTAAGCCGGCCGCCGGAGCGCCGGCCGGCATGGATGCCGTTTTATTCTAACTGCGAACACGCTTCGTTATCGATTCAGAAGTGGTCGTTGAGAACGTTACTATTTACATATACGTGAGGGAAATGCTGAGGGCGGCGAGTGAGACATCATACACGGGCTTTTAGGGCATCGTAGTGAAAATACGCGTGCCGGCGATAACTCGGTCGAGCGGCGAACAAGTAGGGCACGTCGCGCGATTCTGTTCACGATTTAAAAGTAATAATTAGCGGCGCCTGTGATCGGGCTGCGGCGAGTAAACAGCGCGCGGACGGAGCTAATTAACGGGGAGGGGAGCGGGGCTGCTCTCGGCTTCATCAAAGCAAAAATCTGACTCCGAGATTCATATTCTGTTTCATTGTTAGGGTAAAGACCGAGCGCCCGTCTCTCATCTCTGTTAACGTATATTATTACCGCGCCCGCGAAGTACTAGCTTTAGGACACTTTCCCTTGCTTTGCTTAGTTTGGGACTAGGTCAATTGGTGTCAATTGTCCCAAGATATTATTTATTTATTTATTCTACATTAATTCATTTTGGACGTTACCTTCGCGTTTCGAGGTACCATTGATAAAATTCGTAAATGCTACAGTTATAAGGTGAATGTAGATCTAATAACCCAACCTCGATTTAGTCGTCGTTGTGTTCTCGCTTGACTTGTGGTGTTGGGCGCATACATAATATTACCGAAGAGAGAAAATTTTAAGAATGGAAAGCTCTAAGCAGAAAGCTTTGTCATTTTTGCCACGAACGCAAGTGCAGCTCGGTGGAAGGAGTGGATATTTATTGTAAGTACATACTAGCTACTTGCTGTGTCATCGTCATCATCGTCCTTTCCGGCCTTTATAATACGTCCCACCGTTGGGCACAGGCCTCCTCTCAGAATGAGAGGGCTTGGGCTATAGTTCCTACGCGGGCCCAGTGCGGATTGGCACGTCCTCCTTCGCTGCGCCACGCCACGCCACACGTGACACACCACACGCCACACGCCACAGGCGCGCGACGCCACGCGCGCGGGCAACTGGAGCGCGACGGCGTCGCACAAACCACTTACTTTTATGTCTTCCTTATCCAGTATGACATAACATAAAAGGAAATCATTTCGGGTATGTACTATGTTTGGATTAAGGTAGAGTTTATATTTGTACGTTTGTTTTTTATTGAATGAATTTATCATACAAGGTAGAAGTTTGTGCTCTTTCACTTTAAAAACCCCGGAACGGATTTTGATGCAATTTGACAGATATACCTATTGAGATCCACATCAGTTTGGGGATTAAAATATTTGATACTTTGCTCCAGTCTATAATACTATTGTTTCCGAGGGTTACCGACACACGAATTCCATGAAAATGAAAAGAGTTGTTTTAAATTTGTTTTCTAATTGACTGTACCAACTCGCGTCCGAGGTGGATTATATCAATAGTTTCAGTAAGATAAGCTACTTAGTACGAGCAGTATCAGCCAATCCTAAGATACTGCAGTTCATAAGTAACCTCTAAAGTTTCACATAGTGCGGCAAATTTATATTAGCGAGTGTAAATAACAGCCACTTTAGCGAATCGAGAGCCGTCTGTCCGCAGCGAGCACTCAGCCTGAGCCGGCGCCTCTCCCGCGCTGTAGAGTAAGGTTCGCGTTGAATGAGCCATTGCCGTCAGCTATAGGTATTGCAACTCTCTTGTATTAGTGTTGTCGTCGTGGCGTCGTTGCCTCGCGCTAATCAGATCCCCACGTGCTGCGGGACCGCGGGCTCGGGCGGCGCGCGCTTGGGCCGAAGCCCGCGTGCTCCTGTTTTTATTGCATTATTTTTTTCTGCGCTTCCGCGGCAGTGAAATGTGGATCAAGTTGAAAAATATTGGAAAGGAAAGCCAAGAGAAAAACTTAGACAAGCGTTTATAAATAATGCACAATCCAAGCACAACCACAATCGTAATAAATTATTCTTATTCTTCTTATTCTTATCACATTGCGACGAACAGTCCAATGCGCATGGTGCCAGCCTTCTCTATGAGTACATAAATATTACTTTTTATTGATTTGATACCCATTGTTACTTGACTAGTATTTTCAACGGACAAACCTAGAGTGCGACAATCAAGAGTAGAAATATTAAATAATGTACCGGGAGCCCAAGATTATAAGCAAGCATAAAATCCCATTTTTATAATAGTGCGGGGCTTCGTTTGTTTATTGTGAGAGTGAAGTCTATGTCAGTCCGGTATTGCCTGCTGTGTGCTGCTGCGCGGCCGGTGATCTATGTGCGGCGTGTTGTTATACTTATTAACTGTAACATCGTGCTCGCGCGGAGCGGAGATCAGTCAGCTCAGCTGCCGCCGCGCGGCGCGCCCCGGCTACGCCGACACATTGCAGATCAACCTAAAATACATTAAAATCTAATGTCTTCGTGCATTTCCTACGTCATAAAACTACCTCTATGTACCGGTGTGTCGGCGATCTTCAAATGCTAGGAAGTTATCGTCGTCGTGGAAAGCCGTCCGCCGCAGCGTGTGCGCGCTATTGGCTACTTGCGACGGAGCTATTCATTGAGGCGCCGCAGCCGGCCAGTGCGCGGGGCTGACAGCCCAGAGACCCCGCACCCGTCTCTGGATAAGCTATCTATCATAATACTAATATCTTTAAACGAGCAATTCCTGTATGCATATGTTTATCGGTCATCCAGGTTCTCAAGTATTTAAACTACGACGATATAGGAGTTTAAATTAAATGTAGATGCCACTCACTTATACTCGCATTCGGTCACGTTCAAATTGCACTCTTTATTGAAATACTATTTGTAGACTAGATAGGTACCTACGGCAAAGTGAATTCCCTAATTATAACGAACTCGAGACTCAATAGGCTCATAATTGTTGCGTTTAAACTCTGTTAGTTAATTTTGTGATAGGTAATCGACAAATGACTCCGACACAGCCGACAACAATTAGTTAACTTGAGCAACAACAAGCCGGCAACAACCCTGAGTTTATGAGAACTATGTGACACGCGCGACATACTAATAAGATGCAAACAGCCCCCGCCCCCGCCCCCGCCCCCGCCCCGCTCCGCGAGCTGCTGGAGTGGCGTTCGCGACCGCTCCGCCGGCACGTCCCCCATTGCGGGCTCTGGTTGACCTTATTTATTTGACATCAACACTTGCTAGTCTTAGCCCAGAAAACGTAATGTACTCGAATGTTTTATTTTGAACTAGCTTTTGCCCGCGACTTCGTCTGCGTGGAATTAGTATTTTGGGTAGGTTATATTTAGTGGTAAACACCTAATTAGAGCACAAATTACATTATCCTTAGGGTTTCGCATCTTCTTAGTAAGTTTTCATACTCCTTTCACTTTCTTAAACGTAGATTTTTGCAATCAAAAATTATTCCATGCCCTTTCCCGGGACCATAACTATATCCATACCAAATTTCGTTTAAATCGGTTCAGCGGTTTAAGCCTGAAGAGGTAACTGGCTCACGCAATACAAATATAACTTACCAAAAATACTAATTCCAGGCAGACGAAGTCGCGGGCAAAAGCTAGTTTATTATAATAGTATGGATTCACATAAACCTCAAGTTAGTTCGTTAGTTTTCTAAGTAACCTTAACGCCATGTCACCTCCTAAACATACATTTTTTTTATAAAGTATCCTTAGAGTGTAAAATTCGTAAAATTGGTTTTTATTATCCATTTAAATCATAAAAGGAACCCTTGCGATAAATTTCTGCTAGCTAGGTCTAGGCTTAGACTAGGGCTAGGATTTAGGCTTTGAGTCAAACTACCATATTGGTGGTCAACCCAAATTTTACACACCCTCCAGTTCATTTAAAAAAAATACCGCACCTAACACCATGTTTATTTGTATTTGACCAAAAATTACAAAATTCGCTTCAAAAATCACAAAACTCAACCCCAAATATCAACCCCAAGCTTTAATTTACCTATCATGATCCAGGGTAAAAATTTTAAAAACTATGAATATCTGTTTATTTATATCTAATCGTAAGCCTGAAAAAAAAAGTTTGTAGCTTCAAAACGAAATTCAATATAAACTTTCATCCCCAATTTTAACCCCCTCAATACTTTTTTCTCTTCAAAAAGTAGCCCAAGTTAGTCCTTCTTCAAGGTCTATTTTATCTCTGTACATACCGCATTATATCAGTTCAGCTGTTCCGTACGATTTCGGCAAGAGATGTGTATGATGTGTAAACTCTTTATTGCGCAAAATAAACCTAAGACAAATACAGATGGGATATCCAGTGATAGCAGAGCCCTGTCCTAAGCAAAATGTAGACAGTGTTAGGTCATTTGTTTCTACATAAGTAGACAGACATAAAAATATATATTTTAGTTTGATTTCATTTAATTAGTGCTATAAGAGCTTTACATACATACATACATACATATCGTCACGCCTCTTTCCCACAGGGGTAGGCAGAGACTACTTTGTTCCACTTGCTACGATCCTGACAAACCTCTTTCGCTTCATCCACATTCATCAATCTCTTCATACATGCTCGTCGGTTTCGGGTACTCATGACCTGGCCTAATAATAATAAGAGCTTTCTTCTATTCAAATTTATAATTTCTAAGACAAAACTGAAAGTGCTACCTTCCCCACATTTTTTAGGAGCACGGCAATTTGTATGGAAGCATCTTTTCAAATCCGTATCTTGTGATTGCGTTGATTTAGTTAGCGGCTTGGTTTCTTCACATGTGTCCAAGGAACCGCAGACTTCATTAAAAAACGAAACGAGATTTTAAGTTAGACCTTCAGCAACACAACATAGAAAACCAGATTCGGTTTGGTGCCGTAGTTTTTGTGTAGGGCGGTAACAGACAGACAGACAGACAAAAATACTAAAAACTGTATTTTGGCTTCTATATCACTTATAGAGACCTCTCAATTTATTATTCTTTAATATCTCCTACTAGCGACCCGCCCCGGCTTCGCACGGGTGCAATGCTGATACTAAATAATTATACTAAAGAAAAACTGTGCCGCCCCGGCCGGGCGGTACCGCCGCAAACGCTCCGTCCCGCAATTTTTAAATGTGTAATATCTCCGAAAATATTCACTTAAATCATGTGCTGTAAAGGGCCATATAGATCTATATTAAATCAAAAATATATTTAATTGGATAAGGATGAATGCTGTATTGGTTAAAATCACTTCGAAAATTAGCCATAATTTGTCGTAAAAAGTAAATGACAAAAAAATGATATTGTGGGATATCCATAAGAGATAGACATACCTATATCATCGCAGAGTTTTCTGTACCTAGGCCTTTTCTATGTGTACAATACTTTAGTACATTATTTTGATAAATCTCGTAGAGTTCAGCCTGCGTTTGCAATGTAAGCGGAAAAAATGAAATTATTTACGACATCACATTAGAAAACTCAAAAATAACAGTATTTGTCCACTATTTAATGGATGTTATTGCACGTAATTAAATTCATCAGCATTCCAACTTGTCTCTCTGCGATAACTGTTCGTTTAGTGTAATGTGGCAGTTTTGAATAAACTCGTGCTATTTTTATTTCAGAAAACTTCTAACGAAGGAACCCTAAATACTAACGAAACATTGGCAAAATGAAAATGTTCGCAAAAGTTGAATGTAGTTGAAATTGGTCGGGAACATTGCCTCGTTTATTCATAACAAAGCGTTTTATTAATTCGAGCGAGCAAACAAGGGGAACTCGCGTTCAGTGGAGCGTGTAAAGCTCATATTGTATCAATATTTGTTTAGAGCTCGGTTAGAAAATGCAGGCGAAATGGTCGCTAACGCCTAATGCTGACCATCCCGCGCGGCCGCGGCTCGGGGCAGGCGCAGGGTAATCCATGCTCATTAGCATAATTAATGCATCGCGTCATATTTACAACGATTATTAAGGTAATTTCGTTTGTAATTATTTGCAATTATATCGTAAAATGAGCATTAAGGGGCAGATTGAGCAAACTGTATATAAAGTGCTGTGAAGATTATAATGTTTATGTGGTACGTAGGTATATTGTCTTCATTAAGATTGGGTAGGTACGCGATTGCTTCCGGCGGCGCGGACGAGCCGCGCTCGAGCGCGCTGTCTGCGCCCTGTTGGCGCTTGGCACCAGGACCTGGCAACAGCAGCATTGGACGCGGACCCTCTAGTGTTGGTTTTGGCACAGCAAAACGTCTCGAATGCATTCGCATTAAAGTCATTACTATTGAGCAAATTAGCTAGATAGTAGCACGAAACGGCTACAAACTGTTCTCGTGGTATTTGACACGCCTTTGCAATGTTTCTTGCGACTCTACGAGCGCGTTGACCTCTTGGAACGTAATTCGTCATAAGTAATTGATAACGCTGCCAGCGTCTTTGGTTCTATGCCACGGGGGAGTTTTTTATAGCTTTATTTTAGTTCTAGGTTAATTATTTTTTCTTGTAATTATTTGTAGTTGTTATTTTGTATCTTTGTAATTAAAATTTAATAAAGTCATTTAATACTCTCTCTTTGATAATCTGAATCAATAAATGAATCCATGATCGGTGGTCGCTCGCATACAATAAAAGGTTACTGTACGTTTTACACCAATAGTTGTGGGTGTTTTGGGCGCATGGATCCTTCCAAAATAATATACTTATCTAAGAAAAACAAGACACCCCTTTTTAGCCAGCCGAAGAAAAACAAATTGAAACCTTTTCTTGCCATATCTCTTGATGTTTACAGAAACTGGTTTCTTATTTATTCACTAAATATTGTTTGCAAATGTTCGTCGTTTTGTGATGGCCGCGAGCTGAAGTGCCCCCCCCCCCCCCCCCCAACGCGCCGCGTCCTCAGGGAAATACACGGACGAGATTCAATTATGTGATATCGCTACATGTACACAACAATGATAAAGGTTCTTACTTGTTTGCAAAGTCAAAAAAGTAGTTCCGTCCTCGAGGCCGGCCGGAGGCTGCCGCGGGCCTCGCGCAGCCGGCGGCGCCCGCGCCCCGCTCGGTCAACATTTGCTCGGCTCGGACGGATCCTACACTCGGCAGCAGGTAAACATTTTATTACTGCGTGAAACCGTCAAACTGGAAAGCGGCGAGCGCGCGCCGCTGCATCGCAGGCAGAAGAGCAATCTCCCCCGCGTGTCGCGTGTGCACACAAACACATCATAATGTACATACCTCGTAGAGATAACTAATCCTTGGTGGCCTATTTTATTAGAAAACTAGCTTGTACCCGCGACTTCGTCTGCGTATTATTTATTTATTTATTTATTTATTTAATGTAAATATATTTACACGGCATTACAGTTAAAACCAATACGCCGAGAAACAACAGTTTATAAACTAATAACAATAAATCACTTAAAAACACTGGATTGCCTAACATCCATCAACTCGCAGAATCTCAAGCATTCAGAGCACACAGTCGGCCATCGGCAAGCGAGCAGGTCACACTCAGGTGCTGCCGCCAGGAGCGCGTTCAGCAGCGTCAGCGCGCGCGGCAGCGGCGAGTTCCTGCGCGCAACAGTGCGCGCCGCTGGCACCGCCAGTAGCACGCGCGCCCGCGGACGGAGAGTTATACGGCCGACATCTGGGACATACAACCTCATAACTTGACTGACCAGTTCGGGGCAATCCGACTCGCCCCGCAGAATACTACAAGCGGTGACTAACAGGTTGCAGTTACGCCTAACCTCAAGGGAATTCAAGCCAAGACAATCAAGCAAATATTTGGTCGGATATAAATAGGGGTAATAACTGTCCAAGTATGGAATAGTTACTAAGTGTGCCGCTAGATGGCGCTGTACCGAGCTACAACATGCAAGCGGAATGCTTTTGCTAATTGGTTAGGTGCAAACATCTTTTTGTATTTTTTGTTCTTGAATGCAATATTATATTGTGAGTGTTTACAAAACCGATTTTTATTCGAACACCCGAGGTGCATTGTTGTACATGGTACTTCGAATCGGATAATTTTGTTAAACAGTTTTTGTGAGTGAGGCTCAGTTTTTTCTCCTCGGCCTTAAGCGTAGCTCCCATAGTAACAGTGGATCGCTGTTCAGAGGGAAGATCTACGACGAATACAGCGTGCAGCGCCATCTAGTGGTCAGTAGCGGCGGTATCACATACAGCGCTGCATAAATCGAAAAGGCAGAGAGTACGAACATTACTAGTCTACAGCGATCGCCGAACAGCAACGCCATCTGGTGGCAAGTAGTGGCATCGCAGGCGGCGCGGGATTTAAGGTGCAGGACAACCGGCCGTCAGGAGGTCAACGAAGGGGAGGAGCTTCACGTCACTGAACGAAGTGGTATTATAGTGTGGTGTTTGTGTGAATAAAAATCGTGAGTACTTTAAAGTTATTTGACAGGCGAATTTCAACTTTAATTATTCAAGGAAGTAATCTTCTTAAGCAGTTACGGCAATCTGAACTTTATTATAAAGAGTAAATAAACTTGGAACTATTTAGTAGTGCAGTTCTGGACTTAGAAAAAATATTCAACATTAACATTAACTTTGAAATATTTACTAACTTTAGTTTTAAGACTTAGAATAATAAGTGAAAAAGCGAAGATACGGGGAACCTATGCCCGATTTTACTTAGAGATTTCTTATTAAAAAACACTTGTAAAATTTTCAACATTCAATTTTAAACTTTTCTAAGTTTCGACCGTTGAGTTTTTGGCCTTTAAAAAACGCTTGGTTTTTTTAGTTTAAATTTAGTTGTTCTAAGTGCCCGACTAGTCAGTTATTGTTTCTTTTCACAACAATAGTAATATTATTTGAAAGATAACTCGCAATTGATTGATAATATGGATCTACAACGCTTGCTTAGTTTCCAAGTACAAACGTCGGAGCGTATTCACAAGGCAAGAAAGAATTTTAAAAAATCTCCTAAAGATCGTATTACTAGGGTTTATATTGAAACAAGACTTGAAACGTTGGAGCAAGCATGGGCAGACTTTAGACAGGGTCATAAAGAGATTGTGCAACAAACGGATCCTGAATTATTAAAGCAGGAGGCTTATATCAAATGTGATGTTTACGAGAATACCGAAGAAGAATTTACCGCTTATAAGTGTGAACTAAAGGATGACTTAGAGTCATTGATGAGTAACACTAATGTTAGTCAGTTAAATTTAAAGGATGAACAACCGAATGCGAGGTCAACTCTAGTTAGATTGCCAAAAATTAGTATTCCTCTGTTCTCTGGTAAATATACAGAGTGGACCACATTTCGCGATCTGTTTGTTTCCATGATCCACAACAACAATTCTTTGGATCAAGTGCAGAAGTTGCAGTATCTTAAGGGTTTTTTAACTGGTGAAGCAGAGCAACTTATTAGATACATACCAGTCACAGAGGCTAATTATTCTCAATGTTGGAAAATACTAGAAGAGCGTTACAGCAACAAAAAGTATCTGGCTCATTGTATCCTAAAACGTCTGCTCAGTCAAAGGAATGCGACCGCTGAGTCGGCAGGGTTTCTGAAGGAACTCATGGATTCATCTTCGGATTGTTTGAATGCTTTAACCAATCTTGGGATCGATGTATCCACATGGGATATAATTGTTATTCATTTACTTTCACTTAAATTGGATCCCGAGTCCCGCAAACAGTGGGAACTCAATGTAACAATGAACGTTGCTTCGGATGCCTTGCCTACCTTTAACCAATTTAAGGAGTTCCTTACTAGTCGATATCGTGCTTTAGAATTTATCGAACCCAAAAATGTAAATAGAGCAACGACATCGTACACAAAATCGGCTGCGGCTAGTAATGTAAGTTATACTAAGGTTTTACACGCTACAAAGGTGCCCAAAATAAGCTGTGAGTTCTGTAAAGAGGAGCACAAACTTTGTTTTTGTAAGAAGTTTGCGACTTTAGATTATGAAAAAAGGCACGAATTTGTATCAAATAATAGAATGTGTTTTAACTGTTTGGGAGGAAACCATGGTGTACGGTTCTGTCAAAAGGCTACATCGTGTAAGGTTTGTAAAAAAAGGCATCATTCCCTACTTCATCCTAAAGGTGGTTTTACATCCGCGGTTATTCCAGGTAATTCAGAGCAAACCGGGGAAGTAAGTTCAGATGAGGTCGGAAAGGCCATTGAGGGGTCAGATAAGTCACCAATAGCAACCCACATGGCGTGTTGTGCCAAACCAAAAGTGAGTAGTAGGGTGTTGCTTGCCACGGCTTTAATAGAAGCTGAGTCAACAGCAGGATATCAAGTTATTCGAGCTTTATTGGATCAGGGGTCCCAAGCTTCATTTGTCACTGAATCCGTAGTTCAAAGCTTAGGACTAAAAAGAATTCCCATTAAGAACATTATATCGGGACTAGGCGGAGAAAAAACATCAACGGTTTCCAAATATATGGTTATATTGAAAATAAAATCAAGAGTGGAACCCAATTTCCAAATGGAGTTAAAGGCTTATGTATTGAGTAACATTACTACGTACCTACCGGGCAAACGAGTTGCTTTGGACAGTTGGGTTGATTTGCATCAGTTGTGTCTCGCTGATCCTGCATATAATATACCAAATAAAATAGATGTCTTGTTGGGAGCAGAGGTTTACTGCCAGATATTGAAGGAGGGTATGCTGCGAGGTCCGATGGGATCTCCAGTGGCACAATGCACCACCCTGGGGTGGATCTTGTCTGGGTCAGTAGGTCTGGAGACAAATCAGGAAATCACCGTGTTGCATGCACAAGTAGAAGATGATGAATTGTTGAAACGCTTCTGGGAAATTGAGTCCGAACCGGTAAAGAGATCAAAAATGTTAACCGAGGAAGAACAAAAATGCGAGGACATCTTCGCAGAAACGACACGTCAAGGTGAAGACGGTAAATATGTAGTAAGGCTGCCGTTTCGCGACAGCAAACCGGCCTGCACAAATGGTGATTCTCGGGAAATCGCAATTAAAAGATTGAAGAACCTGGAACGAAAGTTCACTAGAGATACAGTACTTAAAGAGAGATATACAGAGGTTATAAACGAATACCTACAATTAGAACATATGGTGTCGGTGCCTGAACCAGACGAAATGAAACCTAAGGCGGTTTACTTACCACACCATGCAGTCATAAGAGAAGACAAATCCACCACAAAGGTTAGGGTGGTTTTCGACGCATCCTGTAAAAATAAGGCAGGTGTGTCATTAAATGATACCTTAATGGTGGGACCCACATTACAGCCAGAGTTACGCCACCTCCTTATAAATTGGAGAAGGCACCCTGTGTGCTTGATCGGTGACATCGTGAAGATGTACCGAATGGTCAAGATAGCGGAGGAAGATGCGGATTTCCAACGCATCGTGTGGAGAGAAGATCCGGAAAAAGAAATTCGCGATTATAAGCTTTTAACAGTTACCTTTGGCACTGCGTCTGCGCCATATTTAGCTGTTAAGACGCTAAACCAAGTAGCTGTGGACTACAAAGACCAATTCCCTTTCGCCGCGGATAAGGTAGCCAACGGGTTTTACATGGACGATTTAATGACTGGTGGGCAAACGACAGAAGAAGTGTGGAGACTTTATTGTGAAATGCGAGATCTGTTGAGTAAAGGTGGTTTTACATTGCAAAAATGGTCGAGCAACGATGATGAACTTTTAAAACAAATATGCAGAGAAACCAACATCAACCAGATCAAGGAAAAAAAGGACCTTGAGATGAAAGACAATCATATAGTGAAGATTCTGGGACTCACTTGGAATCGGCAGCAAGATGAATTTCGTTACTCCGTGAATCTGCCTTGTTTGTCCACCCCAATCACTAAAAGAAAAATAATTTCAGATATTTCACGGCTATTTGACCCCTTGGGGTGGATAGCCCCTTGCGTTATTAGAGCCAAGGTATTTATTCAAAAATTATGGATAACTGGAATTGGATGGGATGATGAGCCTCCTATCGAGCTCTTAAATGACTGGCAAAGCTTTCGGAAGGAGTTAACACAGTTAAACGAGTTTTGTATTCCCAGGTGGCTAAGAACAAAATCTGATGATGTCAATGTGGAATTGCACGGCTTCTCGGATGCGTCCAAAGTTGCATATGCTGGAGTGGTCTACCTTCGGGTAGTCAGTGCATCGGGAGACGTCCACGTACATCTTGTTGGAGCGAAAACTAGAGTTGCCCCAATCAAACAAGTCAGCATACCGCGTCTGGAATTGTGCGGAGCCGTCTTGGTGACTAAATTGCTAATCGAAATCGCGGAAGTTTTGGACATTCCCAAGGGTAACATAAAGGCTTGGACGGATTCAACTGTTGTCTTGGCCTGGCTAAGTAAACATCCCAATACCTGGAAAACCTTTGTGGCCAATAGAGTGTCTGAAATAGTGACCACTTTAGACTCGTCACATTGGGCGCATGTATCCACAAAAGATAACCCGGCAGACTGCGCATCGCGTGGCTTGCAGCCAGCAGAAACTGCTTGTAATACATTGTGGAAATTTGGACCTGATTTTTTAAGTACCCGAGAAATCACTTACAACAAATTAAAGGACAATGAAATCACCGACGAAAGGGCGATAAACCTGCATGTGACAGTCACTGCTAAATCAATTTTAGACAAGTACTCCTCTCTCAAAAGGCTGACTAGAATAGTCGCGGTATGTAGGCGATTTGTAACTAGATCAGATCCTCGATTTTCTAAGCAAGGATCTTATTTAAGCACATGGGAATTAAACGAAGCACTCACTGTTTGTATAAAGATGGCCCAAAATGCAGAATTCGCAAAGGAAGTTACTGAGATCAAGGAAAATGGGTTTATACAAACAAAGGCATCAACAATAGTTAAACTTACTCCATTTATAGATAGTGAAGGGATATTAAGAGTAGGTGGAAGAATATCACAGTCCCCGGAGGATGAAAATCTAAAGCACCCGATTATACTGCCTCATAAATCGCCCCTCTCCAAACTGATAGTGGCTGACGCTCACGAGAAAACGCTCCATGGTGATCTCCAAATAATGCTTAACTATATTCGGTCAGCATATTATATCACAAGAGCAAAGGATTTAGTAAAACATTGCGTGAGCAAATGTGTAAGATGCGTCAGACATAAGGCTAAACTGAGAACACAATTGATGGGATCCTTACCTTCAGTCCGGCTTACACCAGCTAGAGCTTTCTATAGAAGTGGAGTGGATTATGCTGGGCCAATTGGGATCCGTACATCCAAGGGACGGGGTCATCATGCACACAAAGGATATATTTGTTTATTTGTATGTATGGTGACCAGGGCTGTTCACATAGAAGTTGCGACCGATTTGTCTTCCAGGGGTTTCTTGGAAGCCTTCAAACGGTTTGTGGCAAGACGTGGTCATTGTTCCGAGTTGTACAGTGACAACGCGACCAATTTTGTAGGGGCTTCCAGAGAGCTAAAGGAGCTACTAGATCAAGAGAAATCAACCGTGATGCAAGAAGTAAGGGAAAGTTTGTCGGCAAATGGAACAACTTGGAAGTTCATACCAGCGCGTTCTCCTAATTTTGGGGGATTATGGGAGGCCGGAATTAAATCCACGAAGTATCATATAAGCCGTGTGATTGGCGAGTCAACTCTGACCTTTGAAGAGATGACCACCCTGCTTTGCCAAATAGAGGCATGCCTCAACTCTCGTCCCATGTCAGTGGTTAACAACGATCCTGAAGAAGCACAACCCCTGACACCAGGGCATTTTTTAATAGGTGAACCGTTGGTGACAGTTCCAGAAGCAAGCTATGAAACATCTAACCTCAGCACATTAAAGCGGTGGCAATTGACTCAGCGAATGCTCCAAGGTTTTTGGCGACGCTGGTCAGCTGAATACCTGACCCAATGCCTGCACCGTTACAAATGGGCCTTTAAAATCCCGGAACCACAACCGGGAGATGTTGTTTTAGTTAAGGAGGATAATTTGCCTCCAACAAAGTGGCTTTTTGGCAGAATAGTGCAGAAATATCCAGGTAAAGATGGTTTAACTCGAGTAGTCTCATTAAAATGTAATGGCAATGTAATAAAACGACCTACATCTAAATTATGTATCTTGCCTATATGTCAATAAACTAGATAAGTTTTAGAGTAAGTTTGTTTTTGTATTTGCAATAGCAATAGTAGATAATGTAGATTTGTACATCCCACTAAGGACGATTATCTACTAACGCTCAACTCTAGCATGGTGGGCGGCTTAGGTAAAGGACAGTTGTCCTTGGTGGGCGGTATGTCCAAGTATGGAATAGTTACTAAGTGTGCCGCTAGATGGCGCTGTACCGAGCTACAACATGCAAGCGGAATGCTTTTGCTAATTGGTTAGGTGCAAACATCTTTTTGTATTTTTTGTTCTTGAATGCAATATTATATTGTGAGTGTTTACAAAACCGATTTTTATTCGAACACCCGAGGTGCATTGTTGTACAATAACCAAAGCTCTTTTTGAACAAAAACCTTACGAAGGCCTTTTGAACCTTCTCCAATAACAGAGTGTATGTGTATACATACGGATTCCAAATGATAGAAGATGCCTCCAGCTTGCTTCTCACTAGGGCACAATAAACCAGTTTTATGACTCGAGGATCATGAAAGTCTTTCATATTGCGGATGACGAAACCCAGTTGACGAAAGGAGCTGAGCGCAAGCGTCCGAATGTGCTCGTGAAAAGTGAGGCGCGTGTCGAAGACTACGCCGAGATCTTTAACCGAGAAAACCCGGTTAATGGGCTCAACTCCAAGCATGTATCGGGCATGAAATGGGACAGATGCACGACTGAACGTACAAACACAGCACTTGGATGTATTAAAAGTAAGCTTGTTCTCGACACTCCACCTTACCACCGACGCAACGTTATAACATTATACATATATACCTTCCTCTCGAATCAAACTATGCTTATGTTTAAAAAACCGAATCAAAACCCGTTTCGTACTTTTAAAGATCGAAGCATACATAGGGACAGACAGACAGACAGCCGGAAAGCGACTTTGTTTTATACTATGTAGTGAGTGATATATTTGAAATTTTAATCATTTATTTTATGAGGCACGCCGAATTACGCGACAATTTAATAAAATGACAAAACGACAATACGACAATAACAACAACAACAACATGTACTTACTGAAATTGTAGCGAATTCGGAATAAAAAGGCTTATAAATTTAAATCATAGCGGAAAACAAATCGTGAGGAAACCTGGACACACTTTTGAAGCAGTTAATTCGTGTATAACTTCATTTAATCGGGAACTCCCGATCCGCACTGAACCTGATTTCCACGCGCAGCAACGTGTTTGTTATTCCCCGCCATCCACTGGTTCGCGATACACTGAAGGACAACCGTTTGCCACACAAATAACGTTTTTGCAGCGCAACCTATTCACCAAATCAAATCGATCTTGTTACTTGAGTTTTCAATTACAAGACTGAACATCGACAGATACGAAGCTTTAAAATATTTCATTTCAAGTTAAGTGCACTGCTCTGTAATGTTGTCTAAGTACGATAATGTAGTATGAAAGTTATAATTTCTTTGCAGAAACTTTGTATAAAGTGCTCGAAGCACTTAATAACTAAGGTCTAAGTGAAAGCTTTTGAAAGAAAAGTACAAGACGCTTGTTAAAAGTGTTCATTGGCGTGTTGCGGCGAGTTTGTATAAATGTGGGGTGACGGGAGGGGGAGGGGGGCGCGGCCGCCTGCACTCAGCTCAGTCAATTACAAATCGAATAGCTTAGCTCGTCATCGTTAGCTTTCAGCTGTTTAAAGGCGGGGTCCGTTTATATCTGCGGCGACTGCAGCTCACTGTTTAGTAATTACGTGCTAATACATTTATGCGCCGCGTTGTAATACGAGTACACCAGCCTCACTAATCCGGCGCCACCTGTAACCACATGCCCCGCAGCTTCGTATGCGACGCTTCCTCGCCTCCTCCCCCGCTGTGCACTTTCCTTTGGCTTTGCGAGGAGCAAAGCGCCCTTCACGTTTCCTACTGACAAAGTTCTCAGAAAACAGAAGAAAACGGGTATCTGTGACGTGGTAAACAAAATCGGACGAAATAACTAGAAGCGAGGCATCGTCGCGGGCGCCGGCGGAGCATGTTTACGGGTGAATTACGGCTCGTTTACTTTTACGCACCATTGTGTTGTTAAATACAAGGGTTTATTTTTCCGGTTTAATGTTCCCTCGAGGCCCTGAAGGCTTTTTCCTAAGCAAAATGTCATCTCGACCGCTTATTACGGTGTATACGGTTAACAAATTACTACACTAAAACTGTGTGTGCTCGTAGGTAGATACTTTTGGAACAGCCTTATTTATTAACAAACCACTAGCTCTCCAGACTAGATGAAACTAATACCTAGTCCATTTTCAGGTTTTTGAATCAATTGGTTTACATTCTGGGTTTAATTCAAATTTTATCGTCGGTGCAGTCGTAAAAATTGCAAAAATTAGGTGAATGAGAATATATTATCAGTAAGTTCTGCGTCAGCTTTGCACTGGCAGAGCAGAGAATACGCTACAGTCGCTGCGCACGCGACAGACGGCGCGCGGGCGGCGGCGCGGGAGCAGGCGGCGCCGCGCGCGCTGCGGCCGGGGCGCAGTCAAATCATCGCCGCCACTATACGAGCTCTAACTAAACCCAAGCAACGACTTCCATTAAATTAAAATAACAGAACGTTATTGTTAAAACGCTGAGCGCAGCGGAAGTTTGTAACTCCATCGAGCGCTAATCGCAGCTCTGTCGCTTTAATCGCCCGCGCCGAGATCATCCTAATTAGAAAGGAAATTTGTCTTCAGAACGACCGAAGTTTCGTCGAAATTGAAAACATTTAATCTGGCTGGAACCTTTTCGTTTAATGATTAATAGTTTACAGTTTAACTCGGTGACCCTTTAATTTTCAAAAAATGCCACTAGACTTGAATGTGAACATGGGTCGGGGTCGCACGGACGCCGCGCCGCTCGCCGCCGCGCCGCGCCGCACCTGTCGCGCCGCGGCGCGGTAATTAATGGCGCGGCGCGGCGCCCGGGGGCCGCAGGATTAACGACACGTTCATGTTACAGCCATAAATTCTTTGTTTGCGCTAAGATCAGTGACAAGAGGGCATAACGTTTGCGGACAGCGGACTGTGTGCCCTATCGGCCGGCGAGCGCGTCCGCAGCCGCGCCGTGGTAATGAACGGCGATCGTAATCGGCCGCGGCGGCCGCTCGCCGCTCTCCCGCTACATCCCGATTACGAAGACTAATGGCCTCCCAAAATAGATACTGCTCACTAGCGTCTTCGAGATTATCATGTCCTTGCCATTAGTTAGGGCTCAGATACGATCCATTCAAACTATATAGACCCTAATACGCGCAACAAATGTTAATAATATTGGCAAAATTTTGTTTTCTTACTTTTGACTTACATAAATTGTTTAAATAATACATAATGGTATTATATCTCGTATAACCGACAGGCAGAAAAGCTAGTAGTACGACTACTAATTATTTTAATGAAGTCCATGTGTCAGTGGGGCGGCTTGAAGGAGCGGGATTTGTCGTAAAACTGTTTAGTTAAGCGAAACTTTCCTGGATAAAGCGCACAAGTTCTTACGTCAGAGCTTCCCGACTCAGCGCTGAATATACGTACAGTACAGAAGTTGTAAAGTATATCTATTCATGCTCATCGCCACCTATCTCTATTGTTTACGTAAATGCACCTACAGACGACAGATAATCATATCAGGACGAGGAAGGCGAAAAAAACGTGAACAATTCTAAATCAAATTGAAATGTATTGCTATGTTTCTCGAACGTTTAAACGGTTAGCTTAGTGCGACTGTACGGAACTGTTCCTGTCAGCGCACATAGTACAATTGCAGAAGGCAAGTATTGAGTTAAATTAATTTAGCTGTATGAAAAATTAAAAGACTTTTCTTAAGAGGAAAATATAAAGTGTACAAAAGCGCCTTGAAACTCCATCAGCAATATAAAGTTAACGTCTCTCTCTAGTGGAACAAAGCGCGCGAACACGTCGCGCTCGCTACGCGCGAACACGTCGCGCTCGTTGCGCGCGAACACGTCGCGCTCGTTGCGCGTGACCACGTCGCGCTCGTTGCGCGCCAGGAGCCGGTGTCACTAAACTTGATTATTTAAAAGTAGCGATTTCAACTAATAACAAAAATGGACATTAAAATTCATAGCTTGTTAAACAATGAACAAATCTGACGAGGTTAGTCGATTGAATTCTGCACCTCTCCGCTCCACTCGTTTACAGTGGAAGCGCGCCCTAAGCGTGCTACGACACTTCGTAGCCGTAGAGCGCTACGCCGTAGCAGCACGAAACGGTCTTGAAACATGAAAGCGTTGTAGTGAGGCGCTCGCAAATCAGGCGGCGCGATGCGAGCGCGGGCTCGAGCCCGCCGCCAGCCGCCAGCCGCCAGCCGCCCGCTGCCAGCCGCCAGCCGCCCGCCGCCCGCCGACCAGGAAATAGGATTTGCTTCGTTTCTTTGCCGACCGGGATACTTAATGTAAACATGCCAATAAATACGGAAATCGGAACACGTTGGTGAGTATGGAGCGGAAAACGTGCGCATTGTTTACATGTTTAATGCCCAAACAATTTATACACTTTGCGTAAAGGTACATGACGCGCCAACCGCTAGAGCGCCACAGGTGGCCCGGCAGTTGCAGGGCAAGCTGCAGATTTTGTATACCAACATCAACGCTTTGCCTTTAAATTTCATTTCTGGATCTGTCCAAAACGGCCGCAAAAAATTGAGGATTTTAATCGCAAAACTAACTCGTTCTGTTGGCGCGCGGCGCGGGCGCTCGTTAGGGAGTTGTTTATTCGCGCGGCAGATATTAGAAAGCGATCGCCGGCGGGTCACGCCGTACGTGCCCCCAGGAATTGTTCCGACTAACTTTGCTCGATAAAAACTTTCCGCAATTTGTTTTTATTATTATTCCTCTCGGGTCCCAGGGTTGCCAACTTTTACAATCTCGAACACTTTCCCGGTGTACTCGCTACGTCAAGTGTGGACGACTTAGGACGCGTGTGCGGCTTCCCGGCAGCCGTAGCGCGGCGCTCCGGTGCCGGCCCTGCGCCCGGAACGCTCCCCGGCAGCAAACAGCCGGACCTTTCCGATTAATTCCGAAACAAAAGTTCCTGGCCCGGGGACACGCATTCATAAATAAATAAAAACTTTGTAACGTCCCACCATTAAGGTGACCCGAGAACTTTATTGCGCCGCCTATTTTTTTACTCGAATACTAAAACGTGAAACGGCTTTACTGTTTATACTAATCGATGTTCCCAATTTAAATTGCTCATTCAACTCATTGCGAACTCTGCTCTTTTAATCCTCAGCGGCAACCACTGACGAGGCTGGCCGTCATCTGAAACCCAAAATAATGACGGAATACTAAAAATAAATTTTATTAGGCACATGAAACTACCGTGAGACTCACACATAATTACAACACAACGGATATCAACGGGTCCCTGATGAAAGGCTTCGAAATAGTCCGAAATAATTGTCGGAGCAATTCTTCGGCTTTTATACGTGAGATATCCGTTGTGTTGTAATTAATTTTATTAGGCACAGCTCAAATACAACATGCGATTGGAAACTAGGGCACCACCATCCGGTATGCAGCTGCAGGCAGTAGCTTTTATGGGGGTCTGAAGCGACTACACAAAAACTAACTTGTTCCTATTTCTAAATAATTGTAAATAAAATCGCGGAACATCGATAGATTACCAAACAAGCAACGCGAGGGTTGTTCGGGGCTCGCGATTTATCTGACGGCTGTATTATGCGGCCGCCGCAAGCGCGCCCCGGAGACGCATCGCGCTCGGCTGGCTGGACGCGGCGCACGCGCGCGCTCGTCTTTATAAACTTGACCCACGAAAACCGTCTTACCTCACTTGCCTTGTTTTTTATTCATTTCGTGCGACGTAATTTGTTACTTTTAGGGGTGCTTGTTTACATGTAACTGTTTTTGGTTTGTGTTTCATGTTAGCTGAACTTGAAGTAATACTTAAGTGAAGCGTTGAGGTACTTATCGTTTAACTAGTTTAATTTTATTCAGTTTAAAATAATAGTACATTTCGATGCTAGTGCGGAAAGTATGTCATTACTTCACAAGTCTCGAGATATCTTGCCACGAGCCGAATGGCGAGTAGGCAAGACTCGAGACGAGTGAAGAATGACATTTCCGCGCGTGTATCGAACGACGATTTTCAATACAGTTGCGAAAAAAAATACAACAGAATAAAGGAATTTGAAATAACTAATTCACAACACTTTGTCAACAAATGTCACTAACACTAACCTTAACTTTAACAAAATGCTGTTAATTGAGCAAACCGGTAGGTTCAGTCCACAAATATCGTCATTCGTGCTTTTCATTTCAAGTAAACAAAATAAAACTCATTTAACCTCAAAAATCTCTTTCCCGCCGCTCAGCCGCTCCAGTGTTACGGGCAGACTCTCTTACCTCGACTGCTTTAACCACCGAGCGCCGCTATGAGAGTCTGCTTTACCGACTCTACCCAGGCGTATCGCTCGCGTTTACTCAACAACAGTTTGGAATTTGTCCGACAGACGGCAACGGCTACAACACATTTAACACAGTTAACAGATAGTATTAATTGTAATGTTAATACAATAAAATTATCTCTGCTTCAGTTAATCTCCGACATTTGTTTATTTAAATTGTATGAACACAAAAACTACTGTTGCCTTTAGAACCTTAAAAACCATGGTTGCAGTTGGAAAAACGCCTCCACTTTGACAGGCGTTTCGGCAGCTAAAATTCCGTTACATTCAGACACCTTAATAAGAACTGTTTTTAGGAATTCAATATTTTATAATAATAATGATGAAGAGGCAAGTAATAAAATATATAATCTCAATATTTTGATATTTTTACATCAATAATAGGTTTTTATTTTTATTTCATCTTGGTACAGACTAGCATTATAATAACTCTTAGGTAAGTAGTCGTGAATTGGAACAAGTACAAATTAAAAAAAAATGGAAAAGTAAATCGCACTAGTGCGCAAAAACGAACTTTTCGCACACAAAACAGCCAAAAAAAGGGCACTTTTTGAGCAACTGTATTGAAAAAATAATTAAACACAGCTCACGCCGCTGTGCTTGGCGGCCTGGCAGTACTTGTTATTGCCTTGTTTTATGTGAAATTTGATATTTTAATGGAATATCTAAGGCAATCATGGAGTGTAGTGTCTTGCAGAACCAACCATTAAATGGAACAAAAGCATAGACGGCCAGTTCTAAGAGTTGTAAAGTTCAATTAGACCGCAGGGCGCTCCACCCGGAGGCCGCGTTGGAGCCCGACTGTGTTGCTATTGGCTTATTGCTGTTAAGTGCGTGTTTCTCTTTGATTGCGGCCAGCTCGATTCTCAGACGCAATATCAGTGATACGTTACACTTTATACTAACTGATTTGCGCTTGTAACTAATCAGTTGTGAAAAATAATTGCTTCTACCTAAATAATTATGAGAAAAAATTGCATATCACCGTGAAGAAAATTTTCATGAGCTTTGGTTTGGTTTGAATATGATGTTGGATGTCGGACTCACACGTGGTCGTCACGCGCTGACGAGCAGTGCAACGAACATGTCCGGGGTATGCATGAGCGCCGTCCGGCACCGGTGACCGGACGCGGTGCGCTAATGACCGCCCCGGGCGATCAATCTGCGCCGCGACCCGCCCGCCTCGTCCGGCTAAACTATTAACTTGCCCATTAGGGGTTCCATTTAAACACCACTTTGAGTAAAGTATCATTCGCAGACGTGGCTTGTGGGCTCTTTGAACTCACAACGTATAACTCCGCCGAGGCCTGCTTTCTGACCATGAATTTCTAAAAACTAAATTGTTCAATGATTTCTCGTTATGAGTAAAGCGAGAATAATAATCATGTAAGTACTCTACTGTAGAGGTCATAATAAATTCATTAGTTAAAACATTACTTGAGCAGGTATTATTCTTTATATTATTATTTTGTATTTATTATACATATATATATATATATATATATATATATATATATATATGTCGAATCAGGAGGCATAATCCAGGCATTTTCAGATACATTTTCCATCCTTCGGTAGCCGTAGCGGTAGCGAAAAACAAATGAAAGTCTGTTTGCATCCAACGCTATATTACAATTTGAAATAACTAAATCACAACACTTTGTCAACAATTGTCACTAACACTAAGCTTGACTTTAACAATACTGTTAATTGAGCAAACCGGTAGGTTCAGTCCACAAATCTCGTCATTCGCGCTTTTCATTTCAAGTCAACAAAATAAAACTCACTTAACCTCAAAACAAAATCTCCTTCCCGCTCAAGTTCTACGGGCAGACCCCCAGTCTCTTACTCAGACTGCTTTAACCACCGAGCGCCGCCATGACAGTCTGCTTTACCGACTCTACCCAGGCGTAACGCCCGCGTTTACTCAACAACAGTTTAGAATTTGTCCGACAGATGGCATTTAAGCTACGATAGTATTAATTGTAACGTCCATGCAATAAAATTATCCCTGCTTCAATTAATCTCCGACATATATATATAGAGGTAGAATGGGTATATGTATAAAAATGAACACAAAATATTTACCTTGCTACCCCGCTACTTACGTGCAAGATAACCAAGCCTGTGCCTGTGCCCGTGCCTGTGTTTCGCACAGGCTTGGTTATCTTACACGTAAGTAGCGGGGTAGCAAGGTAAATATTTTGTGTTCATTAAAATGGACCTCCGCAAAGTAACGCCTGATTCAATAAAATGTATATGTATAAGTCTGTATCCTCCCTTGTAACTATGTAGGTTAACAGACTTTGATTGTTTGTTCTTTCAGTTTTTTTTTTTTGTAACTAATTGTGAATTTTTATTGTACAGTCGAGGGCATAAATTTAATATCGGTACAGTCTTCACGAATGCGAATTGAATGATTGATTGATTGATTGGTGGATGCGGAAGGCACAGGACCGGTCCGAGTGGAGAGCCTTGGGGGAGGCCTATGTCCAGCAGTGGACGTCTTTCGGCTGATATGATGACAGTCTTCACGTCAAATACATATATATATGTGACAAAAGATCTCATTGTTTGTGGCATAATGTAAGGTATAGATTGTTTTTACCGTTTTGGTAACGCACAGCATATACATAAAATATTTTTGACCCTGTCTGTACAAACAAGCACACTTTGCAACCTGCGTTAGTAAGTACCAAATAAGTAGGTACTAGTAAACTTAACATTGTTCCGTCACGAGTTTGAGTTGAGTGAGGCCACTTGAGTTGGATGCGGAGGCGTCAGCGGCAGCGCGCCCGCGGGCCGCGGTTGACGCGGCGCGGCGCGGCCTGACTCCGGCTCCGACGCGCCGCAACGCGCCCCACCTGCGCTCGAGGCTTTGTATTATAATAACACAAAGTGTCATCGCCATACGAACATTTATGGAAGTTGCTATTTAAAAATGTGTTGTTGTAGGTAGTAGCAATTATTTAAGAATTTGCAAAACATAGTTGTTCACTCTTCGCGATTCGTAGTGGATTTCGTCTTTCGTAATTAGTAAACTGCGACAAGTGGCCCTCCCCATGAAACACTTTGTTAGTAAATAGCACGTAAATAATATTTATAACATGACAATAGCTTAAAATTTCAACAAAAAAAACAACGCTCCAGTACCTAATGAAAACAATGAAGACACTTACCATCACAAACTTTTGTAATTAACGCGATATACGCAGAACATTAAACAGCCAATTTACTTAGCAAACTTACTGATTCATGCTTCTCTATTTTCGGTACCACAACGACCGACTACATGCACAATTCCCACTAGGTCCTCCAGCACTTTGCACATTGGTATGCCAGCTTGTTGTTTTTGAACAATTTTGTTTACACTTCGTTTTTTGTTTATTGAAAATTATTTAATAAATTTATGTATTTTATAGTTACACATAAGTCCCGACTTATCTTTCTATTCTATCTATTTATTACTTCACTTCTTACTTAAAAGTTTATGGTTTATGTAGTATATTCATTTATTTAATCTACACTGTGTATCGTTTCTTGAGTCACAGACGGTTCTGGCTGAAAATCAGTGCTGCAGGTGTCTAACACCTCAGCGTAATGCTGAGCCAGCGACCGTTTCACTTTTGCGAAGACAACACAACGCTGATGATCGAATTTTCATGTCTGGTTTTTTTATTGTTGTTTTTTTTCTATAAAATTGTGTGTACATGCTCTTATATTTGTGTGTCTTGCAAAATGAATAAATGTCTTCTTTCTTTCTTTCTTTTCTTCTTAGGTATAGGTACCAAAAATTAAGTACCATTCGAAAGTGGTAAAAGCGACGTATTTTTACAGAACGTCTTACAATAAAGTAAAAAATATGGTTCCATTGACAACTTACTGACTGGTACTATGACTACGTTTGTAAGCTGGAAGCTCAACAATCATAATCAACCTAAGTTAGGACACTTTGCTGGGGTAGATTGACTATATCCTAAATCCTAATAGAGCGTGTGAAATATTGTTAATGAATTTCGGACACTCGGTATGTATTTGGCGTCAAAACTTGCCAACAAAACACAATAAACTCGTGGTTGTAGAGAACTCGGCGTGGTGAGTGCATCCAGAGCAGCGCGTCGAATGGAGCTGCTACTATATGTATAAGTATAGTATATGGGTATATAAATACCGCGGCCGCGCGTCGCTGAGTCAACTTGTCGCGTAGCTAAGAGGGCTGGATCGTGTGCAGCTGTGCCTGTCCCATCGTCAACAAAGGACCCACAAGCGTTTAACTCGTCCGCGGCGGCGCAGCATCCGAATGCAACAAGAACAAAACGACTTCGTTAATGAAAAAACTTTTACCATTTAACTCCAACTTTAAACTTGAGTGTATTGAAATCGATGCCATTAGACTCGCAGGGAACGGGATAATATCAAAGTTATCTGCAAATCTAAAGCCATCGTTTGAACTTGGCATTTTCGGAGATCGCTTTGAACTCTGAACCGTTTGTTTTCTGATAATTTTAATTTTATCCTAAAAAACCTTTGAGCTTTGCGTCTGTGTAATTTTGCGCACGTCATCGATAAATAGAATCGAGGCAGAACAAAGTGAAGGGCGGTCGGGTCATCCCGCCGTAAGGTGGCTATACGTGTCGCCGCAGGGCCGCCGGCAGCGCGCCGCCGAGCCGCCGCTGCGCCTCGCTGACCCCGCGCTAATGACGCCGCGTCAATTGTACGGAACAACGTAACGCGGTGACGCGAAACGCTTTGCAATCAAGATTAAACCGTTATTTTATTACGCTCTTTTCAGTATGGCTTACATAATCGACTGTCTTTTGTTTTACAAAGCGATGAAAAATTAAACAACTTAGCACGATTTTCTAATTTAAGCTGACTCTCTTTTTGTTACTGTCTCCGAAGCTTTTACTTTTAAATACTTACCCTTTTCTCTGCAGTGAAGTATGATGGTCTGAGCGCAAAGACGAATTAACTAACAGAGTAGAAATATGTATAAGTAATTGTTGAAAAAAAAATTGATACACCACCCTGCGCCAACAGTTGCACTCCGATTGACCAGCACAGCAGGGTCAATCTGGATTCTGGACACAAGAGTTGGACAAGGCAGGAATTATGACCGACTAGCTTCTGCCCGCGACTTCGACATAGAGAGTTAAAATGTCCATTGTGTTGCAGAATTGGATAGCCGTTCCATCACTCTGCTGTTTCATTCCTATTCCTACCGTCTGGGTGTAATAGTTGCCCCTAAGTAATGTTAGTAAGATGACATTGTGATATCTCACCAATATATTAATGACAATTTATGAATACAAACACATTGGAGCATCGGATTGGGCCTGCTAATGATAAAGCAATAGATTCATTAGAGTGCGGGTGCTGGCGGGCTGGGCCGGCTGGGTCCCGAACGCATTAAGGTGGGTTTTTGCGGCGCGGCTAAGTTATTCGCAGTAGCGGCGACCGGCACCGGCGCCGGCACCGCAACCGGCCACCGAGGATGGAGAACAGATTACTGCGCCATGAATTAAACATGTACGGTGGCTGCGAAATGTGCCAAAGTGCCGTCGTCTCGCGCGTATACCGCTTTTTCAAACGTCATGAATGTCTGAAGAAGTTCTTGAGACTAAGTTGATAGGTCAGCTCAGCTATTATTTTATTCGGTGTTGCCGGCGTTGAACGCATTTAGCATCGATTACAAGCCTCGTATATCTATCGTAAACCTTACCGGCGCCCGGCACGTGCGGCAGCGTGTAGCGTGCGGCAGCGTGTAGCATGCGGCAGCGTGTAGCTTGCGGCAGCGTGCGACGCGCCGCAACCCGCTACTGTAGACTGATGGCAAATACTCACGGTAACGTCAGAAATATTCGAAATAGATGCAAAATACCACTCAGGAATAATGCACCGGCGCGGAAGCACTTCTCGTACAATCGAGGGCATAAATAACGATACAGTCATCATGTCAAATATATTGTGTGATCGACCTTATTGTTTGTAGCATAAAGGTTTTTTACCAATTGTTAAAGAAAATGGTTTTCGCACCAATTCAGGTTTATTTGGGTGAAATTAACCGGTTAATCGGTGAGCACTACCTCCAAAATTTCGTTCTTCTTATCTTGTCACCGGAATTATTTTATATAATACTTTTGATTTAGATTCCTCCGTTAACCGGTTAATCCAATGAACGTAATTATACCGGTTTTCTGAACGATATTAACCGCTATTTTAAAACCAGTTCCGATCCCCGCCCTTGATAATATTACATGCGACCTTCTCGTATAGCTTAAGACAATTTACTGAATGACTTGCAAAATATATTGGAATCGTTGGAAATAGACGAAGCCAAGAAGATACCGGATCGCCCCCTGAACCCCGTCAGCGCGTCTCGCAACATGTGACCGCAGTTCTGTAAACAGCACAACGCCGCGGTCTGCTTGGCCTGATACCGGATCGCCCCCTGAACCCCGTCAGCGCGTCTCGCAACATGTGACCGCAGTTCTGTAAACAGCACAACGCCGCGGTCTGCTTGGCCTGATACCGGATCGCCCCCTGAACCCCGTCAGCGCGTCTCGCAACATGTGACCGCAGTTCTGTAAACAGCACAACGCCGCGGTCTGCTTGGCCTGATACCGGATCGCCCCCTGAACCCCGTCAGCGCGTCTCGCAACATGTGACCGCAGTTCTGTAAACAGCACAACGCCGCGGTCTGCTTGGCCTAATACTGCACATGGTCTATTGACGCTTGGCTGGCCCAATATACATATACTTAGTAAACTTATTATAAGTATAGTGGAATGTAATATGTAATGAAATATATAATATAAATATAAATAATGGATTAGCAGTAATAGTGGTATGTACGAGTATCTACAGTAATCTCAGCACAGGATTTGGGTATTCTCGCGATGCTAAATAATTAAACGAGCAAATATCCTCCCCGCCGGCCCCCGGCCCCTTTCGTTTAGTTTAGACATGTTCAGATAAAGGAGCCGCTTCAGGCTTTTTGGAGAAAATATTCGTATCTACAAACCGAAGGTGCTTCGTTGCCAGCAGAGCTCTCGAACACGTTTAGTCGAGTCTATAATTTTATTTTAACACGTTTTTACACCTAAAGAAAAAAATAATACTGAATTAGGTACTTACTGAAACTTTACATTCAAGTGTAAAACTCCATTTTTTTAATTTAATTTTTTAACTTTTCTGGAGAATTAATTTTTAGCAAATTCTACTGTTTTAGACTTATTCGATCCGTGCGTCGTCCAATCGTCGTGACCGCAGCCGCCGCACGCGCGGATTAGTCGCTATCAGCGGCTCCTGCGGCGAGCCGGCCGCCGAGCACTAGCGACTAGAGCACCGATTACTTGGATTTACATCCTTTTGCTAATAGCGGTACTTGTCTAGGTTGCGGTTCACGACAACCGACGTAATACATTTTGTTGTTGATATATGTGAGCCACAAATATGTGTAATATTTAATTCTACTAAAGTATTTCGATTGTTATCCGTTGAGGCATTAAGCCGGCCCGGAAGGTTTAAGGTATAAAGGGTAATTGGTGGCGTCAGCGAGTGTCGCGTGACGCGTGTGGGATGTGCGGGCTTGCGGCCGGACCCGCCGCCGGCGCAGGTGCGGCGCGCGCCCGACCCGCGCGCGTCACACTAATAGCGCTGCCTAATAATAAATCACAGCACACGTCCCACAGTCATTTACATCAGAAACTGCGTCGAGTGAACTCGCACTAATCCAGACGACAGCATTAATCCTGTCGCGGGTGTGACCGGTAGGGGGAGGGGGAGGGGGGGGGGGGAGGGATCAAAGGGCTGCTGTCCACCGCCGCCTGATGACGCGCACTAAGCCGTAATTAAAAACGTCGGTTATTTACGCGCTCAAACATTTTTCCTCTTTCCTTACGAGCCGAGCTCGAAGGTTCCTCGGTGCTGATTACAAACGGTACTGGGGAAGGTTTTCTATTTAAAATACAACGGAGTAAAAACTGCTCCGGCAAGATCTTTATTTTATAACATTCGAGGCGAAAGATTAAGTACCTCTACAAATTCTGAAGCGGAAAAGATTACCACTAACTCCTGCGCCTGACGGGTCTTAAGGACGAGGAAAAATCTTCCGATTAAAAAACAATGCGATTCCGCTCGCCCCGGCTCGCACTGTTTTTTTTTGTGGCCATTTTTGCAGGCGCGCGGCGGGGACAGTTATTGCCTTTAAGTTCCGGCTTCGCGCAACGCTGTAGTCTCGTCGTGTATTAATTGCTTCGTGTCTGTATACTGTAGAGCCGAGTCGGCGGCGGTCCCGCGGCGCCACCACGTGTCCCCGACGCGGCGCCGCGCGTGTCCCGCGCCTCGTTACAACTTTTTCATAATTCTTTCCCGTTCCTTATTCGCCTTCCCAGTCGTTTGCCAAATTATTAACAGGCAAGCAAATAAACTGCTGCTGAAATGGAAATGTAATTTATTTTCAAAGGCAAACAAATTTGTACGTTTCTATTGAAAATATTATGCCGGCATACGAACGTTAGGTGCTTTATTTCATTTTATCCTGCAATATTTAAAATTGCTTTCAATTAATTTAGGCACAAATATGGTTTATTAGTGGAAAATATTCTGTTAGATACTAAACCACAGGCTATGTAATAAGCAAAGCATATCGTCACAGAAATGGTAAAACCGCATAAGTACTTAATTGATCTATCAAGGGGTAAAGTCCCATTGTTCGTTTGTTTCGTCCGGCGTTGCTTGCCTCCGCCGTCGCGCTGCCCCCGCCACGGTGACGGCTCCTCCTCGTTGCGCGCCATAAAGGAAACACCGCCACTGTTTCATTACGACACAAATAAATTTAATATATGGACTTATGGAGGCCAATTTCTTCCCAGAAAATGATTCGCTGCGGAGGGAGACGCGGGTCGCGCTACAGTTCGCCGGCGACGCCGCTGCCGTTAATCATCAGAACAGAACCCTCGATAAATACGCACTTGGGCTCTCGCCGCCACCGAGATTCTATTATCCAGCTTTCGGGTCAAGCACTTTGTAATATTCTTGTGTAAAATATAATATACTCGGTAATTTTTATTGGTTTATTGTCTTGGCAACCTCCTGCGTTAATACCACCTAAGATATCTCAATACTCAATACTCAATACTTTATCGCACTACATAATGGTTTTACAGGTATTATGATTTAAAGTTAGATATCACATTATGTATCTTGGAGACAAATAATACTATATCTATCTTCATAATGTGAATTCATAAGTGACCATCCAGTCTTTCCATCAGGTGACCCGTCTGCTCGTTTCCCCCTCTTATATAAAAAAGCCTATAATTTAAATACTTTGATGGGATGCTCTTCAACAACATTATAAATTCAATTCGCTTCAGATTCGAATTTTTATGTAACACATGAAGACCACTCTATTCACTTCTTTTCGAGTATTTGTTTTTATGTACGAAAACCTATGCTATCAAATAAAAAACAAAAACCCACAAACAGTAAGTGTAAGAACTCTTATTGTGATAACTGGGCCCCGTTTCTCGAAGCTTATTAGACTAATAATATTAGTGTTTTGTCTCGTAAATTAAACGAAAAAATGTAACAAAACACTAATATTATTAGTCTAAGAAGCTTCGAGAAACGGGGCCCAGTTATCACAATAAGAGTTCTTACACTTACTGTTTGTGGGTTTTTGTTTTTTATTTGATAGCTGGGATTAAACCCCTTTCTCTGTAGGCCGATGGACCGGGCATCGATGCAACAGCAACGATAAATAATTGAGCGCGTAATTCACCGATACAACTCTTTCTGCCCCTGACGCACTCGTCCTCTGGTGGCTTTTAAAGACACGACTTAATGTAAGCGGGGCTTTATAACTTAGGTTTACATCGACACGCATTACAAACAGGGCTTTGCGAGGGCCACTTTATCCTGTGAAAGGCGCCGCTGACCGCGCGGCGGAGGGTCGCCGCCTCGCCGCCTCGCCGCGGGACCTCGCGCGCCACGTGTTAATGCGTGGCCCAGTTCAAATCAAACTGCCGGAACAAATTACGGACCACTCTGACCACTTTACAAATACCTTCCAAAGTAAAACAGTTTGTTGTTTTAGTCTTATTAATCCACTAGCTTTTCAATCGCAACTTTGTGTAGAATTTATCCATCGCTCAACCTCGTGGTGCATTTGTGGAAATAGTAATGGATGATATAGTTAGTATAATATTAAATCATCTGTGGTTATAAATTATCAGTACATTAAGTGACAAACAATAATAAAATTGTTTTTCAACGTTGCAACGTATTAAATAGGGCCAGTGTGTGCGAGGCGCGGGGCGAGGCAGTCCAACAGGGAGGCCCACGCGTGCGATGTGGCTCAACATGAGCTTTCAAAACAATTATACTAACTTGTGATTGTCACTTTAACCAGATGTTTGTAAAGCACATGCTGTGAGATCTTTGAAACCGTGCACCGCTAGCGTGACGCCTATATGTCACACGGATTATTATATTATATAGTTAGGGGAAAGTGGTCACCATTCGTACACATATGCGGATGGTAGGGCCTTGTGCAAGGTCCGTCCGAATCGCTACCACCATCTTACTCGGTAATCCTGCCGCTAGGCAGCAGTGATTGCACTGCTGTGTTCCGGTGTGGAAAGTAAGACAGCCGGGGAAATTGCGAGCACAAGAGGCATCTTAGCCCTCTAGGTTGGCAACGCATCCGCGATCCCTCCAGGGTTGCGAGTGTCTATGGGCAGTGGTGATCACTTACCATCAGGTGATCCACTTGCTCGTTTTGCTTCCTATTTTTATATAAAAAAAAAAACAAAAAAACATATCTTATCGTTGAAAAATGGCTATAACCCTTTAACATTTTAACATTAATAATTTCGGACTATTTTTATAACAAACCACAATATATTTGTTACACTTTACACTTAGGTACATAAACTAGCTAAATTTGTCAGTAAAGTAAATAAATGAAATCTGAAAAGTGTACGAATGGTGACCACTTTCCCCCAACTTATTGTAATTAGGTAAGCTCACGACTCAGACGCATCAGCAAGAACAAAACATCTATCATATACGCTAGCGTCTGCTATCATCATAATATTTGGAATGTTTGTAAGCAGATCGAGGCTCGTACATCGCCTAAACGAATGAGTTCAATCTGCGAATGTAATGTGCTCTAATCTATATGTACTCCTGTTTGGCCGCGCGTCGTGCTGGCGGCGGCGGCGGCGGCGGCGGCGAGAGCGACGCACGATGTGACTAATGATGTCGACTATTGAAAAATCTATGCCCACTGTATGATCCGCCCCCCCCCCCCCCCCTCCAACGCACCGCGCGGCGGGCATTGTTCGCGGATATTGTTTCTAACTTCGCCATAATTCATGTTATTTCACCAGCTAGCCGCTAGGCGAGCCATTGCTTTCAGACAAAATCGCTGACGTTATAATAATATTATAATTACGCAAACTACGACTGCTTTGAGTTTGAGCGTCGATCTCCCATCTGTGCTTCGTGCATAACATTTCCCAGTGCTAAATCGAGCGAGCAACGAAAGTTGCGAACGCTGTGATTGCACGCCGTACGCTTATGTGGCTCCGTCGCCTGGCACGGTTCCCACGGCCCCGGCGCTACGCCGCTACGCCACTAAGGCGCTACGGTGCTACGGCGCTACACCGCTACGCCTCTACGCGTTACGACTCATTCTATTTCTGCCCGCGACTCGCGACATAGCCGACGACTCTATCGTCGTCCGCCGCGCTCCCGCCGCCCCGCACCCCCCCGCCGCCGCCTCCACATATAATGCGTGAGAACGAACGTGTGAAGGGAAATTGATGAATTGCAAATACAAAACGAAACGCCGACGGTCGTGGAATACATCCCACGCGGCGAGCTCTCAACTGTTTCGCTTCATACACGAATTCCATATTCACACCCTCATCATCTTAATTTAATAGCGCGCGGGGAGGATTATTGCGGCCCCCTACATTAGCAGAATTACCAATTTAGCGGACGCGGAGCCGGAAGGAAACTACTCGATATTAAGCCGATACAGCGGGACGGTCTCATTGTGCCGCAACAAGAGAATCTCGGCGGCGTGAATAAGTGATGCCGAACACCGACCGAGACACGGTCGATACGCCGCCTCTACTTAACTCGATGTAAAATACAAAGTCACCAAATGCCCTAGTATCAATAATGCAGGAATATCTCTCCCAGAAATGATGTCTTTAACTTCAAAGGTCTGCGCGGGGCGAGCGAGACGCGGCCGCAGCGCGCCCCCGCACGGCTCACTTTACACCAGCGCGCGGCGCGTTTTACAATTCAGGGAAAATATAGGTCTCAGAAGACATTTTGCGCTCGACTCGCAGCTCAGGGCATGTGGCGCGGCGTGGCGCGGCGTGGCGCGGCGTGGCGCGGGGCGTCGCGGCGGCGCGGGCGGCGCACTTGATTATGTAGCATTAATGAAGATCAGCCGAGCCTTTGTTAGATTAATAGCTCTCGAAACACTCCCGAATGTGCGCGCTGTGTTAAGTACTGCGGGTCTTAACTTTATGCTTCGACATGTCACTTGTGCGACGCCAGTGGGTAAATTTAAATGAAGGATCGATTAGGTTTGTCGTGAATGTTATATATATTTTAGAGGGAGGGCTGAGTGATGTTGATACAAATTGTTGAGAGAGTTGGATAAATTCTTGGCTTCCACCCGTCCTTGCGGCGGCCGCGGTCCGGGCCGGCGCCCGGCGCGGGGCCTCGCCCAAGTATTTGTCTACCTGTCGAGCCAATATCGAGTAAAGACCGGTTTATTGAACAATTTTGAGATGCAATATTCGTACCTTTCTCTATGACTACTTTACCTCATAAAAATAAAGTGTACAATAGAAAGGTCACGCAAAATCCAATGACAATGATCAATGATATAAAGACGGTGAAAATTTTCGTCAAAAAATTGAGTCACTAGAATAATTGTTAGTCATTATCAAAATTTTATTTTGTGTCATAACTTCATTATATCCCTATAAGTTTACTTACTTACTTACTGTTAGACTGATTTCTGAACGTTGCCTTGTAGCCTAATGCTATAGTCTGTGGTTTGAGACAGACAGAGCTCCCTGCGTGGCCTCTTCCCGCGATGATCGTATAAGAAATGGCGTTGTATTAATATCTTGGAAATAATATGTTCTTGAATACCGGTGACCGTGCTTTTATTTAGTTTAACATTACCTACTTACTTAATGTTCATTATCTCGACAGCTCTTCAATCATGCCTAGTAGAAAACAAATTAAATTATTAGTGACGCGGCGCTGGCGCTGCGCTCACTTGTTACAGGCACAAGCTGCGTCAGTGAACGGGCTGGCTTCCCGGAGGGCAGGGCGGGGCGGGGCGGGGCAGGGCAGCGCTGCAGTACGCTGCTGGCGGCTGCCGCGCGATTGGCCTCATAACTCGCAGCGACGCCCGCTGCACAATGCACTTCGCTCGCTGCACGTTACTGCACAATGAACTCTCCTAGGGAAAGGGGACATAACTTCCTATCAACGACTCGAGATGCATTTTCCTTAGTCTGCAGAACATCTGCACATTATTATCTCAAAAGCCAATCAATGCTTTTACCGATCAGTTTACTACTTCCCTCACTGCTTAAACGGTTTAAACGCTGCACTAACTTTATACAGCCGACCACAAAGCAGTGACTTTGATCAGGAGCGTGCGGTAGACATTTGTGAGGGATGTTACTCATGTTGCTGTAGTTTGATCAGGGACCGGGCAGGGGCGGTATTACAGGCCCAAAGATACGAAACCCACTTCACTGTGTGTATGTACACACAGCAAAGCTATTCGGTAAGCAGGTTTAAAGCGGCGCGTGCATGCAAAGGTGCTTACCGAATAGTTTTGCTGTGTGTACTACGAGTATTCTAGTCAACTTCAAAAAAATAGTACGTGCGCTAAATTATTATTACTTTTACTGTACAAGAATTTTCCCCAGGCCATAAAGTATGGTTGTGAATGTTTAATTATGGGGCGATCGGGAAAAACAGCATTATGGATGTCGGGGGCGGCGAGACCGCGGTGAACCCTTTTGAAGGCCGAGCTGTGAGCGGCCGCGGCGGCCGGCGGCGCAAGACAAGCGCGGACCTAACGCTCCTTAAATATTCGGAAAACCTTTTAAACCGAACATGTTTCGGCACCGCGCCCGCCGCCGGGATTAAACAGAGTTATTATAAGCTTCATATTCAAATACGAGTACAAAACAGTCTAAACATTTCCGAGTAATTTGTGTTTTAAATTAACTCTATTGCCAGGTTGAGTAGGTACATACGTAATACACCTAGCTTGTTACTGAGTACAGATCGCTACCAAAGTTTTAATTGGGTTAGCATTTCGTGATCACACAGTAGTACTTTTTACATATACCTAGTAAATTGTTCTACCTATGGAGGACGCGTCCAAGTCATACGAAACCACTGTACCACTTTACTATCATTTAGTTTTTCTCGACACATGAAAGACCGCATTTTTTTGTTGATCTATTTATCACCCGGTAGTGCTCTCCGTGCAGTTCCGTCCGAGTGCTAAGTGTATCTAAGTGTGTATGCGAGTATATATACGTATTGCTAGCCGGTTACCTGCCCGCTCCCGCTTCCTCATTTATTATTTTATATTTAACAATTAAAATTAGTTTAACCGCTGCCGCTATGCATCCCGCGACCCCATTTGCAATGAGTTGAACACATACATTTTTGATTTAAATATTCATGTGTCCCAATACCTACTCCTTCCTTGTCAGAATAAAAAGCTGCTGCAGCGTCGTGGCTCGTGGCACGCCGCGCGGCACACCCTCCGCCGACGGCTTGTCGGTCCGGCCGCGCCGCGTCGCCTCCTCCAATCACATTAATGGACAAGCTAGCTAGTTCTTTACAAAACTGTGTCAGTACATTTTTGAGTCCCGACGCCAGCGAGGGATGTTCCTGGGGCGGAAACGCTTTGTTCCTTTTCAAAGTAACCAAAAATAATTCCGACAGTAATTAAAAGAAAATTGTGACTCTGTTAGCTTTTATGTTCGTTAATTTATTAATGAGGGGACGGGAGCTTTATCTCGATGTCAAATAAAACAAACGCCGGTCGCCGGCGCGCGCTCGCCGCTAATATATGTTGTGAGCACATCAAAGGTTGATTGAGCACAGAGCCTTATTAATGCATGGCTGTTAACTACGCGGCGCGCGGCACACACGAGCACGCGGCGCCTTTCACCTTGGCGAACACCGCGCGCACACGCACACCGGCACACCGGCACCCACTGTTATTATATTATATTGCTCGTGAAAGCGGCATGCCTGTGTGTGACGCAGCGGCCGTGCGGATGCTGCAGTCAGCCAATAATTTTAGAAACAAGAGTGCTTTTTTGCTGGATATTATTCACACAAAATTCTTGGCCTCGTGCTGGAAGCTAGCGACGCTTGGTAACATACTGTAAAATATAATTTTTCGCAATGCGAATCCTTCATTCGTAAACGACGGACGCTTTATGCTAAAAAGATAGCATATTGGAAAGTTGTAATAGTAAGTTCATACCTACATACACGTACCTACTTGTATTATGGCTTGAGTTGATTTTGCAGTAGTAGCGTGCAGCGCTGGCTGCTGCTGCCGGGGCTCGCGGCACATTCCTCAGACTAGGTATATATTTAGGACTTGGAAGAATTTCACTCGAACATAGACTAAATTCCACATCTGTTTTCAATTTATTTTGTTCGTGAGTTCTAATACAAGTAATTCGAGCCATAAGTAGTTTGGAACTGCTTTTAATTAATAGCTAACTAAAATTTGTTTTCGATTTTACTACGGGATAAAAGGCAATTAGGTTGTCCCTTTAGACTGTACTGGACACTGTATGTGGCAGCTGGACCTGGAACCGAACACTGAGCTAGTTATACACTTTAGAAAACAAAATGAAGCCTCGTGTTACCAAAAATATCTTCTTAATATCAAAACGTATGACAGGCCAAGCCGACAGTGATTAATTGCTCGAATCAAAATTGCGACATCTCGATCGATGTCTGGTTCGCGGCGACCCGCCGACCGCAACACGCTTTCCGTGGTTTACTTACTTATTATTCCTCAATTGAGTGCCTACCTCCTTAAGTAGGTATGCTTTAAGTAACATCTATGAACAGTGGTTTAAACTGGAAATCTTATCGGTATTCCTGTCGGCGAAAGGATTTACTGTTTGTGGAGTAATAAAACTTTTAATAGGGTAACTTTTTGCGTCAACAGCGGATGCTGCGCGGCTGCAGCGTGAGTCCAGACTGCGGGAGGTCTGCTAACCTACTACCCAGTTCCATATTCAAAGTTTATATCATACCGTCCCTTTCATTCCTCTATTAAAACACTGTAAGTTAAGAAAAAATAAAAAGAAAAGGCACGATTAAGATAAGATCAGATCACGACGCATCTTGACACGAAGGGAACGCTTCTCTAGACAACTAAGTGTAAGTAAACACAAGGATTATTACCCGCTATTTAAATATTTAGGGTTTACGCAACTCGAAATGCAGTTCAAACTTTAAGCGTAGGATCTACTGCCGCGCGCCGCCATCAAGCGTACAAACTTATAACTGAGTATGTGGGTAACTACATTGACGAGCATAAATAACGGCTTAAGTACTTTTCATACAAAGTTCTATGAAAGCGACCCGTTATTCATGCCCGTGAAACCAACGAACGAACTTTACAATAAAAACAATAACCGAACGGAACCTTCGCTACTGAGGGTCACTGATTGGTGTCATCCCCGAGTAATTCCACGAGTAACACCGGGACACTAAAGTAGTACTTTACTTTAAGATCGCTTTAGGTGGATATCCATTACCAAAACAAGCAAACATCGAAAAATAAAACTGTTATTGTATAATGTGTTTTACTTTATTGCATTAATCTAGGTAGATTTGTCCTTAAACTCACTGGCGTTACGTACGAGGCTGCAAAGTGAGAACGGACTGTACTCAGTCAGACACCTCTTTTCCAAACTAGCTACCTATGAATACGTAGTTTACCCGCGACAAAGGGTTCCCGGCGCGCTGCGGCACCTGACCCGCACTCCACGAGAACGACACCCCGCTCGCCTAACACACTGTGCACTACAAATGACCACACCATGTTAAATTACGTATGCATAAGTCCGTGAATGCGGCGCACGCGAAGAGCGTGTCAGTTCTTTGTATCACACAAATGCCGGAGCGTCACGTAACTCACTTACCTCATCATACGAATACGATTTGTTTTTAAAGAGTACCGAGAAATTCGAAAGCATTTTTACATAATCAGATGAGGCAGAGAATTTGTTAGAAAAACACAGTCAGCATTTTTAGCAGGGCCGGGGCGCGCCCGCCGCTGCCGCTGCCGCCTCCCGCCTCGCCGCCGCACACTAGCAGTAAGTAATTCCATTACCTAAATGACTGTGGGATGACGAAAATTACACAATAACGGAAATAAAAGGTATTTAAATGAGAAATTGCGGGCGACCCACAGAGAAAGAAATTAACATTCCAGTTAAGACTAAAACCATAAGCAAACAATAAGCTTGCTATTTACATAAAACAATAGCTAGCTAAGTGTTCGTCTCAAAGATTTCTTCAATATTGTTCTATTGAAGAAATTTTGATGATGCTCCAGCAAGCAGCGCTCGTTGCTGGAGGCGACGGAGACTCCGCTCCGCTCCGCGCGCGCCGCATAAATCAAACAAATTATACTAATACATTCACGAACAGCGCGACCCCAGCCACCCCGGAATCTGTGACTTTGCTGAACAAAAATCAACGTCCCATTATGGAAGCAGGTTAATACGAGTATGACGAATAAAGCCAGTTGAAGAGCACAATAACATTGATAAGGGATGGTGTTGTGTTTCACCAGCCTGCCATAGGACAGAGGTTTTAGATTATATAAAATACCTAACTGAAAAAAAAAACGAAAAATAACTGAACTTGTGGTACCTAGTCGTATGAAAATATACACTTTTTGCTCTACCACATTAAATAATCCAAAATGTTTTGGTAAATGCGCTAACTGCTGATCTGTTTCTAATGAAAAACTTGACTTTTATTACTAGGTAAGTACCTATTAATGCAGGGGGTGCTAAGAATCTCCGGGCGATTCCCCGCTGCCGTCTCGAACGGACATTGGCCCTGGCCACGCACGGAGACGAGAGCCTATAATCAGTGCATGTTGCCAGTGATGACTTTATGGTTCTGAGACTTGACTGCTGGCCTATTGGAAAGCTCAGAGTCGCTCAACGAGCTATGGAGAGAGCTATGCTCGGAGTTTATTTGCGCGACAGAATCCGAAATACGGAGATTCGCCGAAGAACTAGAGTCACCGACATAGCTCGAAGAGTATACGTACGTTGAAGTGTAAAAGTAGCGTAATTAATACAATTTATTATGAAATCTATAGGCGAATTTAGGCTACATTTGAAGGCGGTTGTATTGTTTTACTTAAAACATTTTTTCACGCTTTTTAGTGAATCAGTTTGTAATTTATCCAACTTATACCCGCCCTAATACCCGCTACGGACTTGTGGTCTCACTGTTATAAAAATGTCGAATTACACTCCACCATAGGGTCGACGGAACCCTGCTTTCGCGGAGCTCCTATATCTATGCGGTTTGGTCTTCGGGCATTTGAAGATACCTAACGAACCTAACCTAATTTTATTATTTCTAGTGAGGTTATTTAAAAAGGTGGGACCACGAGTATACGCTCTATAAGCTCTAATACCAACTGGTCATCGCTTTTTACTAAATATTACTTTTCCCGGTGAAAGAACTTTAGTCACTTACGGAGGGATTCTCTTTGTAGGTACTTCTTTCATCAGCTTCATACCATACATATTATGGTAATGTGTAAAATGCTTATATATTACGAATATGACGTGTTTAGCAAGCATATTACAGTAGTAATCGAATCGCAATCCCTGAATTACTTATTGAATCCGATGACCATCTGTGGTCCTCATAATCAGTTCCAATTCATCAAATAGTGCTTTCCGAAGGCAAATGCATAAGTTAAATTTAAAATAGGTATGTATACCTAAATCGCTATCGCTACGCCAATAAGATTAGAAGAGTTCCTTCTGATTCTCCAAGATCTCATCATCAGATCCTGATTTGGTGGTATTGGGACTAAACTGAAAGTATTCCCTCTTTGACAAAAAATAATTTTCCAAATCAGTCCACAACTGACGAAGTTCTGAGGTAACAAACATGAAAAAAAAAACTACAACCGAATTGAGAACCTCCTCCTTTTTTTTTTTTGAAGTCGGTTAAAAAACCGGCCAAGTGCGAGTCGGACTCGCGCACCAAGGGTTCCGTAACATTATCTATAAAATATCTATAAACCAGTGTAAGCAGAGCCCTGCTCCAAAGCAAAATGTACGCAATGTGGGGTCAATTTATATTGGTCAATGATATATACAGACATACATACATATTTTCGGTTTTCGCAATTATTCCTTAATCTGTGCTATATGACCTACCATACCAAATTTCAAGATTCGGAGTTCACGGGAAGAAGTAGGTACCTTGTAGGTTTTGATTCCCTTGCGAGTTTCGAAAACTTGCGGCATAAATGACTTTTTCTTTTGATTGCGTTTGAGGGAACAGTAAACTCTTCTTTTGAAGGTCTCGATGTCATAATAACACCAACCACACCTCACAGTGCAGGCAATTAATGTCGCAGAAAACGCATAATCGTGCTCTATTTCCCTGGAGTGGAAGCCAATGTAATTTAGCGAGAATCAGTCAATATGAGTTTTCAATGATTCACGGTTAAGTTAATTCGAAATATTATAAACGGGATGTGAACCCCGATTACCTCGGATGTCGACGCGCAAGAATGAGGGTAGACAGAGCTCGGTCTACCCAACAATAACATCCACCCGCAATTTCTTCCGTCTACCTGTGATCATGATGCATGCAACTGCGTCGAAATATCGGGTGCTCAATAAAGGTAATCGCGGTTCACATCCCGTTTATAATATTTCGAATCTAACTAATATTATAAACTAACTAAGTAATATTATAAATTTAATAAATAAACGACAATAACAACAACAACAACTTGTACTTACTGAAATTGTAGCGAATTCGGAATAAAAAGGCTTATAAATAAATAAATAAATAAAATATTATAAACGCGAAAGTATGGATGGATGGATGGATGGATGGATGGATAGATGGATGTTTGTTTGTTACTCAATCACGCCAGAACGGCCCAACGGATCTGGATGAAATGTGGCACATAAATAGAGAAAAGTCTGGAATAGCACATAGGCTATATTTTATCCCGGAAAATTGCGTAGTTCCCGCGGGATAGCGATAAACGAATTCTTTGCAGACGAAGTCGCTGGCAACAGCTAGTCATTCAATATATTGATCTCTGCTACGACGCCTACGATAACTACAGTAGGAGGAAACCAACAAAAATATAGAGCGAAGTAAAGCGAGGTATTGCAAAAAGATACTTCTTTCCTTACAAAACCTCATATTCTTTTGTGATTCGAAATACCTACAATTTATTGCTCCTCCGGCCATTTTACTAAAAACGCGTTTCGCTTCTTCTAGAGCGTAATGCTGGATACAATATCCACCTGCCGCGGAAATTGGCTGTTCAATTACTAGTAGCGGAGCGAGCGGCTCTCGTAAACATACATCTTTCATTTATATTACAACAATAATTCCGCTCTCTCAGCTTTGTTCATTATTAGGTTTGTTCGCTCTTGTTATAACACGGTTATTGGGAAAATATCTTGTACATTTTGTAGGTCGCCGGCCGCCGGGAGGGCGGTCGGAAGCTCGCCGCGCCGCGCCCACTTCATTAACTATCACTCAATTTCTCTGAACGATTACAAAACAATTTTAACTCTTATTTGGCATTTATTATTCTTGAATTTCAAATACTTACACCTCATTTGTTTCAGAAGGTACGAAACAAAATATGTTCTGCATTACCATTACCACACAAAGTTCGTGTACCTATCTGGCTATCTATCTATGTATGCTGTCTGTAGGCACACGGGTATGTACCTACACGCCGGCGTCGCAGCCTCGCAGCCAGCCGCGCGCCGCGCACATACGCGCAGACACACACGCACACGCACACACGCACAGACATACGCACCACTTTGCGTCTTGCTCCGCGGAGCGGGGGCACGCAAAAGTTCCCGCTCGTATTTACTCAGCCCTAAAGAGAACATTCATGAGCGTCACTTTTCATTTCCAACGTTTCCAAATGAGAAATTCTTTTTAGCAACACTCAAAATTTTGTAGAGCGTAAATGAATACACAATGGCCGTAACAAGTGGAGCCTAACAAATTGGCTTAACGGATTGCAGAGCGGCGGCGAATAACGCGGGCAGCATTTACTGCCCTTTACTGCCCCGTGCTGGCGACGGCGGGTTACGATTACGACGTGCGGCGCTGACGGCGCGTGATCTACGGCGCCGGAGCCGGACACCCAGCGGCAGTTAACCCGACAACTAACTGCGCCCTCGCTCCGCCGCACCGCCCTTTGCGGCCGCCATTCTCGTCAGCAGTTGCAGCGAATGGCGCTTCCCGAACTCTTGATGGCGGAACGCAGTCTAGCGAGCGGGCGATTGAGCCCGGACTACGGGTACGACGGAACATGTTTTATGGGGCAGTGAGTTCAGCTAAATCAGATAGTTTACTCGCGGTAGCTCGCAATGGCTGTCTCTAGAAAAAGCGCCGTAAGTTAAATAACTAACATTGGTTTATGTAGACTGAAGACTAACTGAAACTTAGACACTCAAAGTATTTAGTAGAAATGAACATGTTATACTTATTAACATTTAAGTAGGTACCTAGCAGGTAAATAACTCATAAATTGAGAAAGGTTAATAAATGTAAACATCAACATACGAGCAATGCCAGGACACCAGACTCCGTGTGACGTGTGATGCTAGCGATCGGGTCAAGTCATTATGGTCTGCCGAGCGAGCGATTATTTCGAGAGCGCGTTTTGTTTCGAGACTCACAGAGCTGCAAACTGTGACGTATGACGGCAGCTGCGAATAGGTATAGTTATAAATATAACCTAGGTGCACATAAGGACCGCGTCGCAGCTCAAAGGGTAACTTTTAAAAGCCGGAGCAGCGCGTTAGCTGCTAAAGTTTTGTACTCGGTCAAAGAAGTCTCCTGGGAAGAAAAGAAAACTTAATTCACCACGAGTCCGCGACAATGGTGTTTCAGGCACAAAGAAACGTGTCAAATATTTTCTTAATAAACTGTATTTCGAGTTTTGGGTTTACAATAATTGGTTCGTGTCCACACGGGTCGGCGTCTAGCGTGCAAGTGATCTTATAGATACAACTATAGCTAAGTAACTTGATGTACGTCTTGTACAAATGGAAGCACTGGGCATTGCGCAAACCGTGTATCCATATTTTAAACACAGTTCATTAAAAATCCAGCGTTATCTACTTAATAAATAATATTGTAGCCATCAAGTAAACTGAGTTAAATTAATATGTGCGGACACAGGAAGAGCTGTGACGAATTGGCGGCGATTATTATTATATTATTAATAGTAGATAACGCTTGGGCTATCCTGGCAAAAAAACCAGAACAATCACTTACATTTTATGAATCACGATTGGCCAGTTTAATGTATAATCTTAGTCTTATTAATACAAAATTAGATTTATACACGTTACGACGACGAATGTTACTACAACGAAGGAAATCGTCTAATGTTCACCTGCTTGCCCGCTGCCCATAGACACCCGCAACACCAGAGGGATTGCGGACGCGTTACCATTTCAGAAGACTAAAATGAAATTCCTCTTCTAGCCATCATTTCCCTAGGATTAGCGAGAAAGACGGTGGTGGTGGCCCTGATATGGAGCCTGCTGCACGAGGTCCTCCAACCACTTTCATTTATTTTTGGGGCTTGGCAATGAATGATGAAGAGTGGAACGATCCCAGAAATAAGTAATGATATGTCACGTAGCGGGCACCTATTAGGTAAGAGCGTATATCTGTATTTATTTGTCAGCGAGATGGATATGTTTTATTAATTAACGAGACCCGCGCCCGCCGCGCTCGGGGCCGCCTCGGTTCGCTTCTCACGTTAATTCGCAAAATTACTACCTCTCGCGAAATTGTCCATTAAACAGCAGGCATTTTGTATTTTACATATCCAGTGTATGTGTCGCGGGTGTCGCGGGTGTCGCCGACATCGGTTCTCGGCGGGAATCAGGCCCGCTTGTGTAAGATCAGCCTCTTGCGGCAACACAATAGAGTGACACTGAATTAATAATGGCGCGGCGTAGCACACGCACACACACACGCTCACGCCCGGCCACGGCTGCACTCGATAATTATCCCACGACTACCAATTAATTAACAATTGTTCCGAGACTCGCGCGCTAATTGTAATTATTACTAGGTATAATGTAGCTGTTAATGGATTACGGGAGTAAGTACCTACCGTACCTAAATTAACGTTACATCTGACAGTTTGTTTGATGTTTGATGTGGAGTTTCGCAACAGGAGTTCAGTTCCGGACATCCAAGGGTATTTCCGTTCACTTGATTTGGTTCAAATTTGACGTGTTTAAGCAGGTAGTAGCGAAGGTATTGCATTTAACTGGTAACTTAAGCGGTAATTCAAGCGTAGTTACCTACTCGTATTTAATTTGTTCCTCCGAGTAAGGGATGTAGGTGTAGGTACCTATGCTATCGTTTTGTCCTACACTGCCGAATAAATAAACCATCTACTTATGTACAGTCAAGGACATAAATATGTGCACGTTACCAAGACGTCAAAAACATCCATAGGTACACCTTTATGCCACAAACAATAAGGTCGTTGACGCATATAATATTTGACATGGCGGCTGTAGCGATATTTATGCCCTCGACTGTATGTACCATACTACAGTCGAAAGCATAAATATCGATACAGTCATCATGCTCATGTCAAATATATTATACTAGATGTCTATCTAGCTGTATTGTTTTTTTATATTAAAACCGACAAACGGGCATGCGGTGCACCTGGTTTGCATAAAGGTGAATGTTTTTGACGTCTTGGTAACATGACTGCATGTTTTTGACTGTACAATCGCAATAAGATATACCTATCGAGCTGTCTAGGAGTTCAAAATTGTCTGAACGCATACTTACGCGATTGATAATACGGTCCTGTTCAGATGTTTTCGAACGAATATCTGATGCCGACTGTATATACTCCAAAACTCATCAGGACAACAAAACACAGATTGATAATAATCTTAATCAATTATTTTGTTGCCGTTTTTGCACCAAAATTTCAGAGTTAATAAAATAAAACCCACGGACTCTCAGACGGCCACGTTACCTAAATACAGTTTCGGGAAAAAGATTCCATTCATTCCATTTGAAAACACGTACATTTCAGATTTTGTAGGCTCAGGGCCGTCATGCGCGATAACTCCCACACACGCAGGTGATTCAGTGTGCCGTCTGAAAGGTCTCAAATCGGGAGGAAATTTATTTGAAGGGCGGCTTAAGACGTCGCCAGAGACCCGAGCGGAGCCCTAACGAGCGGGCGTCGTACCGCACCGCACAATGCCGGACCCTGCTGCTCGCCTTTGTCGCCGCCTAACAAGCGCAACGACGAGCTACGATTACCATAGATATTTTGATGCCTGTATTTAACTACTTATACTTAATACTACTTGTACCTTATGTACCCGTATTTCACAGGTTATATGGGTTATAATGACCTCCACGCGGTGGTCCCCTATTCATGGCAGAATTGAACGCCAACGCGGAGTGCGAGATGGATGTTCCTGGCTAGTTTAATTTGAATCGTGCGACACGAGGTCACGCGCGCGCGTCCGTCCGTCACGCGCGGCGCCGCCCGCCGCCCGCCAGCCGTGGCCGCTTTGTATTCCGCGCCCTTCCCCGGCAAATAGATATCAAGGGTTACGTCGCGCGACATTAAATCAGCCGCCGAATAACCGGACAGCGGCAGGGCGGCGCCGCTTCAGGCCGCGGCCCGGTACTGCCTCAGCCGGCGCCCGGCATCGCCCCGGTGCTCCATCCGCAGGAACGAGCCGTGAAGAAAGACGTTACATTGACACCCCACAAGAATGTGCACAATACACAGAGGTCCTAGTGGAATTTCCGCTCGAGCGTGGCGGTCCTTACCTGTGGTCCATTCTATTAGTTTGTTCACCTGGTTTTCGACGGAGCTCCACCCTTGGGCGGAGTTCTTTTTGCTGGGTATTTTGCCTTCGGGCAACTGAAGATGCCTAGCTAACCAAACGAACCTATTTTGTATTAATATTTTATATTATTCATCATCATCATCATCTCCAGCCTATATACGTCCCACTGCTGGGCACAGGCCTCATCTTAGAATAAGAGGGCTTGGGCTATAGTTCCCACGCGGGCACTAATTTATTATTAATTGACTGAAAATAAATAAATAAATAAATTACTTCCCCGCAACACAGGGCGAGTACCCCGCGTATGGAATGCCTCCTAAGCGTAGCTAGGTGCTGCACTATCACGATGCCGTGACAGCATGACAGCACACAGAATAATCATGGCAGCGCTACTCACTCTAGCTCAAGTGTAAAGAAGTACCTATTGTGGAAATAACTAAAAGACAATATTAGGAACAGTGGGTATATTAAACACGAATATAATAATAAATGTGTCGGCACGCTAGCCGAGGTCATCGTCGAGGTCTTTGTCTATGTAGCAGGCGGGCGCGTGCACGTGCGCGGGCGGCGCGTGCGGCGAGGGCGCGGCGCGGCGCCGGCGCAGCAGCAGCAGCAGCAGCAGGTTGTACTCGCCGGCCGCGCCCTGCACCAGCCGCAGCGTGCTCTCCACCTGCTCCTGCTGCGCGTCCCACGCGCGCAGCCGTTCCACGCTCCCGAACAGATACTTGTTCACCTGCACACCCAACAACACGTCATCATGACTACCCAGACTATAACCCGAACCCGGCCAATATCCCGGATAACATGTTAAATAGGGACCGTATCGTACTAGAACCTCCAAAATGACAATTAAGTAAAGGCGTTTTACCTTGTAAAACTAGCCGTTGCCCGCAACTTTCGTCTGCAAAGAATTCGTTTATCGCTATCCCGTGGGAATTTTTCGGGATAAAAAGTAGCCTACGTGCTATCCCAGACTTTTCTCTATCTATGTACCGAATTTTATCCAGATTCGTTGGGCCGTTCTGGCGTGATTGAGTAACAAACTAACATCCATCCATCCAAACTTTCTAATAATATTAGATAGATAAAAAATAAAATAGTCGTCACGGGCTCACGGGAAAGTGTGAAGTTATTTTTTATTCGATCACGTGAGGTGTTAGGTATTAGTACTTAGGTAGGTACTTACCTACCTAAGTATTTTTACTCATAGAATAATTATTATTCTGCAATTTCCATGAAGATGGACATTCAAATGCAGCGTCGTGTTACGTGGCCCATCATTTTGTTGCGACAAATTGGCGTAAATTGAGCTACTAATGCGAGCTCTTTATGCAAATTCCATTATGTGAGCAACAACTCGCCTTTCCGAATTCCCGCTTCCCGCGCGCGAACTTTGCGATATCTTCCCCAATTCGGAGACGCACCTAAAGGTCCAACTTACAAATTGCTTCGTCAAACTTCTCGCCAAATAATTTACACCCGTTGGCAAACTTTGCGAGTTCACAAATACCTTAGCGAAAAGTTATGACATACTTGCTGCGAGGGTCGTTACGGCTACATCTACATCCTTACCCCGCGCCGGATGCGGGGAGTTGCTCAATTACCTTAACTATCCTTCTCGCCATTAATTTTCTTTGTATCCACTCGCAGAGATATATGAAGAATCCGACAACGAGCATAATAACGGTGGCGAAAAGGTCGAGCGGCGGGCAAAGCGCTCGAAGGCGTTCCACCGAGAACCGCGGCAGCGGCGGCGTCACGTGCGCGGCGTGCGGCGCGTCCTCCTCCTTCAGCCGCGTGAACAGGTCCGGCACGATGGGCACCAGCAGCAGCGTCAGCGCCGCCGTCAGCACCAGCGTGCCGCCCGAACAGCAACAGCGTAGCGGGCTCAGCGGCATCGGGACCTCTCCGCCCCCTTACTGCTTTTCCGACAAAATCGGAGAATGATCCACTGTAAAGTAAACATAAAAATACCCTTTATCGTTTGTTACGTATCTAATAATATCAGATTAAATTTTTTATATGGGCCAAAATGTAAGTGCGTCAGGAAAAATCTTTTCTGTTTGAAAGGAAAATGTTCTTGTCAGCAAAATGCCTTTCAAAATATTAGCAAAACGTTTTGCTCGTATTTTTATTTAACCATAACGTAACCTGAACTTTTTTGTATATGGCAACCAACGATAACGTAATTTTATAGCGTTTAATATTGTGACTGAAATATCATGTCATGTTAAAAAAAAAACAGACAGCTGTCAGCTGACTGATCTGTCAGACGAACGTCAAAGTCAAAGTCGAAATACGGAAACATCAAACCAAAGTTTGAATACCCAAAACTTTCGAATTAAAACTAATACGAACGTTTGCAATAAATTCGAATAAATGTAAGAAGAATCTACCTGCATTTTTTAAAACAGTGACTTCGTTTACTTCTGTAGTAGAGCCCTGTTAAATTGGCTTTTTCTCTGAATAGTTTCGTGTTTACCACCTCATTAATTCAGTGTTGCGTCGTAAATAAACTCACTCTATTTCCTTGTGCCTTCAGGGTCGTCTTTGTTCGGTCAAGTCGCAAGCGTCCACCATGAAGAAAGTCGTGCTGTTCAAAAGCGAGTCGGAGGACTATCGCAGAACGTTCAGCGATCACAATTACGAGGTTATATTCGTGGAGCCGCTTCACTTCTCGTTCATCAACCTCGCGGAGTTGGATGAGAAGCTGAACGACAAGGACTACACCGGGCTGATAGTGACGAGCCCGCGCGCCGTGGAGGCGGCCGGGCAGCGCTGGACCGTGGGCCGGTTCGAGGCGTGGCGCGCGCGGCGCGTGTACGCCGTGGGCGAGGCCAGCGCGCGCCAGGCGCAGCTGCGGCTGGGGCTGGACGCGCGCGGCGCCGCCACCGGCAGCGCCGACGCCTTGGCCGAGCTCATCCTCCATGAGAACCCTGATACTGCTAAATTCCTATTCCCCTGTGGTAATTTAAGCTCTGAATCTCTCCCGAACATGCTTCAATCTAAAGGGATCTCGGTGGACTCTCTGACGGTATATGAAACTAAGGAGAATGAGAATTTGAGAGAAGAACTGATCAAACTGAGCGCATTGGAGCGCAGTCTGTGTTGCATGGTGTTCTTCAGCCCGTCCGGCTGTGAGTATATCCACCGGCAGCTGCAAACATTCAGCAACCGGCTCACGCAGCTGCCATACTTCGCCATCGGGAACTCCACCGCCCACAAGATAGAGAACCTCGGGGTGGAAATAGCTGGTGTGGCTGAAAAGCCCCGACCAGAAAGTGTTGTGGAGTCTATACAAAAATATTTCACTACCGGTGCTTCAAGTTAGTGCCATAAATAATCACAAAGTACTCGGTGCTGGTTATTATAGTTTTAATTTATAATCCTAAGAATTGTTACAAATTATTCCTAAATACAGTCTTTTTTACAAAAAAACATGGTACGGTTTGCAATTTCACCCATAGTAGGTAATCTAAGCTTGTTATTCTAAGCATGCATACAGTGCACACGGTATTGTAGAACTTGTACCCAAATCCTCCTCAGCTCCCCACCACAGTCAACACCGCCAGCACATACAGACTTGTGGAGTGATCACATAATAACAGCACATGGTCAAATTGCTTATTAGAACTAGCCTGACATATTCCACAATGTTCTTTATTATGCTTTTATAATGTTTATATATCTGAGATACCTAGTATACTTTGATGCTGGTACAATGTGTAAAGCTGTGTTTTTTTGTTACATTCGTGAATAGGTTTTTTTTAAGGTGGTTCGATTTCCATAATAATAATAATAATAATAAAAGATATTTATTCAACAGTTTGCAATTACATTTAGGTATACATGTAAACAATAAAAAGCTACAAACTATTGAAATGCTGCCATACTAATTTATTTATTCAATTGTGGGCAAACGTAGTGTAGTTTTACATTGAAACCGATTTAGTTAGCTCTGACAAGTTTTGACCACAGGTGTTAAATCATTAAAAGACATGTAGCGCAAATTCCACATAAGTGGTTGACAACCAAGATGCCATGTGTTAATGAACCTGGATCACTCTAATGGTGGTTCACAATTCAACACAGAGGCGACGCCGTCTGGTCTGGTAGACGGGTCACAAGTTCATGCCATCGCATGTGCATGGCATCGGTGGGCCGGCGCGGCGCCGCTGCGCGCGTCAGACGTCGACGTCCACGGGCTCGGCGCGGCGCGGCTCCCGCGCGGGCCCGCGCGCCGCGTCCCAGCGCCGCGTCACGGCGCGCTGCGTCGCCGCCGCGCTGCCGCCGGCCAGCAGCGCCACCGCCAGCGCCAGCGGCTGCACACCACACATGCATAAGAGCGCGTAAGTATAGTATCAGTATCACATCACTGCACACTATCGGTAGGTAGGTACTCGTGGAACCGAAACCCGAGCAAACCCCGCGGTATTTGCTAAACTCAGAAAACCGCATTTAACACGATATAGCTACACACTTAAGTAGGTAAGTACAAGTTTTAAAGACATGTAGATAGATACCTTTAAAACTGACACAACAATACAATACAAATACTCTTTATTGAACACCACAAAACAATCCAGAAACCAACCCAAAATCAAAGAACAAAACTTGGCGAAAGTCATTTATCTACGTACCTAATACTTCCACGCTGGTTTGGGAGCATAGAAAAAACAAAGAATGTATCAGTTGCTTCTCTTCCCGCGCAGATGGTAAAAGCCCATCGAGGGAAAATCATGTTATAGTCGAAGCGGCTATCAATCAACCCATAACTATTTTCCCCTTTCCACCTATACGCCTACAACCTACAACCATGCTAAACGTGGCCTTTGGGACTTGTTACCTTACTTAGGCTCTATCTGCCCCGGAAGCAGGGGCGTAGCTACCGCCGTATCTGCCGTATCAATTATACGGGGCCCCCGGGCCACGGGGGCCCCCGACGTGCGTGAGCAAAGATAAATGTGAGAAATCTTTACCCTTCATAAGGGCCTCCAAATATTTTTTTATACGGGGCCCCACCAAGGCACGCTACGCCCCTGCCCGGAAGGGCGCGAGACGCTACCTAGACGTGATTTTGTGTATGTATCTATGTAATAAAAGAACCTTGAAAAATGCAAAAGTGGTGAAGGTACTTAGTTGCTCAGCTTAGACATCAATTAGGTCCTAATATTTTATTGACAATCCGTCTAACCGTTGCACCGCCGCATTGCAAAACGGTCCTGCTTTGATAAACAATAACTGCGGTCCTGTCATTTTTTTATGTTATGGAGGCCAGACAAACCAACTAGTGGGTCACCTGATGTTAAATGATCACCACTGTCCATAGACACCCGCAGCGCTTTACGTGATGCCAGTGCGTTGTCGGCCCTCATTCAAAACGGCTAGGCATTTTGTAATACGGCGGCTCACTACAATCCGCCTGCGACATAATGTACATACTATTACTATCTCGTTGTTGCGCGTATGCATTGTAATAATTAAAAGTAACGTATACGCACGGCGTGCACGTAGGGGATGCGCCCGCGCAGCTCGCACAGCGTGACGCTCAGCACGCCGCCCAGCAGCAGCAGCCCCGCCAGCGCCGCGCCGCCCACCACGTCCTGCACACCCAGCAGTTTGTAAAATTAAGTTGTCACATTTGCGGGTAGTGTGTCGTGCAATAGGTTCACCTAGACCGCTACCGCCGTTTTCCCGCCGTCAAGCAGCAGCGCTTGCTACGGCGCGGCGTGGAGAGGAGAACAGCCAGTGAAATTACGCGGGCACAGCTTACCAGGTGACCCACTAGATTCGTTGTTGTAACATAAAGCTCTGCAAAGAGAGCCACGCCGGCCGCGCCACACACTATAGGTACCATGTAGAACCAGGCGTGCGGCGCGAGCTGCGGCGCGCCGAGCAGCGTGGCGGCCAGCTGCAGCGCCAGCGCCGCCGCGCCGCCGAGCGCCAGCGCCGCGCCGCCCGCCGCCAGCCAGCTGGCGCCCGCGCAGCCGCCGCCCGCCAGGAACAGCACGCCCGCCGCCAAGCAGCCCAGCTGTATAACACCACGTTATAATAGGTGGTACCTTATAGACACTGCCATTTGGATAAGACATGCATGTCGCCATCGCCACCGGCAGATTTACATAAACCTTTCCGTTGAACGACACCATTCAGCCGCGCCCGCCCGACTACAGGTAGATTATATAGGTACAGTGAAACCTGGATAACCTGGGACTTCAAGGGACCTGCGAATTAATTTCACTTATAAAGAGGTATTTCACTTACCTGGTGTCTCAGATAGCCAGGTAGGTGTATAAATAAATATTTATGTCTCATTTACAAAGGCTCCCAAATAGAGGTGAAAATAATATAGAGGTTATTTCAGTTATAGAGGTGCGATTATGAAATGTAATAACGTATTGTGGACGCAAGTACTAAAATACACTCGAAGTCTCAGTTATATGTACCTAGAGGTAACTATGACGATAAAATCGAAATAACTAATCCCAGATATAGAGGTTTTTTTCATCACTCGTCAGAGGTGATTCAGTGCTAAGGTGTCGGGACCACAGCATGAGTTCCAGCTGTGGCTCACACTTATCATCCAGGACCCACTTCACCAGGTTTCACTGTATTTATATAAGTAATAGAACTGGACGGCGCTAGACTATCTCGTTCAATCTTTAAATCAGTCTATCTATTAAAAAAGGCCGCATCAAAATCCGTTGCGTAGTTTTAAAGATTTAAGCATACATAGGGACAGACAGACAGACAGACAGACGGCGGAAAGCGACTTGTTTTATACTTTGTAGTGATTATTACGATGTCAAAATTGTTATCTGTAATGAAGGTAGGTAGGTATGCGTGCATTCACTCGGCAAGCATGCACTCGGTTCAGTAGACAGTTAGTTACCTACCTAACTACAAATACTGCATTAATTAATTATCGACGCTGGGATCTAAGTATCGCGATCGATAATCAATTACCTATCTATTGTTTGCTTTGTCGGAAGTGAGGAATGTTCGTGATTCTGTTGCAAAGTAATGTCCAGGCGAGATTGATAGACAAGACCATTATTCTGTCACGGCTTTCTCACTCTTAAATCAAAGAAGTAGTTTATTTTCCTTCGATACGCTGTCAAATTTTCTGATCTAGTTTCAGATATTTCAGCGCCGATCTAATCTTACGGTAAGTACTTAGCTAGTTAGTAATACAATAGTTACTTTATACAGTCTATGATTCCATTCGTGTAGGTATGCGCAAAGGTCTCATACCTCCGAGGCGCAGACATAGCGAAACAGTAAAGTTGATAAGTAATGGCTTTCGACGATTTTCGGAGTTCGTTTCGTGCCGTTTCGCTGATATTAGGTACCTAGTCATTAATTTTAGAATGAGAGCAAAGTGAGAATGGGCGAGATGATTCCAACTTCGGAAATCGATTTAAGGTTTTGTTACCTTACGCTCCTGTCTACCCCGTAAGGCATAAAGACGCGTTATATGTATGTAAGTATACTTTTTAGGTAAGTAAATGGGGTGAGTACTCACCACGGCGAGCACCTTCATAATACCCTCTGGCATCGAGATGTACGCGGTGTCCGCGTAGTACTCCCGCAGGATCGCACTTTCCGTCACCTTCTCCGACATGACGCTAACCTTCCTAGCACCTTGCACAGTTAGTTAATTTGACGGATTTTGTGATGAGATGAGGTGTCCCGCAGCAGATTTAGGGGTCTTCGAGGCGCGAGCTGGCTGCGGAGGGGACGCCAGCGGCATGGTGTCGGCGCGCGAATGGTCGCTCTAGATAGCGCTAATGCAGGCACAATGTTATTGATAAAGCTGTGATTTCTTTAGATAAGACCGCAGGGCCAGCACGGTTCCAGTTTCCCCACTCCTTAAGCAAAATTCGTCCATTTTTCACCTGTTTATTATTGTTATTATTCAACAACCTAGGTATATTGGTGTTATCTACGTCGTTGGCAGTGACCCGCAGTGAAACAGGGCGTAGTCGGGCTCAGTGTTAAATTGGATTGAGATCGGAGATAACAATTAATAAATATCCTGGGACCCTGGATCTATTCGTAGGTCCCAAACTAATCAAAGCTTGTGCTTTGAGTACTAGACATCGGATAATCATACTTAACTTAGATAAACACAGTTGTCACGCAATGGATTAGGTATTTCGGATTACGATAAGGTAAGTATATTGTCCGCGGTCCACATTCCACTCCGTGGCGGCTCTCCACTGACGGGCGTCTCTCCGCTGCTGAACCCGATCCGCGGCCCTTATCTAGGGTTGCATGAAATTTATCGTGAGTAGTACCGATAATTTGGATTGATTAAAAATCTGTTAGTACCTATAAGTTAAGTTGTTAGCCGCGACGTAGGTACTCTGCGAAGAATTCGTTTATCGTTATTGGGAACTAGGTACGCCAAGATATATTATCATAAAAATCCGTTCAGAAGTTTTTGCATGAAAGTACTAAACACATTCGCAAAATAATACTTTCAAGTTAATCGTTAATATCACTAAGACAATATTTTATGAAGCTGATTGAAAATTCTGAAAATGGTTTCTCATCTAGCTGCTGCTTAGATGCTGGATCTAAACAGCTAGCGCATGCGCATACCCGTGCCAGAGCCACAGCCGTCGCGCGCGTGCGGGCTCGGTGGGTGGTAATCGATTGATTCACGAAAAACTCAAACACTGGGAATTAATACTGATTCGAGCCGAATGTGTCTTGTGTGCCAAAATGTAAAGGAAAATAAAAGAAACACTGATGTGTATAAAAACCATATATTATAATTAAAATTTAAAAGTAAAAATCACTCGCACATAGTTTACCGAGATCGAGCCGCCGGCCGCGCAACTCGGATCCAAAACATCATTATTTGCTCAATTTGGAGAGGAAACGAATTCAAACAATATTGTGATATGTTCGATATATAGTTTGTGAACAAAACAGACGATGGAATCAATCGTGGCGCTCGCCCGGCCGCGCCACACGACGCGGCCGCACGCCACGCGACGCGGCCACACGCCACGCGACGCGGCCACACGCCACGCGACGCGGCCACACGCCACGCGACGCGGCCACACGCCACGCGACGCGGCCACGCGCGGCGGGCGAGCGCCGGCGACCCGTGAGCTCACGGAGCGAGTATGAGATCGGACAGTATAAAATTATTTCCTATAACAATTCTTAGCATATATCTCCTTAACCCTAGTATACGTCGCTTACGAACAATTAATATATTATCATGCAAACGATCCGATCCATTACAAGCGTTACCATACGAAATAAAACGCGACACGCCGCGCGGGCGGCCCCTCTATACAACAATATTACTCCGAACGCAACAACAAACGCTCCGCTCGAGCGGCGGCCTCGCCCTCAAAGCTAAAAGAGACTAGGAATGAATTCGTGCAAACCGACCGGTCGAGGAACGTCGACGCTCGACATCACCGACCCGGAGCTGACGCGCGACGGCGAGGCGCGAGGGCGCAACACGGACGGTCAAAAGTCAGTGGAGGCGGCGGGCGCGGCGGGCCTTCACTATAAGGGGGCGTGGCGCGACGTGGACGGCTGCGGCGCCGCCGGCACCGCGCGGTAGGCCGCCGCCGGCGCCCCGCCCCGCGCCGCCCCGCCCCGCCCCGCGCACGCGCCGCGCAGCCCCAGCGCCAGCTGCGCCAGCGCCAGCAGCGCCGCGCCCAGCCCCAGACCCTGCAACACGCCCGTGCGGTCTCGTTATGATGACGCGAAGCGCACGATTCTGAAAGCGCGTCACTCGAGAGACCTCCAGAGTCGCTGCGACCGTTAGATCTGTTCGGATTGACAGCGTTTTTAGAACTGGATTCTGTTCTCCGCTTTCGAATGATGCGATCTCCGAGATCGGGCCGCGGCGAGCCTTCGGAGGGCCTGCGGGGCGTACCGCACGCGCGAATATCACCGCAGTTGCGCAGGTAAAAGTTGTCATCGAACTTGCGGACGTAGCTCTACCGCACGAATCGAAGTGGACGAAGAAATAGCTGTTGAGAGCGTTAAATGTGTAGTGCACTTCGTTTTTAGTGTATTAATGTGTTCGATGCGACGATTAATCGTGATGGACTTTTTATTTTCGTATCAAAGGAATAAAATACTATATCTCGTTTAATAAGAATATAAAAGTCCATCACTATCAATTATTGCATTAGACACATTAATATACTAAAAACGAAATGCACTACAGACGGACATTTGAAACTTTCATTCATTTTCCGTGAAATAATCGCAAAAAATCACCAAAAATGTGACGTTGCCAGCTCAGTAGGGATGCACCCTCTTAAAAGCGTTTTCAATACATTTGCTCGAAAAATGCTTGCGCACTGAACACCCAACCGGAACCACACGCACAGGCAACGTGCGGGTTGGCGCGTGGTACAGTTTACCAACCACACGCACGGTTTTCAGTGTACGAGCCGGCCTGCGCAGGCGAAACTGTGGTGAAACTTGCGCGTGCGGTAGACCATTTAGTTTATGCGAAGTCGATCTGGATTACTAGGCGAAAATGGTGGAAATCGTGTTATAGATAGGTGATACGACGAGCGACCCATCACTAATTCGATTCCCCTTTCCAACTAGACGCCAAATAATCATGCTAGACGTGGCTTTTTTATTTTACGACTTACCAGCGATCGACCTCTGGAAAGTGCAGACGAGGCCGAAGATGCAACTCGCCGGTTCGCTTACAAATAGCGTATACATAAAAGGTGAGGCCGCACAGTAGGCGTTTACCGCGGCGGTGTAGAGCAGCGCGAGCAGATGCGTCGGCGCGGCGCGGTAGGCGGGCTCGTGCAGCAGCGCGTGCAGCGCGGCCGCCGCGCCCGGCAGCAGCGCGGCGGCGCTCCAGGCGTCCGCGGCCAGGCGCACGCGCTCCCAGCGCAGCGGCAGCAGCGCGTCCAGCCGCGTCACGCGCAGCAGCAGCAGCGCCGCGTGCAGCAGCGCCGACGTCAGCGCGCCCAGCTGCAGCAGCCGCAGCGCCGCCGCGCCCGGCAGCGCCCACAGCCGCAGCCCGGCCGCCGCCCACACGCAGCCGCACGCGCCCAGCGCCGCCAGCTGCGGACCACAGCGCACGTTACACCCGCCCGGCCGCACGCCCGCGCGCGCAGCGGACCGTACTGACCGCGATCAGGAGCGTCGACGCGCCCGTGGGGGTGAGCAGGTAGCGCAGGCGGCAGTACACGGGCGCCAGCGGGCGCGGCGGCGCGGGCGGCTCGCGCGAGTAGTGCGCGTGCGAGTCCCACGAGCGCTCCGTGCCGGCCGGCGAGCGCGCGCCCGAGCCGCCGCCCGCGCCCGCCGGCCCGCCCGCCGCGCCCGCGCCGCTCCCCGCGATCTCGAAGTCCTGCAACACCGACAACACCGAAGCGTCCGTTAGCCGCCCACCGAGTGACGCTTCTGAACCGTAAACGTCCACATCGACCCTGATCCTGATCGCCGGTCTACGCTGTGAACGTGCTTAAATTTAGCATAACTGGATATTAATATTATGCTTCAAAACTGAATGGGATTTGTTAGCCAGGCCCCGTTTCTCGAAGCTTATTAGACTAATAATATTAGTGTTTTGTCTCTTAAATTAAACGAAATAATGCAACAAAACACATATTATTAGTCTAACTAGCTTTTGCCCGCGACTTCGTCCGCGTAGACTCATTTATTGACAAATAGCTTTTGCCCGTGGCTTTGCTCGCGTGTACCAGGAGTATTTCAATCCCGTTTTTCCCCATTAGCATAAGAATTTCGGGAAATGCTCTCTTAATGTTCCTCTACACTCTTCAAGCAACCTACATGCTTTCTACGACCAGTAAAACGAAAAATTCCGTTTTTTCCCATCCCCGTGGGAATTTTTTATTAATATTCGATTTTTTCTCGCCGTAAAAACCATCTTTGAACTTCAACGAACATATTAAAAAAAGAATTGGCCAAATTGGTCCAGGCGTTGTTGAGTTATGCGCTTACCAACACATTTCGCGATTCATTTTTATATTATAGATAAGCTTCGAGAAACGGGGCCCAGCTAGTAGAGAATGACTATAGTAATATTATACCTATTATAAGCTTATTTCTTTTTCTTATCAGTTGTCTGGTAGAGATCTCTATTCAGCAATAGGACTGCCTATTGTCTAACCTTACCTTGTTCTTGATTTCTGTAATGTTATTGTAGTTTTCTCTAAAGAATATTTATATTTTATATTGGACGGTACATATTGTATTGCATTGTATTGTATAAAAAACAAAATCCCTAGTAATCCCTCCCTACTAAAGATATTATAAATGCAAAAGTAACTATTTTAATGAAATTTGGGACAGAGATAGTTATGAGTGAACATAGGATTCATACCAGAAAAGTTTTATAGTTCCTGCAGGAGAGCGATAGTACTTATTCTGTGGCATGATCCACAAATTCTCCATAGATGAAATTACAGGTAATAGCTTACAATTAAATAAATGTAAATAAATAAAAGGAGTTATTTGTTAGTTTTTCAACCTCATACTCATGCATTATCAATATCTACATGCACAGCTCTCTTAACGATTGCCAGCTCATGGAGGAGTTAAATGATACTTTTAGTTTTGGTCAGATTCGAATAGGGACCGGACAGGAGCACGCACGGCACACTTGCCAGGTTTAGTTGACAGTGAATCTATCAAAAGAATATCAGTTTGCTCTCATGATGAATAAGCTGAGTATGAGGAGCAGCCTCGATCGGCGGGCGGGGCTACCTGGATGTCCTCGCCGCGGCAACTCGTGGGCTCCAGGTCGCGGATCTCGTCCAGCAGCAGCTCCACCTCGTCCGTCGAGTACAGCTCGCTCACCGACACGTAGCGCGCCGCCGCCGCGTGCATCGCGCTCTACCGCGCGCCGCCGCGTGCAGCCACGCTCCGCCTGCACAAACATCACCACCTGAGTCTCCGCTGACCGAGCCCACACCTCACGCGCTGTACCACTCTGTGCTGCCGCTGCCGCGGCCCGCCGTACCTCTCTCGCACGGTGACATCGAGGCTGCGTCCTGTCTGTCGCCACATAATCCAGGCGCGGTTATTTTTTTACACAAAAACCTAAACAAATTCAATTCAATGACGCTTCATGAGGACGCCATGTTTGTTATCATTTTTTGTCTATGGTCATTTTGGAAGAGCAAGAGAGGGAGGGAGTGGTGCCATTGCCATGTAATTTTTAACCATGGTCCATCCATGGCTGAAAAAAGCAGAACATTCTGGAAATTTCATCATGTTCGAAAAGAAACATTGCTTAGATGTTTTGCTGACTTAAATTTAAGTGGAGCACTAAAAAATTATCTATAGTATGTATGATGAAAATTACGTGAAAATTATTTCAATTTCAAATTATTAGTTCGGGGCTTTGTAAAAAAAGCCCGAAACGAGCAATTCAGTTCAATAGCAGTGACTTTGATATGATAATGAATTATGGTGACAGGTGACAATATTGACAGTTTGGTTTGAGACCCCTTAGTAGTTTGTTTGTGATAGTTTGTTTGTTTGAAAATCAAAGAAAATGACGTCTATCTTTCATAAAAAATGAACTCTTGTTAATATATATTTCCTATATTTTTTCAACTATAAGTTTAAAATACAAGACTGAAAATATCAGATGTACAATGGTATAAAATCAGTTGTCTTATTTTCTTGTTCTCAAGTTGTTCAATACTTAGGTTTACAAACAGTGACGGTAAGTTTAAATGTTTTTATATGCAATCAAATTACGTATAAATAGGAACCCCTTTTACGACTGTGGTCATTGTGGTCAATTTTCCCTTAGTATTATTAATGCTTCAATTGATGTAATGTGTAGTTCATGTGAATTATAACCTATAAATGAATATATTTAACAATGAAGCAGTGGAGTAGCAGTACAAGTGCCGGCACGTAAGTCTAGTGCTGACCTTAACCGCAGAAGTATAAAATACGGTATCCGTGGGTGCGCAGATCCCCTCCACGTGACTCGTCATCGCTAGACTTACGTGCCGGCGCGTTTAGCAGTAGTTCAAGAGTGAAACATTTATTTATGGTTTTTCCATCGAATTATCGCAATTTTTTGTGTATTTTAATTCATTATAGTAAACTAAACATCAGTTTGGTGAAGAGATGCACATCCAGTGCACAATATGTAGCGACCTGGTGAACCAGGCTGAGAGCCTGTATGTGACCAAGTGCGGCCACATCTTTCACCACCAGTGCCTGGCGCAGTGGATAGAGAGGTACTCTTCCTGACTCTTTATAATGTTAAATGCAATGTGTTAAATTGAACTGTATACAGTTCAATTTCAATCTCAAACAACAAAGTGCCTCATCCTTCTCCTTAGTGGCTATGACATGATAATGGAAAATCAGAAGCGCTGTGTGTCTGGAATTGTTTTTTGTGCTCACATTTTTGCTAGGTCAGATTTTTTTTGGTTACGTAGCAACAGCCTCTCTGATAAACAAATGTGAATGTTCCAGATCAAAGTCATGCCCACAATGCCGGAACAAAGTGACGGAGCGCTGCATGTTCCGGCTGTTCCCGACGGTGAGCGACGGGTCGCGCGAGGACGCCACCACGCTGCAGGCGCGCCTCGACAGCTCCGCGCTGCAGCTGCGCACGCAGCAGGCCGAGCTCAAGCAGCTCCAGGACAAGCTCGCTGCCGCTACTGCTGATGTTACCAACAAAGAGTATGCCTGTTTATGTTTCTATAGTCCCATAGCAAAAATAAAAACAATAAACCTTGTAGTTCCTGTCTGATTATTATATGTCAAAGTAACCATTTTAACGCCATTTGAGGAACCATTCATCAGTTGTTCCAACACTCGCTTTTCCGATTTTAGTACTCATCATTGTTTCAGCATACTTTTTTGTGATTCTTTGAAATTTCACACTAATGCGATGGGTTTGGGTGGATCATTCAAATTGATTAAAATTGTTCTGGATTTAAAATACAAGTAAGATGTCATCTCAGTCGAAAATAGTCTGCCTGCTGTAGTTCTGTAGCGTGCGTCGGGTGTGTGCAGGGCGCTGCTGGCGGCGGCGGAGTCCCGGCTGGTGGCGCAGGAGTGCGCGGCCGCGGCGCTGCGCCAGAAGCTGGGCCACGCGCGCGAGCGGGCCGAGCTCGCCGAGCGCCTGCAGCACGAGAACCAGCAGCTGCAGCAGACGCTGAACACGCTCCACGGGTACGGCGATCACTAACGGCGACTTCCTCGACCAGCCAGCTTATTGAACCGACAACCTGCATGTCTGAACGTTTCATAAACGGCACAGTGTTCTGATCAGCTATCTTATTACGTAACTCGCTCGTAATCGCCATCGTGTTCATTTTAACAGTTCTTGTATGAATGTGACAGCTAGCTGATTCCGATGCCAACTGTCAGCCCATACAGGGATTGTCAAAATGAAGACGATGATGATCGCGAGCCAGTTACGTAATAAGTCTGCTGATGATGATCGTTATTTCCACATGGTAATAAGCGGATGTCTCGAGAGACGAATCGCAAAGAATCCGAGCCGTATCACTTGCCGTGTAGTGTGTATCGGTACGTGTTTCGAGCCGCATGTGTATGTGAGGTGTGCGTGTGCGCAGGCTGCAGCGCGTGCTGGCGGCGACGGCGAGCGAGGCGGAGGACACGCTGCGCGGCTACACGGACCCGCGCACCGTCGCCACCTTCGCCGCCGCGCTCAAACGGTAACGCTACATCACCCCATCACCCCATCACCATAACCTCATCACCTCACTCGCTCCGATAGACTTAGTACTCTGAGGTTTTCAGCTCAGCAGACACTAGGTGAAGTTCGACCATTGTGTGCAGAAAATTTGATTTCTCCGAGTTCTGCCAGGGATGAAATTGAATAAATTTATGTTTCTTATACATAGATAGCCTATTGTAGACCTGAACTTTCGTGAAAAATTTACACGTGTCGTTAACATTGAAAACAAAATTGTGTTCTTTATTAATGACAGTTTATTTTGAGGATCCGATCGTGTCCCAGGGCGCTGTGCGAGGCGGAGAGCAAGAAGCGGGCGTGGCGCGCGCGGCAGCTGGAGGCGGCGCGAGCGCTGCACGAGCTGCAGGACGAGCACAGGTGAGCCCGCAGCCCGCAGCCCGCGGCAGCTGGAGGCGGCGCGAGCGCTGCACGAGCTGCAGGACAAGCACAGGTGAGCCCGCAGCCCGCAGCCCGCGGCAGCTGGAGGCGGCGCGCGCGTTGCACGAGCTGCAGGACGAGCACAGGTGAGCCCGCAGCCCGCAGCCCGCGGCAGCTGGAGGCGGCGCGCACGCTGCACGAGCTGCAGGACAAGCACAGGTGAGCCCGCAGCCCGCAGCCCGCGGCAGCTGGAGGCGGCGCGCGCGTTGCACGAGCTGCAGGACGAGCACAGGTGAGCCCGCAGCCCGCAGCCCGCGGCAGCTGGAGGCGGCGCGCACGCTGCACGAGCTGCAGGACAAGCACAGGTGAGCCCGCAGCCCGCAGCCCGCGGCAGCTGGAGGCGGCGCGCGCGTTGCACGAGCTGCAGGACGAGCACAGGTGAGCCCGCAGCCCGCAGCCCGCAGCCCGCAGCCCGCAGCCCGCGGCAGCTGGAGGCGGCGCGCACGCTGCACGAGCTGCAGGACAAGCACAGGTGAGCCCCCAGCCCGCAGCCCGCGGCAGCTGGAGGCGGCGCGCGCGTTGCACGAGCTGCAGGACGAGCACAGGTGAGCCCGCAGCCCGCAGCCCGCAGCCCGCAGCCCGCAGCCCGCGGCAGCTGGAGGCGGCGCGCACGCTGCACGAGCTGCAGGACAAGCACAGGTGAGCCCCCAGCCCGCAGCCCGCGGCAGCTGGAGGCGGCGCGCGCGTTGCACGAGCTGCAGGACGAGCACAGGTGAGCCCGCAGCCCGCAGCCCGCAGCCCGCAGCCCGCGGCAGCTGGAGGCGGCGCGCACGCTGCACGAGCTGCAGGACAAGCACAGGTGAGCCCCCAGCCCGCAGCCTGCGGCAGCTGGAGGCGGCGCGCGCGCTGCACGAGCTGCAGGACGAGCACAAGTGAGCCCGCAGCCCGCAGCCCGCGGCCGCCGCGCTCACGTCAACATCTGAGTACACTATCATTTATAATTTTAATCGTAATTTAGCAATTCATTATTTTTCAGGCAGCTGGAGACAAAATTATTGGACATCGAAAGAGATTACGAGGCGTTGAAGCATAAGAAGAGAAAATCAAGCGACGAGGACACGCGCGCCGCCAAGCTGCCGCGCGCTGCTTCCCCCTCCCGCGAATCCGCACCCGCTCCCCCCGCCCCCGCGCCGGCCTCCCCCGCGCCCGCCGAGACGAGCCTCAATGACGCCGTCATCTCGGAAGACAACGTCAGCTTTGTAAGCAATCAAATAATACCTACAGCAAATTACTCTTACATCTTGATAATGTACGGTGCGCCGACTACCATTTTCATTATCCGCTCTGCCGCTGCGGGGCTGAAATGGAAGGCATCTCGTGGTAATGCTCATGATTAGAACTACTAGGCATAGTTTAAATAGTGGAGTGATGTGTCGTGTGGTCGGTGTGCGCAGAGCAGCCTGGTGGACCGCATCGTGCAGTCGGACTCCCCGTACCTGAGCCTGCAGCGCAGCGGGCTGGCGCTGTGCACGCTGCGCCGCCGCGCGCCGCCCGCCAACCTCAAGGTGACCTACGCTCGTTCATTTACACTATAGGGAATTGCCAATATTTCTAATTTCTTGATATTCATAAATCGAAAACCATTTCGATTTAAATGGATTTTTCCACGAAAATACTAGATTTTCACAAATATAAAAAATATGGTTGTCTTAAAATTGTACGCTCTTTCCAGCCAGACAATAAAAAGTAGCACATGAAAAATTTAAATATTGTCAATTGACAGCATTTTTTATTGCTTCCTTAAAGTTCTGTTAAAGTTCTGTTTACTGTGTTAAGGCGAAGGAATAGGCAAAAGCTCATAAATTGGTTGTTTTTGTGCATGTTTTATGGCGATAATACACAATTTGGAGTTTTGAAAACTGCACATTCTAACATGTCTTGAATTAGAATTCACCGGCGAAAACATATTCCTTTATGTCGTTGTTAGTACAAAAATTCGTTTGCCTCTTAAGACTCTTAAGTCTCGAAAATATTTTGTACACGTTTTGGTCGGGTGAAACAAATCTGTTTGCTACCAATCTCGACGAGGTTACTCTAGTAACTCATAATTAAAATTCCACGGTGCGTTTGCTTCAATTAGCCAACAAATAAGGCTTTAGAGAGTAGTACTGCCCTGAGTCTGTGAAAAGGGCGAACGCAATATTTGCCCGCACATTCAATCAGGCGCTTTAAAATGTACAAAAAAATTCGTAAACCAAAAAAAATTTAAAAAGATAATACAATGAAATAAATTATTAAGATAAAACCAAAAATGTTAATAAAAAATATTAAAAAGTAATAGGTAAATAAATAAAAAAATTATTTGGATAAGATGTATGAAAATAATAAGAAAAAAGCAACGTTGCATGTTCGCTCGGTGGCGGCAGTGCGTAAGCGACGCGACGTTGCCAAAATTCGCTTCGCGTTTTTTCATATTGGTTTGGCTAAGCATGTTGTTTGAGTCACAGAATAGGCGCGAAACAGTAGTGCTTCAAAAAGTCGTACTCGTTCGCGTCGCACGTAATACCTATATTAAGTTAAAAGTGATTATTTTCAATCCGTTTTTTGGGAACTTAGTGGCAGGATGGTTTGTACTTACTTGCTGTTTAGCGAACAAGCATGGGAAATAGGATTTTGGTAGGAATTACTGCATGAAAAATTTTGATATTTAGGCAAGTAGTGCTCCAATGTATAGTTTATCATTAGAAAGAAAAAAAAGATATCTGAAGGTCCAAGTGGTCCCCAAACATGGATCCGTTATCAAAATAAAAAAGACCGCTGTATGAAATCTTTAGTTTTTCGACCGATTAATTTCAAAATCGATATCTGAGGATCCAAGTTGTCTCCAAGCACGTATCCGTTATCAAAAATGACAAAAGTGGCCGCCATTTTGAAATCTTTAGTTTTTGGACCGATTAAATACGGTAAATACGGGACACAAGTGAAACGCAGTCAAGCTCATTACGCACTGCCTTTATTTAACTACGTGCATGTGTGTGTGTCGCAGCACACAGCCAAACCACATACACGACATTCCCTCCACCATAGTTTACAATTATAACTTAACTTAGAAATATTTCTTATAATCTACTCTCGGCATATTACGTAGAACGATATTGCCGGCTTGCCGCACCGACTCCGAGACCCGGACCCCGTGATTGCTCGGTTGAGGGGTCGGGGACATCTGCAACGCGGTAGTTGGTTGGTGTCCTGGAAACACAATTTCTGGTGGGTCTTGAGGCCCTGTCTTCTCTCCTTCTTTACTGGCACCATTCAATCCATCTGTTGAATTTACTACAGGATCCCAAGCCCAAACGGCTTCCTTGTGTAAATTGTCACCCTTATCAATTATTAATTGATTTTGGTGTCTTTTCAGCACCACCCCACTACATCTGTCTTTTATGAGATAAACAACTCTTCCTAGTTGCTTTACGATTAGTCCTTTGCTCCACAGAAATTTGTTCTTATTTAAATATTGTTTGTAAAGTATTTGGTCATTTATCATAAATTGCTGTTTTTTTGGTCTAGCGTATTTATGGCTCTGTGAACACTGTTTATCGCAATCATTACTAGTTAGACTGGTGAGCGAGGGTACGGTGGATGAGCATGGTAACAATAAATCCAGCCGTGATCTGAGGTGTCTTCCGTACAAAGATAAAGCTGGAGATCGACCTGTGGTAGTGTGAACGGAATTTCGATAATGAAACAAATACTTTAACAAGTTATTATTAATGTCATCAGCGTTTCGTCCTTGCATAAGTGCGCATTTTATGCCTTTTTTTAGGATCCTGACATAAACCTCAGCCTGCCCGTTACTGGCAGGGTGGTATACGGGAGATGTCACGTGCGTTATCCCGTTTTGTTTACAAAAATTAATGAACTGCCCTGATGTCAGTGATGTGCCATTACCACTTACAATTTTCTTTGGGATTCCAAACCTAGACATAAACTCACACATTTTATTAATGAGCGCGCTAGAAGATATATTATTTTTCATATTATAACATTCTACCCATTTTGTGTGAGCGTCAACAATGACTAGAAACATTTGATTATGAATGGGCCCTAGGAAATCCAAATGTATCCTATCGAACGGCTCCGCTGGGTACGGCCAGGGCACGGGCGCGGCGCGTGGCGGAGACGCTCGCACACTTGTACACATCGGGCATTTACCTATTTGCTCCTCGATTGCCGCGTCAATTCCCGGGAACCAAAACTTCGAGCGTGCTAAAGCTTTTGATTTTACAATCCCTAAGTGTGACTGATGTAACTCGGAAAGAACGTTATGTCTTAACTTAATAGGAATGACTACCTTATGGCCTCGCAATAAGCATCCCTTTTCAACTGTCAGTTGTAGCCTACACTGGAAATAAGGTTTTATTTCCCGGTCTTTTATACTACGAGACCATCCATCGCGAACGTAATCCATAACCCTGCTTAGCACCTTATCATCATGTGTCGCCTGGCTCAGCTGCTCAGTAGTAACCGGAAGTGATCCTTGTACCACGAAATTTACGTACGCAGTTACCTCGGCTAGGTCGATCCCCCCCCGCGCCTGTCGGTCGTCCGCGCGGCCGGCTCCCGCTGGTTCCGGCAAGGTAGCCCGCGATAAGTAGTCAGCACTGTTATCAGCACTTCGTACATATTCTATCGTATAATTGTACGCTGATAGAAACAGTGCGTACCTTTGTAACCTGTTAGCTGATACTTCTGGTACCCCGCGGTTTGACCCGAAAATTGACACGAGAGGTTTATGGTCAGTGCGTAGCACAAATGGCTCCGCCCTAGCGTAAAGGTATTGATGGAACCTACGAATGCCAAATATGATTGCTGTGGCTTCTTTTTGGATTTGAGAATACTTTTTCTCTGCCGCATTGAGTGTTCGTGACGCGAACGCAACTGGACGCTCCAAGCCATCCACCCCCACTTGTGATAAAATTGCCCCTAATCCATGGGACGATGCGTCAACCGTCAGTATAATTTTAGCGTTGACGTCAAATTGTGCCAATACTTTTTCTGATGCTAATTCTTTTTTTATTATGCAAAAAGCTTCGTCATGATGTGCCGTCCAGACCCACTTAGTCCCTTTTTTTAATAATTCGTATAATGGATATAATAAGTTTGAAACGCCTGGAACAAAATTGCGATAGTAATTTACGAGGCCCAAAAACGACTGCAACTGACTGACATTTATTGGCTTGGGTGATTCTACTATGGCTTTAACCTTTTCAGCTGTTTTTTTAATTCCGTTTTTGTCGATTACGTATCCTAAATACGTAATTTCATCCTTAAAAAACTCACACTTATCCTTACGTAACGTAAGCCCGGCATCATGTAATTTTTGCAAAACAAGTTTTAATCTATTCATGTGCTCATTTTTGTTTTTGCCCGTAATTAAGACGTCATCTAAAAAACATAACACTCCGTCTAGCTTTAGAATACCCTCCATTGCCCGTTGAAAAATAGCCGGGGCCGATGCCAACCCGAACACAAGGCGTTTAAATTTAAATAATCCCTTATGAGTATTTATACAAGTTACGTTATCGATGTCGTTAATTTGAAACTGATTATATGCAGAGGACATATCTAATTTAGAAAATTGTACTCCGCCATGTAACTGTGAAAATAATTCCTGTACGGTCGGTAGCGGGTATTTAATTTATCTACTAACAGCTGTTTATTAAGCGTTTGTGAATAATCGGCGCAGAGGCGTACCGAGCCGTCTTGTTTCAAAACAGGCACTATAGGTGATGCATACTCTGAGCAATCAACCGGTTCAATGACCTCAGCTTGAATTAATCTATCTAATTCTTTGTCAAGTTTTTCCCTTAAAGCGAAGGCTACTGGCCTGGCTTTAAAGAAAACCGGTTTTGCATCTTTTTTTAGCTGCAAGTTTATTTTATATTTTTTAAAACAGCCCAATGTGTCAGAAAATAGGTCAGAAAATTCCTCTAGTAAACTGTTAAGTTCGCTTTTAATCGGTACAGTTGACGCTCCACAAAACATCACGGGGGACAATTCTAAGTTAAACTTCGTGATGAAATCACGTCCTAACAAGGGTGGCCCACCCTTTTCAATGACGTAAACATCAAGTGCTATTGTTTTACCACTGTAGTTAATGAGTAATCGCACCATACCTAAGGCGTTCAAGTGCGAACCTGTGTAGCTAACTAAGTTCTTTTTGCATGGCAACAATGACACATCACTAAAGTAGGCATTATATGTTTTATCTGATACTGCTGTGACTGTGGAACCAATGTCAATCTCAAACTTTAACTGAACCCCATTTACTGTCACCGTTTCGGTCATCGGCGCGCCGCCGTTACAGCGAATACTAAATAACTCACCATCGTCGCCCTCGCTCGCCTCGTCTGTTTCTACGAAATTTACACTTTTGCACATTCGGCGTAGATGGCCCTTGTTTTTACACTTTTTACACCTATAAGACGCGAACCGACACTCGCTGGTTTTATGGTTTTTTGAACCGCACACTAAACACGTAGCTTCTCTTGTGCCAGCCGTTTTATTAGTCGCGGGTCTAGAGCCTTTGCCGATCTTGAACACCGGGTCGCCGCTGCTCCGGCCGCCGCTGCTGCCCGCCGAGGCGCTCACCGCGGCCGCCCGCGCGCACTGCACGCTCGCTGCGGTATCCACGGCCTTGGCCAAGGTCAGGTCGGCGATCTCCATGATGTAAAGTTTCTCCCTTTCAGGGCACGGTAACATTCCCACTACGAATTTGTCTAACAAATGCTCTTCCAGATCCTTAAATTTGCAATGAGCCGCGAGTCCTCGTAGTCGTGCAGCCCACTGGGAATGCGATTCGCCCGGCTGCTGCTGAGCCGCGTAAAAGTGATGCCGCTCGGCGAACCCGCAACGCTTCGGTGTAAATTGTTTGTCCAGTGTGTTGATAATTTCACTGTACGCGACATCTTCTAGGGACTTGGGTAACACCAGGTTGTTCGCCAGCTGATAGGAATTTTCTGTGAATGCGCTGAGCAAAATAGCGCGACGTTGCACTTCCGATTTGTCCGTATCCTTTGTAATTCCATTTGCTATAAACCATTGCTTCAGCCTGCTTCTGTACGTTGTCCAGTCTTGCTGTTCATGGTCAAAGCTCGCAATTGTTCCAAAAAACGGCGTATTTGTACTCATTTTGCAATTGAATATTGTTATTCTTCGACCGTTTTTTTTTTTTTTTTTTTTTTATATGTGGGTAATTATCGGATCGTCGCCACTGGTAAATACGGGACACAAGTGAAACGCAGTCAAGCTCATTACGCACTGCCTTTATTTAACTACGTGCATGTGTGTGTGTCGCAGCACACAGCCAAACCACATACACGACAATTTTCAAAACCGATATCTGAGGGTCCGAGTGGTCGTCAAACACACATCTGCTACCGAAAATGAAAAAACTGGCCGCCATTTTGAATTCTTTACTTTCTGGACCAATTGTTTTCAAAATCAATATCTGAGGATCGGAGTGGTCCCCAAACATGAATCCGTGTTTTAAAATGAAAAAAGTGGCCGCCATTTTGAAATCTTTAAGTTTTGGACCGAATATTTTTAAAATCGATATGTGAGGGTCCGAGTGGTCGTGAAACACAAATCTGCTATCGAAAATGAAAAAACTGGCCGCCATTTTGAAATCTTTAGTTTTCCAACCGATTGATTTCAAAATCGATATCTGAGAATCCGAGTTGTCTCCAAACACAAATGACAAAAATGACAAAAGTGGCCGCCATTTTGAAATCTTTAGTTTTTGGACCGTTTATTTTCAAAACCGATATCTGAGGGTCCGAGAGGTCCCCAAACATAAATTCGTTATCAAAAATGAAAAAGTGGCCGCCATTTTGAAATCTTTAAGTTTTGGGCCGATTATTTTCAAAACCAATATCTGAGGGTCCGAGTGGTCGTCAAACACAAATCTGCTACCGAAAATGAAAAAACTGGCCGCCATTTTGAATTCCTTACTTTCTGGACCAATTGTTTTCAAAATCGATATCTGAGGATCCGAGTGGTCCCTAAACATGAATCCGTTTTTAAAAATGAAAAAAGTGGCCGCCATTTTGAAATCTTTAAGTTTTGGACCGAATATTTTCAAAATCGATATCTGAGGGTCCGAGTGGTCGTGAAACTATCTGCCATCGAAAATGAAAAAACTGGCCGCCATTTTGAAATCTTTAGTTTTCCGACCGATTGATTTCAAAATCGATATCTGATATCTGGGAATCCGAGTTGTCTCCAAACACGTATCCGTTATCAAAAATGACAAAAGTGGCCGCCATTTTGAAATCTTTAGTTTTTGGACCGTTTATTTTCAAAACCGATATCTGAGGGTCCGAGAGGTCCCCAAACATAAATCCGTTATCAAAAATGAAAAAGTGGCCGCCATTTTGAAATCTTTAAGTTTTGGGCCGATTATTTTCAAAACCAATATCTGAGGGTTCGAGTGGTCGTCAAACACAAATCTGCTACCGAAAATGAAAAAACTGGCCGCCATTTTGAATTCGTTACTTTCTGGACCAATTGTTTTCAAAATCGATATCTGAGGATCCGAGTGGTCCCCAAACATGAATCCGTTCTTAAAAATGAAAAAAGTGGCCGCCATTTTGAAATCTTTAAGGTTTGGACCGAATATTTTCAAAATCGATATCTGACGGTCCGAGTGGTCGTGAAACACAAATCTGCTATCAAAAATGAAAAAACTGGCCGCCATTTTGAAATCTTTAGTTTTCTGACCAATTGATTTCAAAATCGATATCTGGGAATCCGAGTTATCTCCAAACACGTATCCGTTATCAAAAATGACAAAAGTGGCCGCCATTTTGAAATCTTTAGTTTTTGGACCGTTTATTTTCAAAACCGATATCTGAGGGTCCGAGAGGTCCCCAAACATAAATCCGTTATCAAAAATGAAAAAGTGGCCGCCATTTTGAAATCTAAGTTTTGGGCCGATTATTTTCAAAACCAATATCTGAGGGTTCGAGTGGTCGTCAAACACAAATCTGCTACCGAAAATGAAAAAACTGGCCGCCATTTTGAATTCCTTACTTTCTGGACCAATTGTTTTCAAAATCGATATCTGAGGATCCGAGTGGTCCCCAAACATGAATCCGTTCTTAAAAATGAAAAAAGTGGCCGCCATTTTGAAATCTTTAAGGTTTGGACCGAATATTTTCAAAATCGATATCTGACGGTCCGAGTGGTCGTGAAACACAAATCTGCTATCAAAAATGAAAAAACTGGCCGCCATTTTGAAATCTTTAGTTTTCTGACCAATTGATTTCAAAATCGATATCTGAGGATCCGAGTTGTCTCCAAACACGTTTACGTTATCAAAATTGACAAAAGTGGCCGCCATTTTGAAATCTTTAGTTTTTGAACCGATAGTTTTCAAAACCGATATCTGAGGGTCCGAGGGGTCCCCAAACATAAATCCGTTATCAAAAATGAAAAAAGTGGCCGCCATTTTGAAATTTTTAAGTTTTGGGCCAATTATTTTCAAAATCGATATCTAGGGTCCGAGTGGTCGTCAAACACAAGTCTGCTACCGAAAAAGAAAAAACTGGCCGCCATTTTGAATTCTTTACTTTTTGGACCAATTGTTTTTAAAATCGATATCTGAGGGTCATATCAAATAAAAGCGGCAGTAAATGACTCATCATCACTGCATGAATGCACGAGGAAGGCGGCCATCAGAGAGGAGTGGCGGCGTGTTGTGAAGCGTGCCACCAATACCTGAAGTGATGACCACGACCACTCTGTCAAGAGTGATACCGAAAAGGAAGAGATCTGGGGGTAAGAATAGTCGTCAAACACAAATCTGCTATCGAAAATAAAATAAAAACTGGCCGCCATTTTGAATTCTTTACTTTTCGGACCAATTGTTTTCAAAATCGATATCTAAGGATCCGAGTGGTCCCCAAACAAGAATCCGTTTTTAAAAATGAAAAATAGTGACCGCCATTTTGAAATCTTTACTTTTTGAACCGATTGTTTTAAAATTCGATATCTGAGGATCCGAGTGGTTCCCAAATACTTATCCGTTATACAAAATAGAAAAGTGACCACCATTTTGAAATCTTTAGTTTTTGAACAGATTAATTTCAAAATCGATATCTGAGCTGGTGGCCACTTTTTCCACTTTTGGTAACGGGTTTATTGTTGGAGACCATTCGGATCCTCAGTCAGATATCGATTTTGAAAGCTATCGATCTAAAAACTAAAGATTTCAAAATGGCGGGCATTTTTTTCATTTTTGATAACAGATTCATGTTTGGGGACCACTCGGATCCTCAGATATCGAATTTTAAAACAATCGGTTCAAAAAGTAAAGATTTCAAAATGGCGGTCACTTTTTCCATTTTATATAACGGATACATTTTGGGAACCACTCAAATCGTCAGATATCGATTTTGAAAACAATCGGTCCAAAAACTAAAGATTTCAAAATGGTGGGCACTTTTTTCATTTTTGATAACGGATTCATATTTGGGGACCACTCGGACCCTCGGATATCGATTTTGAAAACAATCGGTTCAAAAACTAGAGATTTCAAAATGGCGGTCACTTTTTCCATTTTATATAACGGATACGTGCGTGTTTGGGAATCACTCGGATCCTCAGATATCGATTTTGAAAACAATCGGTCCAAAAACAAAAGTTTTCAAAATGGCGGCCACTTTTTTCATTTTTAAAAACGGATTCAATTTTCTGGACCACTCGGATCCTCAGATATCGAATTTTAAAACAATCGGTTCAAAAAGTAAAGATTTCAAAATGGCGGTCACTTTTTCCATTTTATATAACGGATACGTGTTTGGGAACCACTCGGATCGTCAGATATCGATTTTGAAAACAATCGGTCCCAAAACAAAAGTTTTCAAAATGGCGGCCAGTTTTTTCATTTTCGATAGCAGATTTGTGTTTGACGACCACTCGGACCCTCAGATATCGATTTTGAAAATAATCGTTTCAAAACTTAAAGAATTCAAAACGGCGGCCACCTTTTTCATTATTGATAACGGATTTATGTTTGGGGACCTCTCGGACCCTCAGATATCGGTTTTGAAAATAATCATTGGAAAAACTATACCTTATTCTGTACCTTTCCCGCACACGTTCAAGTTTTACTTTATTCTGCAATAATAATTTACGTTGCGACTCTAGACAGACTCTGGACACCTTTGACGTCACGTTCATCACTATCCCGCGGAAACTGCAATTTTCTGGGATAAAAAGTTTTAATGTAGGGGTCGCCATCAGATATATCGTAGCGGGCGAGATCCTCAAATATTTCAGAGCAGCATTAAATTTCAATAAATTCGTTACACTAGATATGGTTAATAACATCGGAACACGCAATCCGTCATAAATATAAGAACAGCAACTTTTCAATAAATTCGGGACGTTCAATGAGCTAAAAATATCAGGAAGCACATATCGTCAAAGGTATCGACACAGTCAGGCTGATCACAAATATCGGAACATATGTGGAAAATAAACCTTACGTTTATAATAATAAATTCGAATTCCAAACAAAATACAAATAAGGCTCAAACGTCATGCCAAAATGAAAGATAATATGTCACCTATATAGTGTACGCGTCTGCATGCATAATTCACTGTGTTAGTAACATAAAACCTTTTTTGTTGTATAAAGTGTAAATTGTTACTGGCCACTAAATTGCCATATACTTTTTTTAAGAATAAAAATATTCTTCTTCTGCTGTTATAAGTCAAAGCATGTAGTTCTATTTTATAAAACTAATTTTATTATAAACACACTGTAATTTAAACTGTTTGTCACAAAGTTAAGGTATATTTTCCAAAAATGTTCCGATCTTTATGGTCAGCCTGTCTGCATCGATACCTTTGACCATCTGTGACGTCACGATTTTATTGAAAAGTCGCTGCTACTTTATTTATGACTAATTGCGTGTTCTGATGTTATTAACCTTACAGTGTAACGAATTTATTGAAATTTAAGGCTGTTCCGAATTATTTGAGGACCTCGCCCGCTACGTTATATCTGATGGCGACTGTACCAACTGTCTTCGTTCCAAATTTCATGCAGAGGCATTTCATCTAAGTCCTCTAGGTTGGCATCGCAACGCATCTGCAATCCCTCCGGGGTTGCGGGTGTCTATGGGCAGTGGTGATCGCTTACCATCAGGTGACCCACTTTCTCGTTTACCTTCCTATTCACATTAAAAAAATAAAAAGAAGAAACAAACATACTTACACACTCACTCACATCGTCACAAACTTTCTCATGTATAATATCACATACATACATACATACATAAATAACGTCTCTATCCCTTGCGGAGCAGACAGAGCCCAAGGTAACAAGGCTTTAAGGCCACGTTACGAATGCCGAAATGTTACAATTTTTATTATTTTTGCAAAATCTGATTTGAACATTATGCTGTGTGTGTAAGGCAATCGGAAAACTGAAACAAGCGCCATCTACTAACATCACAGTGCAATATTTCATTCCATCAGCCCGCACCCATTCGCATCGAGTTCACACGTCGATTATTTAACAGATGTCGCGTTGAACGGACTGCTTGCCACGTCACAAACGGGCAAGGTCTTGCCTATCCCTTCGCCTTAAGAAATATTTTTGAAATTATCATAAAAATTACCGAATTATAAGCTATCAAAGATTCACATATTTCTATCTCTTTCTAGAAAAAATAGAATTTAGTACTGTCTATACATACAGGGTGGAAAGTTGAGATGGAGCAGCGAGGGCAGCTACTAGATCTCTTGCTGCTACGAGAGAATGCTTTTAGGAGACCTTTACTAACGTTCAGTAATGACAGTCGACATTCACAGATGTTTGATAAAATATACAGTTTGCGAGAAAATCGATAGATTTGACCTTTTTTTTCATGCCAATCGGTCCCATCTCTATCAAGGATTAAAACACTCTTCGAGACCAACCTGTGGTCCTTACAGTTCGTAGTGTAGGTAATCAATTACAATGTGAATTTTTCTTTAGCTTAAAGATTATTTATCGTAGACATCATCATCATTGTAAAAAAACACCTAGTAGGCCAGTACGGGAACGTGTTAATTACCCTGTAAACTCACAAAACTCACAAGTGCGCAATTTTTTGTAAACAGTTAGAATTTACTGAGTACTACTGGTAAAAAAAAAATATAATAGATTTTGACCTTGCGTTATTTAATATTTAAGTTTTTGTTAGTAAAGCGTGTAAATCCAAAGAAAAATTACACAAGTGTAATTTTTCTGTACTAGATTATTGCATTTAACTATAAGAACATCACCTGTAGTATTCTAACAGTTTCGTCAAGTGCTTACGTCAGCATAATTGGAAACCCGAAAAAAAATTATAAATCTCTAAAAAAAACTTACAAGTGAATGGTGGCTGCTGAAATGTATTCAAAACTGTCAAAAGTAACGACAGTTTTAAATTCTAACAGATTAGTTAATAGCGTATTTTTTTTATCAGCAGTGTAACTTTCAAAATGCTCTATTTTCCATAAAAAAAATCTCATAATTCTCAAGTCGGCTTATTTGATTCGGTTTTATTATAGTAATCTATAGGTAGAAATTCTAACTAATTCATCAATAGCTTTAGATTCTATTGTGTTTTTAGTTATATCCATAATTTAAATTCGCGCGCGACTCGCGCGAGCCACGCTCAGCCAATCACGTTACGAGCCGCGCTAATACAAGGTCGTGCCCGCGTTCGGTGTAAAAAATCTATAAGTAATTTTTGTTTTCGAAATATTCACATTCTTGTATATAAATAAAAAAGAAAGTAACTCTGTCTGATTATTTTTACGGCTTAGCTACTAAACTGATTGCGATGAAAGTTGGTATGTACCTAAGCTAAGGCCGTGGGGAAGAGTATAGGAAATAGTACACAGTATATACACAGTATGTAATGTATAATGTGTAAGTGTATTGGTTTTTCTGTTAACTTGCATTATGTCGAAATAAATAAATAAATAAATAGGCTTTCTATCCAGGAAAAATACCCTGATCCCGCGAAAACCACGATAAAGAAATACTGACTAAAGGAGAACTAAGTTGTGGACAAAATATATTACTAAGTATATATTTTAAAACGAAGTAGTAAGCCGCGTCTGTTTGTTTGTCTGAACGTGATAAAACTCAAAAACTACCGAACAAATAACGTCGAGTTGACAGCTGTCAGATGTCAATCGATATCAAAAAAATAACTTAAGGTACCCAATTACAGTTACTTATAATCTTGAACCAGTTTTTTAATCAAATAAAGCAAATATCACCGAACCCAAGCTAGTTGAAAAGTACTATAATTCATAATTAAATAGGAATCCCCTAGATAGAGTTACTTTTAACGTAAATGTTCTTTGTAAGTGTGGGATCACCTAAAAAAATAGACGAAAATGGGTTGAATATTATTATTTATTCAACTAGAAATGGGACATATTTTGACTGGAACTCGTTTTTATTGACAACAACCTATGTAGTACATTTTGCCTGAGAACGCAAATTTTAAATAAAGTATTCATTAATCAATGAAAATCAACTAAGTACTATAGTTACGGCACCAGTGTTGGACAAGGACCCAGTAATGGACAGTGAGTCTTATTATATAGAAAATAAGGATACCTAGTCATTTATTTATTTTACAACAGTCTATTTACAACCGGCATGATTTTTAAAGTAAAAATGAAGTGTCCTTTATTGTTGCTTGTCAGCTTTAAGTGCCCAATACTGGTGCCGTTACCTTAAAAAGTTTTAAATTCAGTAAAGTAACAACAGTAAACTTTGATAACCTTTCTGTGCCTCCTGTGACAAGTGATGTAACTCGACTTATAACCCTTTTGTGTTTTTATTTAGAAATAATCTGTAAAAAACGTGTATGATATAATATTTTTTGGTGTATCTCACGTACCTACTTCTAGGTGCTATAGTTTCGGAGATAATTTTGTGAAAAGTGATACAACTAGCAGCTTTTCGGCAAAAAAATCGTGCAAATTGGTGTATATCAAGTTGTAACCCCCTTTTCTAAAGGCTTTCGTCTTTTGTGATATAAATGACCAACTTTTCTAAAACCAGACCAGGGTACAACTCAACATTGTACCTACCAATGCGAGAACAATTTGATTTTTTTTTGTCAAAAAAATTTTAGTTAGTAGTATTATGTTTTACTTTAAGCAACATTGAACTGGGAACATATTTATAACGCTGAGTTATAGGATTTTACGAGTTCATGTACTTACTTACACCAAGAGATATTATGGGTGTTCCAGGGGTACACCATGATATATCGGAACTGTATCATCTAACACATATTATTTCCTCATATTAGACATTTCAATAGGTACAACTCATAGGTTATTCGCGATTTTCTTCGAACTTGCAATTTTACCGAAAAACACTAAATGCACGTTTATAGAATATATTTTTATGAATAAAAAAATACTTCGGTAAATGCTAGCCCCCTTGACTCACAAATCAGAATTTTTTAAATCTTATTTTCGCTCTCGTGTAAAACGTCGATTTTGCACTTGTATCACTTGTCACAGGAAGCACAGCTTTGATTTTTCGATTGGGCTGATCCCTTAACTAACACATATAAGGGTATCAATATGTGGAGTTCATGGTCTGACCTGTACAGTCAAGGGCATAAATATATGTACGTTACCAAGGCGTCAAAAACATCTATACACCTTTATGTCACTTACAATAGGTTGATGCATACATTATTGTCGCGAGGGCTGTATCGATATTTATGCCCTTGACTGTACCTATTGTTTAAATACGAATAATCGTCATACTAGTAAAATGAATGAATAACAGATTTATTTATTTATTTATTTAGATATTACAATATAAATTTAAGTTATGCCTAAAACATAATAAAGACTGATAATGATGTAATATTGTATGCTGTTTTTGGAAATATTCACATTTTATGAATGAATACTTCCAAGAACATGAAAAATTTAAATGTTGATTAGGAGTCATGGTCTGACCTGCAAGGACCTTATGTATAAATACGAGTAATCGTAACAGGTACTAGTAAAATTAATGAATACTAAATTTAGTAATAGTAATCATGTGTTAGTTAAAAGGGATCAGCCCAATCGAAAAATCAAAGGTTGTCAAAGTTTACTGTTGCTACTTTACTGTACTTATTTAAAACTTTTTAAGGTAACGGCACCAGTGTTGGACACTTTAAGCTGACAAGCACCAGTAATGGACACTTCATTCTTACTTTAAAAATCATGCGGTTGTAAATTGACTGTTGTAAAAGAAATAAATGACTATCCCTTTCTTCTTCTTCTGGTGCCATCTTCTATCGAAGGTTGGCGATCATTACGGCGACTTGAACCTTCTACACAACAGCTCTGAACAAAGATCGGGTGCTTTTATTGTACCACTGGCGCAGATTTTTAAGCCAAGATGTTCGTCTTATTCCTGGGCTTCGTCTACGTTAGATTTTACCCTGCAAGATAAGCTGTAACAACTCGTACTTTGAGCCCCGCATGATATGGCCCAAATACTTCAGCTTTCTCCTTTTGTTATAGAGGAGAACCTCCACCTTTTTCCCTATTCGCTGTAGCACCACCACATTTCTAACTTTGTCTCTTCAGAATATCCTTAACATTCTTCTATACACCCACATTTCAAAGGCTTCTATCTTCTTACACATGCTATCGGTCAGCGTCCAAGCCGCAACACCGTATAGAAGAATCGAGAAAATGTAGCAACGCGCAAAACGAACGCGGAGCCCGATATTAATGTTCCTGTCACATAGAAGTATGTGTATGTATGTATGTATATATAACTCTTTATTGTACATAAAACACATGAAAAAGATGAATACAGGAAAACACAAATGCACAAAGGCGAACTAAAAGAAACTAGAAACTAAACTAAAAACTAGAAACTAGAAGTTTCTGCATCTTGGTGAATGCTCCACGTGAATATCCCTTAGTTTATCTATTTAATAAGACTCATTGTCCATTACTGGGTCCTTGTCCAACATTGGTGCCGTTACCATAGTACCTAGTTGATTTTTACTGAATTATGAATTCTTTATTTAAAATTTTCGTTCTCAGGCAAAATGTAGTACATAGCTTGTTGCCAATAAAACGAGTTCCAGTCAAAATATGTCCCATTTCTAGTTAAATAAATAATATAGTACTTTTCAACTAGCTTGGGTTCGGTGATATTTGCTTTATTTGATTAAAAAACTGGTTCTAGATTGTAAGTAACTGTAAATTGGGTACCTTAAGTTATTTTTTTGATATCGATTGACATCTGACAGCTGTCAACTCGACTTTTTTTGTTCGGTAGTTTTTGAGTTTTATCACGTTTAGACAAACAAACAGACGCGGCTTACTACTTCGTTTTAAAATATATTATTATAATTAGTAATATATTCTGTCCACAACTTAGTTCTCCTTTAGTCAGTATTTCTTTATCGTGGTTTTCGCGGGATCAGGGTATTTTTCCTAGATAGAAAGCCTATTTATTTATTTATTTCGACATATGCAAGTTAACAGAAAAACCAATACACATTATATATTACATACTGTGTATAAACTGTGTATATTTTCTATGCTCATCCTTACGGCCTTAGCTTAGGTATAAGTGCCGGCACGTAAGTCTAGCGATGACCTTGTATGCGCAGAATGTATAAATTACGGTATCCGTGGGTGCGCAGATCCCCTCCACGTGAAGCATGTGAATAATTCGAAAACAAATTACTTAAGATTTTTTACACCGAACGCGAGCACGACCTTGTATTAGCGCGGCTCGTAACGTGATTGGCTGAGCGTGGCTCGCGCGAGTCGCGCGCGAATTTAAATTATGGATATAACTAAAAACACAATAGAATCTAAAGCTATTGATGAATTAGTTAGAATTTCTGCCTATAGATTACTATAATAAAACCGAATCAGATAAGCCGACTTGAGAATTATGAGATTTTTTTTATGGAAAATAGAGCATTTTGAAAGTTACACTGTTGATAAAAAAATAAGCTATTAACTAATCTGTTAGAATTTAAAACAGTCGTTACTTTTGACAGTTTTGAATACATTTCAGCAGTCATCATTCACTTGTAAGTTTTTTTTAGAGATTTATAATTTTTTTTCGGGGTTCCAATTATGCTGACGTAAGCACTTGACGAAACTGTTAGAATACTACAGGTGATGTTCTTATAGTTAAATGCAATAATCTAGTATAGAAAAATTACACTTGTGTAATTTTTCTTTGGATTTACACGCTTTACTAACAAAAACTTAAATATTAAATAACGCAAGGTCAAAATCTGTTATATTTTTTTTTTACCAGTAGTACTCAGTAAATTCTAACTGTCTACAAAAAATTGCGCACTTGTGAGTTTTGTGAGTTCAATTTAGTTCCCGTACCGGACTATAGTCAAACATACGTTACACACTAAACAGAACGTTTCAGAGAAAAACGAACATAATAATTTCACTCGATCGTGAAGCGTTCCAAAGAATTCGTTTTGATAAAAATTAAATCAATGCAAAGATCACGCGAACGTCAAACGCCTTTCCAGCCGTCGGAGCTGGCCGTCCTGGGCTCGAGCGCGACGAGCATCTTCCGGCAGAAGGCCGCGGCCCCGCCCCCGCGCCCGCCGGCGCCCGCGGGCGAGGCGTACGACGGGCTGGGCGGGCGCGCGCGCGCCTCGCCGCCCTTCCCGCGCCCGCGCCTCGCCCCGCGCGTCGCCCCCCGCCACCGCCTGCGCGCGCCGCGCCCCGCCGGCTGCCGGGACATCACCGCCATGTTCCGCGCGCTGGCCCCCAAGCAGGACTCCGCCCCGTGACGAGCCCCCGCGCCGGGTGACGCGAGAGGCGTCGATCGTTCGATACCATAATCTGACAATTTTTGAGGCCTGTGGAGGCCGCCAAAGAATGTCCACCGAAGTTTGATGTACAAATTTTGATCGATGTTCATTTTTTCGCCGCGTGCGCAGAGATCGTGAACTCGTCTCGTTATGATTATAAAATGATTCGATCTATTTGTATATAATATTGATTGATATATTTCGTCATAATGAACGCTTCAAACTAAGGATATTATTTATTATTATTTAAGACTGATTCATCACAATAAATCTTTTTGGATGCCTTAAGAGTAAGTCGTCTATTATTTCCGTCCCGTGTTCCCGAGTTCTCATCGCCGGAAGCCAGCGGCAGCGGCCAGCAGTGGAGCGTGTAGACTATACTGTATTTTTTTGGCCCATAGAATTCTGACATTTCTCGGTATTACCAGTCATAAAAACGTTCCTTAAATCCGTGGTAAGAAAAAATAAAAAAAATAAAATGTAGAACATTATGTTGAAGTTGAAATACTTAAACTAACAATCATTTGTACATATTAGTAATTAAAAGATATTTGATTTAATTTTAAATTGCATAATTTAGACATAATTAATAATCTTTTTTTTTTGGGAGAATATAAATTGTTTGGGGTATCACTTCGAGTATTGTCATATATAACAAACCTTCGGTTTACGATTATAATATATTGATTTATTTCGTAATATGTATTTAATAAAAAGAAAAAAGAATGAACAGAACGTAAAACTTCAGCAGTCAACTGTCATTCTTCCAGCAAAGTATAGGAAAATATTTTAATTGCTCCTCCCCCAATATCAAAATTAAATTAAACCGAAAAATCTCCTCACGTGTGTAATGCTATGTCACTACGTCGACATGGCAAAATATGCCTTGCTAAAATAAAGACGTGATTTAGTTATGTATGTGATAATAAGGATGACTTTTAAAGTTTTCAACTTAGATCTTCTGTACTCTAATTGGCCAATTGTCGTTAAAATAAAAGCTGCTATTAATTTTTAGATCCATTATTTGAGTCCCTAATGTTAGAACGTCACCGTATTTTATTATTTTTATTTGTTAGTTAAAATAACGAAAGCTTAGTGTGACAATTTATTTGTTCAGCAGGAAAAAAATTTGGTGTCCCCTGAAACGTCTAATTCTGACAGCTGTCAGAATTCTACGGGCCAAAAAAATACACTATAGTGATGGGCCGACTACCCGACTAGTCGGTTCCACAAATGCCGAATAGTCGGCCTACTAGTCGGCATTGCCGAACATTCTGAGCGCTCGCCAATTCACTTCGTTTTTATTTTAAACTCTTACCATAAAAAGTGTGGAACTTTATAGACCTTTGCCTAAGGTTCCTTGTTTGTATTTTAGCTATAATAATGAAACCCCAAAATAATTGATTTGTCTTGCATAAAATAGCACCATAATATATTAATTATGATTTATATTTTCAAGTGACTTTCCAGAAGCAATGTTTAATTGTTAGGATAGAGTTTGTTGTAGGTACTCATTTTATTTTATTTAAATGACCACTATTAATCAATCCAAAAAGATATATTTTTATGTGTCTGTCTATATATGTAAGTAAGTAACTGCCTAAATTTTGAAAGAAAAGAAAGAAAAAAGTTTATTTATGGCAATCACAACACATCAAATAAATAAACACATCAAACAGCAGATAAATAAATTGCCACAAAATGGTCTCAACTAAAGTCGTCGCAAAATAAAAGGCCCGTTTTGATATTTGTCTTCCAGACGTAACTAGTGATGGCACCGTACGACTCGGTACTCGATACTCAAGATAAATCGATTCAAGTTTGCATCAGTATTTGATCGATTTGAATATGTATGTGTTGATTAATTAGTTATTATTGTACATTTTTATGTGTTTTTAGTTTTATCTTTCTTTTATTGTCTGTCTTACTCAATGCCTTAGTGTCACACTGTAATATTGTGTAAGATATTTTATAAATAAATAAATAAATGTATTGTAACTTAACTTAAATTGATATTGTAGTAAGGTATTTTGAAATGATACAATGTTAGGAAAGGTCAATTTTCTTTCATTTAATATTTTTGTTACAAAAACATTCACTCAATCACAAAAAAAAATCGAGAAAAAGTGAATCTTCAGTCAATCATTTTCTTCAGATGATGAAGACAAAAGAAATCAGTGTTGCCATTGTTTACAGCTTTGAGCTCCAAGGTCATAATTTTCAGTAAAGATCACTACATAGCTGGTGAAATTCAGTAATTAATTGGTCTAAATAAAATAAATGTAACCGGCCAAGTGCGAGTCGGCCTTAAAAAAAATATCTAGATCGATTTATTTTTTCCTTAACCGATTATTAATAGTCTGTGGACAATACGAAAAAATCGTTATGCACAGCACTTAGCTGAGTGAGCGATACCCATCAATGAAAAATGCCATTACCTTCAGAACATTTCGATCGGTAAAAAATAGAGAACTTCATGGGCGTGAACTGTCAAAACGGGCCTTTTAAATTGTGACGACTTTAAGCATTAAAAATTTTGCTTAAAATTTTGAGCCCAGGTTCTGCTAACACTGGATTTTGTATTCACTTACCTACCGAATTTGTACGGAACCCTCGGTGCGCGAGTCCGACTGGCATTGACCGGATCTTTTAGCTTCTTTACAATTATTCCTAGGTATTTATGTCATTTAATCGTCATGGTTTTATTTATGCGCCCTTTTTGTTTAAAAAAAAACCGACTAGTCGTCATTTTTTGCCGAATAGTCGCCGACTACAAAAACTGCCGAATAGTCGGTTTCGCCGACTAGTCGGCAAGTAGTCGGCCCATCTCTAGTGTAGACGTTAGGCATTCGTAAATAGCCGCGTATTCACTGAGCGAGTCGCCTCGCGCGGCAGTTTCGTAAGGCAAATCCTCGGCCTGTCAGGACGTGCCTAGTAGGTAGCGCAAGTTTGTAAATTGACCCACACTGCACTAATTTAAAAGTATGATTACAATAAAATAAAAAATACAATCGACTTGACTAAATTACCTATTATCGCAAATTAATATTAGATAACTTACGAAGGATTTCAATGTTATTTGGATATTATGAGGGGGGCATCGCCTCATGGAGAGAAATAAATAAAGTTTTAGTCACAAATCACTTTAATAGGTTAAGCCCTTAGATTAATAAATTCACAAGAGTTAAATTCACAATGATGCGAAAATAGCAGCGCACGCGCGTAACAAAATAAGAGATACAAACAACGGAAACATCGACCCACGGCTGCGATGGCGGCGAAGCAACTGAAAACTCAACGGCCGTGCCGTGTAGTGTGCGGCAGGCTTCAACGCCGCCGCCAGAACGTGACAGAGATATCTCTCTACTACTCTAAGTATCGCGCTGGCAACTGCCCGCGGGATGACCGTGCTTGTCGTAATGTCTGGTTTGCTATATGCTCCCCCTCTAGACTTGGAGAACGCCCTCGCTCCTGGTCTAGCACCCTATCAGCCCTAGCTGGACGTCCACGTTTTCTTTTAGGAATGACAGGTTTCGGAGGACAGTCATCGTTACCCTGGTAGTGGGTAAGGTCTTCGGTGTGGTATTTCCCTAACACAATATCAGGTTGGTCGGTACCTGCGACGGCGTAGGAAGTTGGACTAAGCTTCCCCGTGATTATGTACGGACCATCACGACGAGGGAAGAACTTGGCGGTAAGATATTTGGACGCGTTACTCAGCAGATGCGATTTGATAAGCACCAAGTCACCTACCTTGAACTCGTCGGCGGGTCGGCGAGAAGCATCGGCATACTGCTTCGCCTTATCCTGTTGGACTTCTACTCGTTCACGAACAGCTGACAGTGAATTCAGAAACTGACGAAGATACGGGGTTATCTGTGGAATGAAGTTATCTTTACCCAGTATAGCACGATGATCGTGAACAACTTCAGTGGGTGACCGCATCTCCCTGCCAAACGTTAGGTAAGCTGGTGTCTTACCTGTAGTACGACACTGCAGACTGTTCAAGGAGAAACGGATCAACGGCAACATTTTGGGCCATGAAGTGTGGTTACCTTCCACCAGCTGTGCCAGCATCGCTTTCATGTCGCGGTTCTTGCGTTCTGCTGGGTTTGCAGCCGGATGGAACAGCGGCAGAAGGTTTTGTTGAATATCCAGGACAGCCATGCATTGGCGCATCACTGCCGATACAAATTGGACACCATTGTCTGATACTAACCTTCGTGGCAAGCCATATCTTAAGAAGTATTCTTCGATGAGAATTTTTGCGCAGGCTTCAGCTGTTGCATTCTGGAGGGCGTACAGTTCAACCCACCTTGAGGCGGTATCCTCTACCAGAAGTATCCAGCGCTCCCCCTGGTCTCCTGTCGGTAATGGGCCGAATAGATCCATCGCTAACACTTCATTACGCTGGTTTAAAAGCGGTGTCTGTAGAAGACCTGGTGGTTTGGCATTTGTGGCCTTGTAGCGCTGGCAGTGTATGCAGGCCTTTATATAATCGGTGATTATTCTCCGCATACCTGTAAAATAATATAATTGGGCTACCTTCTGGTAAGTCCTGTCAACACCTGGGTGTCCGGCTGTTTGGGCGTCGTGTAACTCCTTCAATATTTCTGCAACCTGGCCTGCGGGGATTACTAACTGAGGACATTCGCTTTCAGAATCAGGATTATAACGGAAAAGAATACCTTGATCCATGAGGTATCCACGTTCCAGCCATCTCCTGGCGGCAACCTCGTCAGTACCTTCGATATCCTTGATGATCTTTTCCACCTCCGGGTCTGACGTCTGTTCCTGGCGAAGTTGGTTGGGAGTCTTAGTGGGCAGGTCACAGATGACCGAGCAGATACCGCAATCTTCACGAGACTCGTTAGAGCAAATGGGTCTGCTTAGCGTGTCCGCCACGACGTTTGCCTTGCCTGGTGTGTATTGAAATCGGATGTCAAAGGATTGGAGCCTTAGAGCCCAACGTACTAACCTGCCGGCGGGTGATTTGAGTGAAAGCAGCCAGCGAAGAGGTTGATGGTCGCTGCCAATGACGACCGGTTGGCCGTCAAGGTAAGGTCGAAATCGTTCTACCGCCCATACTACAGCGAGAGCCTCCCGTTCTGTGGTGGACTAATTACGTTCAGCTGCATTGAGAAGTCTGCTGGCGTATTCAATCGGCCTTTCCTCGTTTCCGTCGCCCTGTAGTAAAACTGCGCCTAAGGCGTAATTACTTGCATCCGTACGCAGGACAAACGGGCGGCTGAAGTCGGCTTGTACCAGAATCGGAGCTGTGGTCAGAAGGCGCTTCAGCTCGATAAACGCTTGGGTCTGCTCTGAGCCCCAAATCCAGACTTGATTTTTCCTGGTCAGACGTGTTAAAGGTTCAGCGACCTTGGAGATTTTTGGTATAAATTTTCTGAACCAAGAACACGTCTGGAGAAAGGTCCTGAGGTGCTTCAAAGTACCTGGCTCCTTCATCTCGAGGACAGCACTCACCTTTTCTGAGTCGGTGGAAACACCTTGCTGAGTTATCACGTGACCAAGGTACTTAACGCTTTCTCTAGCAAAAGCGCACTTTTCCCTGTTCACGTGAAGGTTGAACTCGGTCAAGCGTTTAAAAACTGCCTCGAGGTCCTGTAGATGGCGTTGGTAACCTTGGGAAATTACTAAAAGGTCGTCTAAATACGCCAGTATAGTTACGTCTTGCAATGCGGAGCAGGCACGGAGACGGTCGATTAGACGCTGGAATGTCGCCGGCGCGTTTTTAAGACCAAACGGCATCCTCTTAAATCTAAAAGTACCTAACGGACATACAAAAGCTGTTTTGTCCCTGTCAGTTTCCTTTACCGGTACCTGCCAGTACGATGAGCGAAGATCTAACGTGCTCATGTAGCAGTCCTGCTTCGTACTCTGCAGCAAATCATCGATGCGTGGCATCGGGTAGGTGTCAGATTTAGTGATTGCATTTAAGCGCCTGTAGTCGACACAAAAACGAATACCACCATTTGCTTTCGGCACCATCAACGCAGGTGAACTCCATGCAGACTCGCAGTCCTCAATGATGTCGTCATGTAACATCTTATCAATCTCTTTCTTCATCAGCTCCTTTTTTGAGGGATTTAGACGATAAGGTGGTACAGCTATTGGAGGATGCTCACCTGTTTCGATGTGATGCTCTGCATAAGGTGTTGGAGCTCCCCCTGCTTTGAAGACGTGCGCATGTCTGGTGAGGACGTCAGCGAGCGCCTGCCGCTCAGCTGGTTTAAGGTGAATGCCCTCATCGTCCCTTAAGACATCTGTGGCAGCACATGACACGTTCCGCGAAGGAATTTCGAAACACAAGTTATACTGAACCGTATTGTTACCGCTAAAGTACCATAATTCCCTGTGAAAATCGATAACCACTCCTGCAGCGGTAATAAAATCTATACCTAATAATGTTTCATTATTGGTAGCATCGGGGAAAATTAAAAACGGAACGGTAACGAGTTCTCGTTCTAGGCGCACCTCTAACGTAGTCGTTAAGACCTCCATCGTTCGCACTACCCCGTCGGCAAGTTTGACATTCTGTGTTACGGAACGGAGCGGATGACTATAGCGTAGAAGGAGAGCATATAGAGTGTGGCCTGCAATGCAATGCTTAGCGGCAGTATCTATTAACGCAGTGCCTTTTATTCCCAAAATTTCAATGTTAAAAATCGGTCGAGAATCCCGTCCCGCGTGACTGTTGCAAACGCTTATAGAAACAACATCGTTTTGTTTACAATTATTAGCAATCGAACATTTTTGTGCGACTTTATTCGAAAATGGAACACACTTACTCGAACAAGTCGGAACTAGTACCGAACTAGGTATTTCGCATAATTTATGGGAGCAAAAATGTTCGTTGCGCGAATGACAGTTATTTGTTTGCACAGAATTCTCAAAATTTATATTAATACAGTCACATGAAATATTATTAATATCATTACAGTCACATAAAATTTTGTTGATGTCGTTATGCACTTTCTTAGGTTGGGATTCGACACTATAAAAGCTTTGATCACTATCACTGATAACGCGCCTATCTGTAGAGTTATTAAAAATGGGCTCACCTTGGTTCATAAGCTTACGGCACTGATCCTTAGTATGTCCATACTTCCTGCAGTACGCGCAGATGGGGCGTTGCTTCTTTGTAGTGTCAGCCGGAGCGGCGTCGCCGTCTTGCGCGGGCGTCGTTGCCGAGACGTGTGGCGGCGGGCGCTGAGGCGGCGGCGGGCGCGGCGGCGGCGCGCGCGGAGGCAGCGCGCTCGCGCTATGCGCGCGCACCGGCGCGCTCGTGCCCGGCGCGTGCAGCGGCGGCGCGCTGTCGGCGAAGGGCGCGCGTGTCGCGGTCGCCGGCGCGATGTGCGGCGCGCGCTGATTCGGCGCGGCCGCGCGGCCCGCGGCCTGCGCGACCGTCTTCGTCTCGTCCAAAGAGTCCTCCACGTCCCGCGCACGTCGCAGTAGTTCCTTGAATGTTGTAAAATCCTCTCGACGCACTCTCTTCCTTATCCTGCTGTTGAGGAGCCCGTAGGTCATGTCCAACTGGGCCCGTTCTGAGACATCCCCTTCTGGGAGTCGAGCCAGGTGAGAGCGGATTCGCGCCACAAATACGTCCGTGTTTTCATTGCCTTGGCTAGACGAAAATATTTCGATATATATTCTATGGGGCGGGCGGCGGTCACCAAAGGCACTAATTAGGTTATCTTTCGCCTGGGACCACGTAGATACCTGGTTTTTAATGCCGTGCCACCACGTAGCGGCTTCGTCTTTTAAAACATACGCCAATCCGCGTAAAATATTCGTGTCGGAGACTTGAGCGCACTCGCTGTAGGCTTCTATTGCATCCACGAACGCTTCTACCGATTCCCGATTCCCGGAAAAGGTGACTTTACAGCCAGTTAGCGTACCTTGACCTTGACTGTAGGTAGGTATGGGCGTGGACGCGTTACCTCCGCGTGTTACCGAGTCTAATATTTCTTTAAACGCCTCAGTCTGAGATCGTTGCAGAGACGCGATTATAGTTTGCACGCTTTCGTTTGAAAACATAGTCATGTCGGCCGTTTGTCGCGACGTAGAAAAAGAGTTTGCTGCGCCGGCGCCCGTTGGGTGTGGCGAATTAGATCGCGCGTTGTCCCCGCGATCTAAACTTCTCGTTGTACTTCTTGTTGTAGGCATTTGTTACACACGCGGAACGAAAAAAGTATATGAATACTTTCACTGCACCATTAGAAATTATCACTTGAAACGTTGGAGCGCCATATATGAGGGGGGCATCGCCTCATGGAGAGAAATAAATAAAGTTTTAGTCACAAATCACTTTAATAGGTTAAGCCCTTAGATTAATAAATTCACAAGAGTTAAATTCACAATGATGCGAAAATAGCAGCGCACGCGCGTAACAAAATAAGAGATACAAACAACGGAAACATCGACCCACGGCTGCGATGGCGGCGAAGCAACTGAAAACTCAACGGCCGTGCCGTGTAGTGTGCGGCAGGCTTCAACGCCGCCGCCAGAACGTGACAGAGATATCTCTCTACTACTCTAAGTATCGCGCTGGCAACTGCCCGCGGGATGACCGTGCTTGTCGTAATGTCTGGTTTGCTATAATATTAAAATTAATTTCTTAGTTATAAACAGTGAGCGGAAACCAAATTTATTCGAACTTCGAATTATATCATTTCAGCAACAAAAAACCGGCCAAGTGCGAGTCGGGCTCGCCCACCGAGGGTTCCGTACAAATTTGCCATGTTAACATAAAATCCAGTGTTAGCAAAGCCCTGCTCCCAAGCAAAATGTATGTGATATGAGGTCATTTTATAATGGTTTGTTATATAGACAGACAAAAAAAATCGTTTTCGCAATTATTCCTTTATCTGTGCTACGAGACGTTGCTTCGTACCAAATTTCAAGATTCTGAGTTCGCTGTAGGTTTTGATTCCCTTGCAAGTTTCGAAAATTTGCGGTAATTTGCGGCATAAACGGCTGTAGGTGTCTTTTGATTGCGTTGGCTTAGAAGTTTGATTTTTTCACAGACCCATGGAACAGTACCTAGACCTGAGTATTTGATATAAATTTCAGCTTGATACCTCCACGCGTTCCTGAGAAAAAGGGTCTTGATAGACAGACGGACGGACGGACGGACGTACAACAAAGTGATCCGATAAGGATTCCGCTTTTTCCTTTCGAGGTGCGGAACCCTAAAAATGCCGCACCATCTATCTGGTTTAGGTTTAGTCGTATCGCACTTGTCGAACATGGCGACGCCTCTGGGACTTGGTTTTATTATTATTGAAGTAAACTGGATCTTTACGGATAGCCTATACTTCATATTTAGGATGAGAAACCACAACATTATATTGCGGCTCGTGAACTGTAATCTCTTTACAATTTGACGACACGCAAATAAAGTGGCATTAAAACAATTTTATTTTGCGGCTGCCAAATTATTGCACTGTACTATTTGCTAGGTAATAAATAGTTGATAATGTTATTGTGGTTTCTCATTCTAAATTAAATGAAGTATAGAAACGGACAAAACGTGTTAAAAATAAAACGTGAAAAAATTTAAAATAGTCTTTAATGAGATAGCCATTTCTTACTACAAAGCGACTCGGTCGCGTATTATCATTATCACAGGCTGCTGTTCTCTTTTTAATGTAACAAGGTCTCTTAAATAACAATAACTCGAATGTCAGCGTGTGCGGGGGAACCAAACTGCTCGCACTTTTCACATAGCTATTGGAGAGCTACAAAAGTGCGGAACACTTTATTTTCCCTGTCGCACTTGGTGCCGGAGGAACGGCCGGTCAGCACTGAGCGGTTGAATAGTTTTGTCTCGGTAGACTATCAAGTTCGAAATTCAAATTTTGTATCTTGCCGTCCGCTCACTCTTCAATTTTACATTATTATAGTGAACTAAATAAGATACGAAATTTTATTTTATTAATTTCGGAATTATTACGCACGAAATAATGCCGTTTTAATAGAAACTGATGAGGATGTCGTTAACAATTTCAACCGCTCGGTGTCGGTCTCGTCCGTCGTCCCTCTCCGCATATTTAACAAAAACAAACTTAAGTCATAAAATTAAGCAAAAAAAAAAATATAATACAGATTTTATACATTTCTAGAAGAGTACTCGCGAACGAGTATTTATTTATTACAAAACACAGTAATACAACGTCAGCTCTAACTTACAATCGATCAACTTATTCTTATATCTAAACGGAAGAACAAAAAAACGATTCCGGAGATTCATTCAAATAATGATTAGAAATCTAATAAACTCGTCTCAGGAACTAGTCTCGCACTCGCATACTCGAAAATACAACAGCGGGTCGCTCAATACTTAACCGCAACATGACGAGCGACCGCGACACAGATTTTATTATAATTATTATACTTGACAAATATAGTATCACTATGATGAGATTTATGAGGTAGTCGGCGGCGAGGCAGTCGCCGCAGCCGCACCGGGGACAGTCGGGCCGAGCCGATACCACCAGACGTGGCGTCCGTCGGGGCTCGGCTAGAAGCGGGCCCCCTCGAAGCCCGGCGGGGGCCGCGGCGCGGGGGGCGCCTGGCGGAACTCGGCCGCCAGCGGGTTGAGGGGGGCGGCGGGGGCGCGCGCGCGCCGCAGCTGCTCCGCCATGTAGCGGTGCGCCGCGTTCTTGTCCACGCGCGACAGCAGCTCGAACACCTCGCACTCCGCCGCCGACAGGCGCACGTCGCCCGCGGGGGGCGGAGGGGGGCGCCAGCGCGCCGCCTGCCCGTAGAACTGCGCCGGCTGCGGCCCCGCCCCGAACTGCACGAACTGCGGCGCGAAGCCCGGCGCCAGCTGCGGGAAGAACGGCCGGAAGCACGGCTGCGGCACCGCGTAGAACGCCGCCGGGTGCGCGGGCGGCGGCGGGGGCGGCGGCCGCGGGGGGCGCGGCGTGTACTGCGGCGCGGGGGCGGGGGGCGGGGGCGGGGCCGCCGGCGGGGCGGGCGGAGGCGGAACCGGAAGCGGCGGCGGCGGTGGCGAGGGCGCGGGCGCGGGCGCGGGCGCGGGCTCGGGCGTGGAGGCGGCGGACGCGCAGCCCGAGGCCGGCGGCGGGTCCTGCGGGGCGCGGGGCGCGGGCAGCTCCTGCACGGAGGCCCACAGCAGCGGCACGCGCACGAGCGCGGGCGGCGCGGGCGGCGCGGGCGGCGGCGGCGGCGCGGGCAGCAGCGCGGGCACGTGCCGGCGGTAGGCCTCCACGTAGTCCAGCACGATGCCGTCGCGCAGCAGCGCGTGTATCTCGGCGTAGTTGGGCGTGTCGCCGGCCTCCAGCGCCGCGAACAGCGGGTACAGGTAGCTCTCCGTCGCCTGCAACGACACCCGCGTGATGAGCCCCCGCCCCCGCCGCGCCGCGCCCCGCCCGCCCCCGCGCTGCCGGCGACATCTTGAGATGGGCACGCGCGGACCGGACACCTATCTCCGAGCGCTCCTTCGCTTCGGGCTGCAGCCTCTAGAGGCGGCCCCATCTCAACACGTCGCCGCGTGTTCGGCAGCAGACGGCTGTGCAGTCCCGAGCGACCGCGCGCTGCGGGCCGGGCGTCGGCGATCGTCCGTGTTGTCGCCGCGACTGTCCGCGGCGGCGGCGACGTGACTCATCTCATCATAGTGATTGCGTTAAAAACGATTTCATAAATTTTTTGTCAAAATCAGCATCTATAGGATTTTACACACGCGCAGCACAGAGTCTGAATTATCTCAGTAAGGTTTAGGTGTAGTTTTTTTACAAAATAGGTACATATTTTTAAAAGTAATCGCGTTAATTAGAGTAAATTTATACTTTCCTAGTCGACACCTGCGACTCCGTCTGCGCAGAATTCGCTTATCGCTATCCCGCGGGAGCTATGCAATTTTCCGGGATAAAAACTATCCTATGTCCTTTCCGAGGACTCAAACTATCTGTATACCAAATTTTAACTAAATCGGTCCGGTAACAGACAGACGGGATGGGGTTACTTTCGCATTTATAATACTACTAGTAGGGAGTTGTAAATTCATTTCTAAATAATCATTATTATGCGTCAGAAAATGTTTTCCTTTCTAATCATATCAGTCGTCCGAGCGCGTCAGGGGCCGGGCGGTCACGTCTCGCATAAACTAGTATAAATAAGAATAGAAGAAATGTATGAAATGTTTATATTCACATATTATGCTCTACACAGCCTCGCGAGTCGTAACGAACGAAGCGTTACGATTTTGAGAAATAAACAAGAAAATCTAAATTCTAATACGGGTCGTGACGTCAAAAGCGTAAACGGGAATCGAAACAGTCATACATCGAACCGGATCAGGCGGGCCGGTACCGATCACGGGCGGGGACCTCGCTACTGCGCGCGCAGCCTGTTGGCGAGCGCGAGCTTCTTCTGCAGCACTCTGCTGGACAGCGAGACCGTGCTGGCGCTGAGCAGCGTGTCGGGCGGCGAGGGCGGCGCGGGCGGGAGCGGGCGGAGGCGCGCGGCCAGGCGGGCGAGGCGCGGGGGGCGCGGGGGGCGCGGCGCGGGCTCGGCGTCCCACTCGGCCAGGCGGCGCGGCGCGCGGCCCGCGGCCTGCGAGGCCGAGTCGCTCTCGTCGCTGGGCGCGCGCGGCAGCCGCAGCAGCACGTCGGCCAGCGAGCGCACGTCCAGCGCGGCGCCGCAGCCCTCGCCCGAGTCCCGCGAGCGCGCACTCACCCCGAGCGCGGGCCGCGGCCGCGGGTCCGCGTGTCCCGCGCTGATCATCTCGTCCGTGATGTTCACGTCCACCGCCGTCGTCGTGTCGATCAGGAACAGCTCCACGATGTTCTCCTGCGAACACGACACGACGCCTTGTTTACAAAGTCTACGATGGCGCGCCCGCAGCCGCCTCCGGCTCACCTCGTGGTCCACGGCGACCGGGTTGCCGACCAGGCGGCGGTCCCGCACCAGGCGCAGGCAGTGCGCGGCGGCGGCGCGCGGCCAGCGGCGCGAGGCGGCGGGCGGCCGCAGCCCCGCCAGCCGCGCCCGCAGCGCGCGCGCCGGCAGCCCGCCCCAGGCGCGCCGCAGCGGCCGCAGCGCGTCGGCCGCCACCGTGTCCACCGTGCCGTAGTCCACGTGCCGCACCTGCACCGACACACGCATCAGCTCTGCGAACGCGCGTCGCGCGGGGTGGGGGGATGACGGGGGGGGGGGGGGGGGGCTCACCTTGACCGTGTCCTGGTCGAGCACCTGCACGATGAGCGAGCGGTGCCAGTCGCCCTCGAACACGCTGCTGCAGTACTGGCCGGGCCGCCGCGCGCCCGCCGCCAGCACGCGCGTCGCGCCCTCGCCGCGCGTGTAGTACTCCCTGACACGCACACGCCGCCGTCAGAGACACTACAGGCTGTCGCGCGCGTGACCGCGCGGCACCGTGTCGGCGCCGCCTCGACTCGAGCCGTCCGGTGTTCTTTGCGAGAGACCCGTACTGTGACGCACGCATATCGACATCGGAACGGCATCGCCTCGCCTCGGCGCGAGCTAGTGATCCGCGAGCGGCGCGCGGGCGACTCGCAGTCATCGAACCTACCTCGGAGGTGCTGAGCCGTTTCCGTTACGTGCTCGCGTATGATTGACGCTTGGTTGACGGCGAGCCGATGAGATGAGGCGGCGCCGATCCGGTGCAGAGCGGTTACGTGTGCGACAACCTTAATACCCCGTACTATGACCGTAATTATTTATTTATTTATTTTCGGAGAACGGACAGCTATTTACAAAATAGATTACTTCTGTAGTACCAATGAAACCAATTATAGGATCTCACAACTAGAAACAAATTGTATACAATGAAGAGAAAAAGTACGCGCATTGTCGCAAAAATGCACCACGCAAACACAAAAACACTACAGCAAAACTCACTACTTGATATAATAATAATATAGACCTTTTATTCCGAATTCGCTACAATTAGCCGCGTATTCACTGAGCGAGCCGCCTAGCGCGGCAGCTTCGTGTGGCAAATCTTCGGCCTGTCAGGAGGTGCCTCGCCCGAGGCAAACGCACGTCTTGCCTCGGGCGAGCGTGCCTCGACACGAGCCGCGCGTTGTCGGTTTTTGTCTATACTAAAAGGCGCCTCAGCACGTTTGCCGCGCTCACTCAAGACGGTTGTGTTAGGCCTCGCTTGTTCGTCGCGTGTTAGCGTCATGGATAAAGAGCGGTGTCTTAAATTAATACAACTACATATAGACGATTATGGGATGCGCAATGTCCCAATTATACAAATAGAGGACTAAGAGAAGATGCGTGGAGAAATATTAGCGCGCAATGCTGCCTCAGCCTCACCGTGGCTCGGCTTTGCCGCGCGAGGCAGCCTCGATCAGTAGGATTTCTTGCCTGAGGCTGCCTCGCGCGGCAATCGTTGCGCGGCAAACGTCCGAGGCGGCCTCGCGAGGCGGCTCGCTCAGTGAATACGCGGCTATTGTGACATTTTGAGTATTTTTTTTTGTCATAAATGGAAAGATGATAACTATACAGGGTCATTGGTGATTCGACGTATATTCGTTAGGAGGTGATAGGGGTGACTATTTGCGATAATTTTAACCCTCGTAAATATAGCCGTACCCTCGTATTATGCAAAAGTTAACCATTTTTGAGTTATCATGTTTTTTAACTTTTTTTAAAATAGGTAAGTCAAATACAAAATTAAAAATTCATTAAAAAAAAAGTATCAGTTTAAATCTCATTTTTTTCTTCTGATTTATAAAAACGATTAAACGCTGATTATTTATCAATATTAAAGCGAGACGAAAAACGATGTTATTTCAATGTCTTGAGATTTTTTTTCCACTAAAATGTCATAAAAATAAAAAAACGTTATGAAACTTGGCTTGCATATTATTTTAAAAACATAGTACATAACAACTATACCATTTTCATTCTTACCTGTCCTATTTGGTAAACAAAACTCTAACTAACCTCAATATGCAAATTTTTGTAAAGAATAAGGTGTATTATGTTATCAAATAAACCTGAGGTAATATTTTGTACATAATTTTGCTGATATTTATTATCTTCAGTTAATTTATTTACGATGAAATAGTTAAAAAATAACAATAATTAGACGTTTTGAGGTTATAATTTTGTTTACCAAATAGGACAGGTAAGAATGAAAATGGTATACGAACTTACTTCAAAGAAACAGAAAAAAAATGATCACAAAGGAAGCGGGCGGAAATTCTTAGGGGTGTCGTTTTCGAATAATTTGGTGCTTCTGAGCCTGATTTTGGCATATTTTTTGGATCCAAGATGGCGGATGACATTTTGACACTATTGACAATAAAAATGTTGATGGATGTCGTTTTCGAGCAATTTGGTGCCTCTGAGCCTGATTTTGGCTATTACTAAAAATATATTTTTTTATGAATATTAATGTTTTGTCTATGTACTGTTGGCATGTCTAAATAAATAAAAAAAAAATAAAAAAAAAAAAAAAAAGTGTAAAAGTTACTCGAAAACAAAATTTCATCCACCATCTTGGATCCAAAAACGTATGCCAAAATCGGGCTTTATTTAGCAATAATTTGTTTGGCGGGTGTATGGCCCGCGTGGGTGGCGTGGGTAGCGTGGCTGGCGTGGGTGGCGCGGCGGCTACTCACGTCATCTCGTCCATGTAGGTCTCCATCAGGTCGTACTCGGGGCCCAGCAGCAGCACCCACAGGTGCGACGGCGAGTACACCTGCAACGGCCCGCCACTGTTAGTACAGTGCAGTCACCGCCCCGACTGCCCGCGCACCGGGCTGGCCCGGGACAACAAACTTTGCCCGATCAATACTTGCCAGCAATACATAGTAATTTTTTTGACGTGACAACGTCTTATAAATTGGTTTGCCGGGTGACACTTCAAGAAACTGCGTTACGCTCCGCTCACGTTATGCGCTCACAATGAGAGCGAGTGAGAGGCACGCGGGCATGGTTAGCCCGCCTAAGAGCGAGAGAGACAGACATAAAAAGTGAAAGGCACGCGTCCCTTCCACTCGAGCACAGTTAGCCCGCCTAAGAGCGAGAGAGACAGAGACAGAGCGAGAGAGAGAGAGTGAGAGAGATAGGCATTTATTATTATTAGGCATTATTTTACCACTCAAAGTCGTTGTCACGTAAAACTTTCGCCCGTATACCGACTTTACAGGCAACCAATTTTTTTTCATTTATTTAGAAACAAACAGTCTTACACAGTAGTATTACATTTTAGCTAAAGCTACGACTTCGTTTTATAAAAATAGACCTAAAGTTTCCTATAAAATAACAATGAGTACAGTTAACATTATCCAAAAGATATGAAACACATTATAACATATAACATCTACAATTAAACAATATTAACATCAGCACCATCCTGAGAGAGCCTATGTAATACACATACGTACATACATAAATAAAATAAGATAAAATAAAAGAGAAAAAACCTACTTCAATAAATCTCTGATATATTTTTTAAATACAGCCAATGAGCTGCCAAATAAATCTGCACCCATACAACTTTCATTGTACAGCCTGCATACACGTCTTAGGTACGAGAATTGCGCGTGCCTGGGTCTATGTTTTTTAACACTGAACAACGCTTTATTGCGGCAACTGCGTTCGTTTCTCCGAGGGACACGAATTTTCACACCATTAAATAATTCAGGGGCATCTATCAGGTTATTGAGGATTTTAAAAAGAGTAAACAGATATCGGTACACGATCGTCTGATGGTCAGAGGCTGGATGTTGTGGCGCACCGCTGATGATATATAATCAACATATTGTCGGCCATAGTAATATCATCATACTAATGAATGTTGCCTGTATAGGTAGGTACATGACATGCAATGCAAGCTAGTGTTTGTCATTAAATCGTCGTTTGACGGCTGGGAAAATACTGAAATTCGTCAAATAACAAATATCGATCTAGCTAAATTGTCGATAGTTTCGCGAAGTTGCGGGTAAAAGTCGACTAGCTAATAATTCAAAACGCTCTATACTATAAGTGTAGAGTTATTCCGACAGTAAAGGTGTAGACACAGCAGATGGCGTGTGGCGTGTGGCGTGTGGCGTGTGGCATGTGGGTGTGGCGTTATCTCACCTCGCCGACGACGAGCGGCAGCATGTCTCCGGGCTTGATGCCCGCCACGTCGCCCGCCGGGATGCTCTCCGCGAAGCTCAGGCAGTCCGCCGGGAACACGTCCGCGTCCTGCACACACACGCGTCAGCCAGCGCACGCCCGTGTACACGCACACACACACCGACGCCCGGCCGCGCGCCGCGCACCCGCCCGCCAGGCCGACAGTTTTTGTTACTGACGTCTCGATAACTATATATGAGGTGTCGACAATTATTCAGGGATTTTTCAGCAGACGCTCGGACCGGTCCGATCGAACATTCTCGCTGAGGTTAATTTATGTTTCAAAATTGAGTCGCCCCTTTGACGCCGTACAATTCGAGCACCGATCGACGTATGGAAAAATCGGTCGACTACGGAAAAAAAACTGTACATCTCCGGAACCTATCTACAGGTAAACCGACCCGCCGAAATATCTCTGATAAATTTTAAGACGGAGCGCGGAGCCTCATCGATCGCGTCTTCCGGCGGCACGTATCGACAGCGAATCATTCCCACGGTACTATTTTAACGCGAAGGCGGTCGAGACGTTTTGCGGCAAAAACTCAGACCGCGGTACGGTCGCGGTCAGCGGGGGGCGCGGGGGGCGCGGCGGCGCGGGGCCTCGCGGGCGCTGACGTACGTAGTCGATGCCGGGCAGCGCGTCCTCCGGGTCCTGCGGGGGCGGCGCGGGGGCGGCGCGGGGGCGGCGCGGGCGCGGCGCGGGCGCGGGGGCGGGCGCGCGCGCGTCGCGCAGCCGCACCAGCCAGTCGCCGTCCGGCGCGCGCGCCGCCGCCACGCCCGCCAGCGCGCACGCGCACGCCGAGATCGACGCGAACCCCAGCCGCGCGTAGTTCAGCTCGCGCCCGTACCGCTCCCTGCACACGACACACGGTCAGCGTCCGGCACGGCCGTCGACGGGAGGCGCGCCGGCGAGCGTATACTCACTCGTAGAGGCGCGGCAGCCGGCTGGCCCACACGCCCTGCGGGTGCTCGGCCACGAGCGCCGCCACGTCCTCGTTCAGCCGCTCGAGCGCCGACCGCTTGCTGCCGCCCGAGCCTGCAACAGACGCGCGTCGCGTGAGCGGGAGGGCGGCGGACGCGGGGTGGGGCGCGGACGCGGGCACTCACTGGCGGTGTGACGGCCGGAGTCGTCGTCGGGCAGCGACTCGGCGGAGGCGCGGGCGCGCGCGCGCAGGCGCTGCAGCACGGCGCGCGCGCCGGCCTCGTCGTCGGCGCGCTCCGGCGCGTCGCTCTGCGGCACCACGTCCGGCCTCCTGGCGCGGGCCACGAGCTCGGGCTTCCGCGGCTGCGACACGAGCTCGGGCTTCCGCGGCTGCGACGCGACCTCGGGCTTCGTCGCGTCGTTTTTAACGAAAGCCCTCGTTACCGGAGCCTGTCCTTCCGGTCTCTTCGCTGGAACCTCCGCTTCCGGTCTCTTTGCCGGAACCGCCGCTTCCGGTCTCTCCGTTAGAACCGTCGCTTCTGGTCTTTTTGCCGGAACTGACGCTTCCGATCTCTTTGGCGGAACCGGCGCTTCCGCTTTGGGAAGTGACATTTTATTGTACGTGGACTCGTCCGAAGGTGGCTTTCTGACGGGATCTCTATTGAAGGTTTGAGCGACTAGATTATGATTTCGCGGAGGTGCAGTTCGGGCCGGCTCGGGAACGCTTCTTCTTTTTCCCATACTGCAATCATTACGAGTAGACGTTGTCACGATTAATTGTCAGCGGCTGCGACCGATCGATGACCGGCGACGGCGACAGTGCATGCAGGGTGCTGTGTGCTGTGTGGTAATACTTACAATCGAGTGGTCTTGGTGGTGGACTTCTGTCTCTGAACGAAATCATCGATGTGTCGCAGCGACTCCGGCACGATGGGCGTCAGCACCGGATTCAGCTGCGGCCCACTGAACTGTAACACAGAAAAACAGTTCAATCCACAAAATAACCTCACAACACTTACTTTTATTCGTTTAATCAAAGTTAATGCGAAGTAAATTGTTCACCCAGTTTTATTAGACAATTTTTTTTATTAAAATATCTTTAATGAAGGGTTTGCTAAATTTATAGTGAATCAATACTTTCTTTAAGCACCAATGTGAATACGTGAATTACAGCTTGACACAAGCCGGTTGTGTGCGCCGGCGCACGTCACTTGCTGCGCCACGAGTTTACCGTCTACCCACCCTTTAAAAGAATATCAACAACAAAAACCGGCCAAGTGCGAACCGGACTCGCTCACCGAGCGTTCCGTACAAATTCGGCAAGGGAATATGAAAACCAGTGTTAGCAGAGCCCTCCCTCTATGAAAAATGTATAGGCAGTGTGTCATGTTGAAAGTGTGAGGTCATTTTATATCGGTCATTTACATACAAGACAGACAGCAGACAGACACTGAAAAACAAATTTTTAGATTGATTATTATTATTATTTATTTAGGTTCTGCCCGCTACTTCGTCTGCGTAAAATTATACATACATTCTAAACCTTCCTCTTGAATCACTCTATACATACATACATACCGTCACGCCTCTCTCCCACAGCCCCCACAGGGGTAGGCAGAGCTACTTTGTTACACTTGCTGCGATCCTGCCTGACATACCTCTGTAGTGTGCACGCAGCCACGCACACACCTCTGCCCAACTATTATATAACATGCAGTGCCTTGCCTAAAAAATATAATAAATGCAAATACTTACAAACTTATTTTTTGCTGGCTTTTGTAAAAAACATCTATCCTATTAGCTCAAGCAAATAAGAATCCATTGTATGGGAAATCTGGCAAAATATATGGAGAACATTTATCTATTGGGATGGATACCTTATGGGGTGAAGTCAAAATTTATCAACTCTCCCCCCTCCTCCGGGGGGCGCGTCCCCCCACCACGCCCCCCAAAGTGTCCCGAAACACGGTTTTTTGAAGTTTTTGAGAAAACTGTTCGCGATACAGGGAAAGTGTGTAGAAATGAAATAATATACAATAAATTTACTATAAATGTACCATACGCATAAAAGCGGTATCTCTTATGGTTATGACGCAAGAAGACGCAGAAAATCATATTTTTTTGTTTTTTTACAATAAATTTTATTAAAACTTCAGTTTTCTTAGAAAATACTCATTTTACACCTAAAAAATTTATGACTTAAATAAACAATGAAATATTCCCTTTAAAAAGAGGTATCACTTATTTATATATTAGTTAAGTTGACCATTTTATGATAGTTTAAATATTTAATTTGTCATGAACATTTTTTTTTTACTTGAAGATTAGGTATGTTTAAAATGTTTTTTATATAGTTTAGAGTTAATTATAAACCATGCCAGTAGTGTAATTTTTTTTATTTATTCTCAGTTATCCGCAAATAATTAGTGTGAATAAATTCATTCATTTCCAAAAAGGTACTAAGATGTTTATTTAATATAATCAACTATTTATTTAAGTGTACCCTTTTATTTAAGTACTTACATTAAAATAAACAATGTTAACACTCTTATTATCTGGGGGCACGGTAGTGCCCCAGCTAAGATAGCCAAGTGAAGCGCAAGAAGTGCACTAGTTACCTTTCCTCGAACCGCTTTGTCGTTATTTTGTACTCTCATAACTTGGTTTTGGACTGTACCATATAACTAAAATTCTCGAGATATGATGTGAATAGTGGATTTATTACAAGCTCTTATATTTTAAATTTTATAGATATCTAAAAAACTCTGATTTCGTCACTGACTCACTCACTGGTGGTCAACAAATTTACGTCCTAGAAAGTTGAAATTCGTAACTATAAGAACTATTGTAATGATAATTACAATTATAATCACACAAACGAATAACTCACGTATAAAAGTCGAGTGATGCTCGACATATTCCAGACTAGTTCGTAGTATTTATTCCTGGACCGCTTGCAAATTACATATTACAAATAAAGTAAATAAAGTATTATTATTATTATTACTTTATTATTATTATTTGTTGTCACATATTATTGATTGAGTCTCACGGTAATTTCATGTTTAAAAAACTATTGTAATTAACAGGTAAGTAATGAGCAGTGAATTTTACCTTACGCCTATGTGACGGTAGCAAAACGGCCAACGACATTATTTTTACTAAATTGTAGACTTCACAAACTCTTAAACACTTGTAGTTAGAACGTAAAAAGTTTGTAAGTTGTTGCTTATGACAAGTGCCTTCAGAAAACACCACATTTGCACGCGCTTAATTTCATCCACTATTTCAGTTTAAATTACTGAAAATTCTGAAATATACAGTTTATTATTTTTAACAACTCCCTTTATCAATTTTCAGACCGCTGGCATCAAAATTTGCGAAGTTTCGAACAAAATATCCATTCGCTAGTTTGTTTGACCGATTGAAGGAAGAGTTAAAGTTCCAAATTTTAGATTTTTGCTGTTGATTGTATACTAATCTAGCTTACAAACCAAATTTGAGCGTTCTAGGAATTTAATATGATGATCACTAGTGACGACTACTAGTTTTTTAGATATCAATAAAATTTTAAATATAAGAGCTATGCAATTGAAACTTTACACTTATAATAAGTCCACTATTCACATCATATCCCGAGAATTTTAGTTATCTCGTACAACCCAAAACCAAGTTATGAGGGTACAAGATAACGACAAAGCGGTTCGAGAAAAGGTAACTAGTGCCCTTCTTGCGCTTCACTTGGCTATCTTAGCTGGGGCACTACCGTGCCCACAGATAATAAGAGTGTTAACAATTGTTTATTCCAATATCTCTCTTCAATTTCAATGTAAGTTACTTAAATAAAAGTGTATACTTAAATAAATAGTTGATTATATTAAATAAACATCTAAGTACCTTTTTGGAAATGAATGAATATACTTTTTATTTGCGGATAACTGAGAAAAAAATAAACAAAATTACACTAGCGTGGTTTATAATTAACTCTAAACTATATAAAAACATTTTAAACATACCTAATCTTCAAGTAAAAAAAATTGTTCTTGACAAATTAAATATTTAATCTATCATAAAATGGTCAATTTAACTAATATATAAATAAATTATACCTCTTTTTAAAGGGAATATTCCATTGCTTATTTAAGTCATACATTTTTTAGTTGTAAAATGAGTATTTTCTGAGAAAACTGAAGTTTTAATAAAATTTATTGTAAAAAAACAAAAAAATATAATTTTCTGCGTCTTCTTGCGTCAAAACCATAAGAGATACCGCTTTCATGTGTATGGTAGATTTATAGTAAATTTATTGTACATTATTTCATTCCTACACACTTTTTCTGTATCGCGAACAGTTTTCTCAAAAAATTCAAAAAACCGCGTTTCGGGACAATTCGGGGGCCTGGGGGGGGGACGCGCACCCCGGAGGAGGGGGGAGAGTTGATAAATTTTGACTTCACCCCATAAGGTATCCATCCCAATAGATAAATGTTCTCCATATATTTTGCCACGTTTTGAGCTATTTTTACTGAATTATATCTGGTATCTCAAAGAAACTGTCTGGTAGGACCTTGTTTATTATATTTGTAATCTCGTACTGCTTTGTGGTCTCCCACAAACAATATTTTTGTTACAATTGCATTGAAGCACTGTAACCACAGAATATATTTAACAAACCAAACTCCATACAGTGTGTACTGTAGCGTCACGGGATTGCTTAGCTGCGATATCACTATCACACTCGCTAGCTAAGCGGCCGTAGCGTCAGTATAGTCTCTCGCCCGCCCTCGAGTAGATATGTTGGTATCTGGTGTATTATATTTCATGCGAGAGAGCGCCGGTCAGCTTCTGCTGAATACGCTCGGCTCGCGAAATGAGATTAACGATGTTACATAATAATATGTTTTTGTTAGCGGGGGAGGGGTTGGGGGGTTCTAACTGTAGCGACACAGGATTGCTTAGCTTGCGATATCACTAACACGCGCAAGCTAAGCCACCCTTAGCGAAAGTCTGTCGCCCGCCGTTGTAAATCAATGTGTGTTTGACCCTCGCTCCGGGTCGTTTCTGGTGCAAAGGTTGTCCATCGCGGTACAACGTGGTAATAGTGTGATGGGCATCTTAGCGCCAGGTATGACGCGGGGCGGATTATTAGACTTAAGGTCGATTTAGACGAGGACTATTTTCAGGCGCCTAAATCACGGCGCCTGGAAAAGGCACCGTGTAAACACTTTCGGCGCCATTTTTTCGCGGCATGCCAGCGCTGGCACGGAATAGAACACGAGTCTATTTTTCGGCGTCAGTAACCTCCGCCCGCGTCTCTCGCTACCCCGCGACTATTTTTCGGCCTCGTGTAAACACGTCGCTGCCAGTCGCAGTCGCAGGCACGGCTCCGTGCCGTAAAGTAAATAGGGTGTACATTCTTCGGGTAAAATGGCGCCGAAACTCAGTGAAAACGAAATATTAAAGCTTGTTCAACTGTATAGAGAACAAGAATGTCTTTGTGACAATAGATGCTTCGACTATCGAAACAAGGAAAAGCGCCTAACAGCGTTGTAAACAATTACATTAGGAATGTCTATATAGAAGAATTAGATATCAATGAAATAAAGGCGAAAATTAAAACTATCAGGAGTACGTACTATTTAGAAGTGAATAAAATTGAGAAATCGACAAGATCGGGTACTGGAGGAAATGTTTATAAGCCGAGGGCAAGTTGGTTCGAAGAATTTCATTGCATTCTTCCTCCAACATATTAATCAGCTCCTCTCGTAATAACGCGGATAGTTTGGTTATACATACCTTTTTAACTTCGGAAGTCCTGAATTCATTTTAAATGATGGTGACCTTAGCGTAGAAAGACTGGCGCGTAAACAAGGACCGTCGGTTGTGGCGGCGTGCTAACGACTGGCACTAAAAAGGCACCGTGTAAACGGTTTGCGGGTCACTGGCGGCGAAATTTAGGCGCCTGAAAATAGTCGTTGTGTAAACGGTCTGAGGATGTGACGGTGCCTTTTTTAGGCGCCGAAATTTAGACGCCTGAAAATAGTCCTCGTCTAAATCAACCTTTAGGATGGGACCAAACCACTGCGTTTACGCAGTGACGTGACGTATGCGTCACGTTTTTTCACCGTTTCTTCATACATTTTGTTGCGATTCCATAACGTCACCGTTTTTTAAGCAGCAGTGTGGTCGCACCTTAATTGTTTTCTTTTTATGTATTATTTTATTGTTTTTTTTTGACATTATTTGTAACATGAATAAACATTACTAAAAAACGGTGAAAAAAAAGAAGAAAAAAAAAAGTGTGTTAAACAGTAATGAATGGTGTCAAGCAGAAAGAACATTTATCAATGAACCACTTCTACATCCTACAGTACCTTCTCTAGAATGTCCCAGATCAAAGAAAGTTTAATTTAACTCGTTTGGCAGGGAGGTAGTTTACGACGAGCATGGAGACCTCGCCTAAGAACAGATCTAGCGACAGTGCCGCACGGGGACGTCGGGGGAAGCAGCTGAGGTGGCGTGAGGTGACGTGGCCCTCGCCCTTCACGTCGTAGTAGTAGACGAGACCGCTAGCGGCGCAGTGCTGGCATACCAGGAAGCAGTCCGCGCAGCGCTCGCGCAGGAACTGCAGCGGGTCGCGGTAGCCGTGGCGCGCCACGGGCAGCGCCTCGCCCATCATGCTGCGGTAGTCGCGCAGCAGCGCGCGCGCGTCCACGCACGCCGGGGACGACACCACCAGCGACCGCAGCACCGACTTTAGCTGCGCCAAGTCCGTCATCTGTGAGGGGCCGCAATTTATATATTTCTATTCCAATCTTGGCAGAACCTGTCAGTATCGACTGAACAGTCGCCATCAGATATATCGTAGTGGGCGAGGTCCTCAAATATTTCGGAGCGGCCTTAAATTTCAATAAATTCGTTACACTAAGTAAGGTTAACGACATCAGAACACTCTATTAGTCATAAATACAGTGACTTTTCAATAAAATCGGGATGTCACAGATCGTCAAAGGCATCATTGAGTCAGGCTGATCTTAAAGATCGGAACATTTGTGGAAAATATTTATTTATTTATTTATAAATTTCTTACACAGCACTACAGTAATACCTTATTTTGTAACAAACAGTTTAATTTACTGTGTTTATTACAACAAAATTAGTTTTATAAAATAAAACTACATGCTTTGACTTACAAAAGAAGGAGAAAAAATTTATTCGTAAAAAATTATATGAAAATTTAGTGACCAGTAAAAAATTACACTTTATGCAACAAAAAAGAAAATTTAATTTCTAAATGACACTGAAAATTAGAACACAATAAATAAAATAAAATAAAATAAAGGACACTGAAAATTAGAACACAGAAAAATCCGAAAAGTAAACAAAACAGGTTTTATGTTCCTAACACAGTGATTATGCATGCAAATGCGTACACTATTATTGAATAGTCGCTGCTCTTATATTTATGACGAATTGCGTGGTCTGATGTTATTAACCTTATCTAGTGTAACAAAGTTAATGAAATTTACAATACAATATAGAAACAAAGAAAAAAGTATACAATAGGCGATCTTATTGCTTAGTTAGTATTTAGAAATTTAATGCTGCTCTGAAATATTTGAGGACCTCGCCCGCTACAATAAATCTGATGGCGACTGACCAGCAATACATATTGCGGTTGCTTACTTTTCAGCTCTATATTTGGTATTAATTATTGCTTATAGCTTGCGTATCAGCCTCCAAATCTATACATATGAATAAAATTATTGAAACTCCCATCACTCATTGTTTCCCATTACCTTATCAGCACCTCTTGATAAGGGCACCAGCACCGGATGCCAATTAATATGCCGTTCTTTTATTTTGTACACAGCTATAATTTATGTGCTCCAATTCAAATCAAATTTAGGAAAAGTGGCTCCATCTAATACATATGCTTGTTTCTGTATGTTTACGAGTGTGGTAATGGAGTTAGAAGTGGATTTTTAAATCTATTCTACAAAGCACGTGCATTGCGATTTTGGTTTTACTAAACACTACTACAGTCGTCTGGCATTTGATACTTTTATTATACATAAATTTGCGAGACTAATATTCCAAGTATAAAAGCAAAAACCTCAAAGACGAATCAGTTTAATATACGTAACGTAACAATAATTCATGAATAAAGCAGTGTAAGCAATTTTCAAAATAACTACGGTTGGTTATCCTTATCCTGCGCAAGTAAAAAAAACTTGTTAAGTATCGATATGTACCTTAATTTGTTGTTTTTACTTAAATATCACATTAATAAAACACACAATGTAGAACCTATTGTCAATTTTCACTAAAGAAATAATAACAAACAAACTTAAAAATTACAATTCTCATCTCAACTCAACATCATCAACAACACTTTACAACTTTTCATTGTTTTTTTTTATTTCTGTCACTCCAAACATAGGCAAAGGAAAATATATCCTTACAACTACAATATTTTTGGATGTATTAGGGTGCGACCACACCGCCGCTTAAAAAACGGTGACGTTACGGAATCGCAACAAAATGTATGAAGAAACGGTGAGAAAACGTGACACAAATGACACGTCACTGCGTATACGCGGCAGTTTGGTCGCACCCTTATTGACATTGCTGTCGGCTGTTTAAGGTACCAAACAAAACGCTGCAGTTTTTTCTGTTCTGCCTCGCCGTCCTAGTCAACTGTCAATTTATTATGCTTTGCTGTGCTGTCAGTCAGGTGTCATGCAGCGTTGCCAGATGGGTACGCAATAGTACGCATGGTGTACTATTTTATGATCTTGCGTACTCGCGTACTCATCCGTCGATTTGCGTACTATTTTTATATTTTAGCACCTGACAGCCTAGGTTATTCCAGATGACAGAAAAACAATATAAATTACCTGTGGCTGTCGCGATGACGTTTTTTTTTTTTTAGGCCTTTGTTTATGTGCCAGCTGCGTAAAGCGCAGTTTTACACTAAATGTTGCACTGCGTACTCAAACTTGAATTTGCGTACTATTTTTAATAGCTACGCGTAACGGAACGTAAAACCCATCTGGCAACACTGGTGTCATGAGGTGTCAGATAGGATAGGGTTTGTTTTGCGATATTTCGATCGAACGCAAAATTACGTAAGGTTAATTTTATAATACGAAATGTCGTTCTTCCTGAAACGCACAATAGGTGCAGCTGGTGGTCTGGGGCGCGTCGTTTTAAATAACGCCAAAGCGCCCGCCGTCCAGAGCGTGGCGAGGAAGAGCGAGACGGCCACTCCGCAGGCAGAAACACGACCCACGTACGCCAAGCTCGACCCGCTGCAGAAGTCGCAACTCGTAGACTTCGGCAAGTACGTCGCGGAATGCCTGCCCAAGTTCGTGCAGAAAGTGCAGCTGACGGCGGGCAACGAATTGGAGGTGCTGGTGCCGCCGGAGGGCGTGATCCCCGTGCTCCAGTTCCTCAAGGACCACCACAGCGCGCAGTTCGCCAGCCTCGTGGACATCGCGGGCATGGACGTGCCGTCGCGCCCCAACCGCTTCGAGATCGTGTACAACCTGCTGTCGCTGCGCTACAACGCGCGCGCGCGCGTCAAGACCTACGCCGACGAGCTCACTCCCATCGACTCAGCCTGCGAGGTGTTCAAGGCAGCGAACTGGTACGAGCGCGAGATCTGGGACATGTACGGCGTCTTCTTCGCTAATCACCCTGACTTGAGGAGGATTCTCACTGATTACGGATTTGAAGGTCATCCATTCAGAAAGGATTTCCCTCTCAGTGGCTATGTGGAGGTGCGCTATGATGATGAGCAGAAGAGAGTGGTGGTCGAGCCCTTAGAGCTCGCTCAGGAGTTCCGCAGGTTTGAGTTGGCTGCTCCATGGGAACAGTTTCCCAACTTCCGAGGCAACCCTGCCGCTGAGGAGGTCACCAACCCCTCTGACGCTCCCAAAAAAGAATGAACTAGTTATGGCTTTTAGAATAAATATTGTGTAAATAAAATAAATGGATGTCTTATTAGTTGATTTTCTGTTTTTGTAAGCATCCTTTAAATCATTCTCCCAAAAAAAGTCTCACTGAGTGAACTAAGACTTCATGTATCGAGGCAACATGCAGAGACCAAGCAGAAATAACTGCAATAAGATAAATATCATTAAGCAACAAAGTGTGTGGCTCTATGGTGTGGCTGGTATTTGAATAAAAAAATATAAGAACCTCTTTTATCTTGATGTTACTGGTGCCTGTAAGTTGCGTTTTCTATTGAATGATGAGACTTTTTTTATTGTTATTAGAACTAGCCTATAGTTATAACTACAAAGGTACTCTGTGCCTATAACATCCAGAACACATAATTGATTAGTGTGAAGCCTTAAAAGAGGGTGCATCCCAACTGAGCCGGCAACATCGCATTTCTGGTGATTTTTTGCGATTACTTCACAGAAATTGAATGATAGTTTCAAATATGCATCTGTAGTGCACTTCGTTTTTAGTGTATTAAAGTGTCTAATGCAATAATTGATTGAGATGGAAAAATCACCAAAAATGCGACGTTGCCAGCTCAATAGGGATGCACACTCTTAAGTCGAATTTACATTATGCAATTAATTTCGTGCAACTAGCATTACACTGCTCGGCCGATAACCTAACGCTGCAAACGCCGCAGTGTAATGCTAGTTGCATAACGTAAATTCGGCTTTATGTATTTGTTCGGTGCAACTGCACCTTACACATGCATGACGTCAAGCGCCCGCGGTCAATCGCGGTGCATTGAATTGAACTAATTAGTACATTATTAGAGATCGTCGCGATCGGGTGTATTCATTAACATTTTATTAATCCTTCTTGTACATTAACATTTAAGAGTTCTTTTGTAAACCATTATATTTCTACTGAGTGGACATAAACAAACTATTTCATTTAACTGCCAACACCATCGTGATCGTGAACCCCGCACCCCCTACATTTTGGTCCTTCGAACAAGGAATTTCGCGCGTCGGTAACTTAAAAGAGCGTATCGGCGGGTGACGTGTATTGAACTATCTGAACATTAGTGGAGTGCGAGTGTGAGGATTGCGGTGATACCCGGAAGAGCAACATTGGGTTAGCAGCGCAGGATCCAGTAAGCGGGTACAGCAGAAACATTTGGAGATTCAAGTAAGATCTGTCCTTTTTATAACTTAAACTATCAACATGGTGAATGTGGAGAATCAGTATCCTTTAGCAGAAGAGATTAAGAAAAGTTTGACCAATTTCAAAAAAGATGGAGCTGAAAGGAAAGCGAGTGAAGAATATTTTAAGAGGCAGTGGAATAAGTTGGAAGAGTTGTGGAGTGAATTCCAGTTTAATCACGATCGTTTGTGTATGGAAGTAAGCCAAGCAGATCCTTATTTCATCAACAGGTGCTATGACAATACAAAAGAGATTTACGTTAATCTAAAACAGTTAATCAACGAGAGTTACCAACAGTTAAAAGAAAATCTGGCAAGCAAGGAGTCAAGCAATGAACAAATGGCGGGAGACCAAGAGGACGAGAAACAACAATCAAGAACATATCAACAAGGAGGAGTGAGTGGTCAGGGGTCACAACAAAGAGGGGATGAAGATCGTCACCGAAGTCAAGGAGTGTTTAGTAAAACAGACGAAGCACTTCGTAAACAAGAGGCAAACTTCAGAGCTTTTGAAAGGACAGTAACCAACATCAACATAGAAACTATTACAGACAAGTGGGAGTTCGAAGATGCACTGAAAACATTGGAGACAAGATGGAGAGCTATTGACATGCTGCATCTGGAGATCGATTGCGAGTTGAACGGCAAGAATCTAGCGTACGAAGCAAGCTTTGCTAAGTATGAAACACGATTTAACATCCTGAAAAAGAACATTAACAAAAAGATGTGGGCAGTGTCGCACAGGGAAAAAACAACTCCAACCCTAGAGACCCCAATATTCAGCGGGAATTACAATCAATGGACGTCTTTCAAAGATTTGTTCTATGAAGCTATTCACAACAACTCAACACTGTCTAACGCCCAGAAAATGCAATTTTTGAAATCCAAAGTCAGAGGGGAGGCGGAGAGATTAATTCAACACTTGGCCATAACTTCCGATAATTATTTAACGTGTTGGGAAATTCTTCAGCATCGTTATGATAACAAAAAATTGATATTTACTTCCCACATGAACATTTTATTTGGCTTGCCTAACATTCATCAGTACTCGGTGTCTCTTATTAAACAACTGCATGACGGAGCGACAGAGACGCTTAATGCTATAAAGAATCTAGGGGTGGATACGACAACATGGGACCCTATTCTAGTACATGTCTTGTGCCAGAAATTAGATGCCGAAACATACTCTGACTACCTCGAATCATTGAAGAACTCAAGGGAGTTGCCGATTTTACAGGAGCTGTTAGATTTCCTAGAAAGTAAATTCACAACCCTGGAAACAACATCCCGTCGAAAACAAGAAGCTGCAAGTCACAGAAAAACTATCCCACCCGTAACTAATTATAAAAAATCCTACAACAATTTTAACAACTATAAAAGCCATGGCTACGGAAACTCGACAATTGCGAAATCAGGTCAATCGTCCGGTTTCAAATGTCCGTTGTGTAAACATGACCACGGAATATACAATTGCAAATTCTTTCTACAAATGCCGAATGACAAAAAGTTAGTTACAATAAACAGATTAGAACTTTGCCAAAACTGCTTATTTTCACACAACGGTAAAGCGTGCAATTCTACGAAAAAATGTCGCAATTGCCAAGCCTCACATAACACATTATTACACGAGGCGCTAGAAAGGTCAGCGACCGGCCCATCAAGACCATTGCAAGCTAAGGAAAGAGTTGGAAGCACAACACACGTGTCTCAACAACAAGAAAAAAGCTCAGAGATACTGTTAGCAACAACACAACTTAAGGTATGGGGAGCTGATGGTAAATGCCATATCATGCGAGCGTTAATTGATCAGGGCTCTCAAATTTCATTGATTTCGGAACACGCGGCCCAACTACTACGTATTAAAAGGGAACAATGTAAAGGCGTCATCTATGGAGTCGGACAGAGACAAAACAACTGTAAGGGAAAGATGAACATAACATGCGGATCTATCTACTCAGACTATAAATTCAACTCAGAAGTAATAATAATGGCCAACCTTATAAAGAACCTTCCTAATAAAACATTCGCAAAACCGTCGTGGTCCAACATTCAAAACATTAACCTAGCCGATCCTGAGTTTTACATCAGCCGGCCAGTGGATTTACTGTTAGGAGCAGACATTTATCCCAACATTCTTTTAGACGGAATTCTAAAAGGCGACGACGTAAAACAGCCCATAGCGCAAAGAACCCAACTGGGCTGGTTACTATGTGGAGGTGTGGAGACATTCCAATGTAACGTAGTCATAAACAACATTGAAGATTTTCAACAATTTTGGGAAGTAGAAGAAATAGCTGAACAAGCTGATTTGTCGACTGAAGAAATACAATGCGTGAAACATTATCAAGACACAACGATACGTAAAGAAGAAGGGAAGTACGAAGTACGGCTACCCATGAAACCAAATTTTGAGGAAAGTCTGGGAACATCCAAACAAAAAGCGATCGCACAATTTCGAAACCAGGAAAGAAAACTACAAACACAAAAAACATTAGGAGCAGCTTACAAAACATTCATGCAAGAATACCTAGACTTACAACATATGGAGCGTGCTGATGACGTTACAACCTCAGAGTGCTACTTACCACACCACGTAGTAGAACGAGCTGAGTCAACAACAACAAAGTATAGAGTGGTATTCAATGCGTCATCTAAAACATCTACAGGATGTTCACTAAATGACCTTATGCACAAGGGTCCAAACTTGCAACAAGATCTGCAGTCCTTATTATTAAAGTGGAGACAATATCCTTTCGCGTACACTGCGGACATCGAAAAAATGTACAGACAGATTTTAATACATAAGGATGATGCGAACTTACATAAAATTATATGGAGAGAATCTCCTGAACATCCTATACAGTCCTTCAAATTGATAACTGTAACATACGGTACAAAAGCCGCCCCATTTTTAGCAATGATGACGCTAAGAAGATTGGCGGCGGACGAACGGGACAACTTCCCAGAAGCGTCAAGGATACTAGAAGAGTCCTTTTATATGGACGATCTAGTCCATGGCTCTTACACCCTGGAACAAGCCAACAAAACAATTAGTAACCTAATGTCACTACTAAAAACAGCAGGATTTAATTTAAGGAAATGGTCCTCAAACAATCAGATGATATTGGATAACACAACCCAAAGTCAACAAGATAAAAACACAATGTTCAATTTTAAAACAGAAGAAACCTCCAAGACACTTGGTTTATGTTGGAACCCAAAACAGGACAAATTCACGTTTAGATGCGAAATGACGAAGCAGCCAAAACTAACAAAACGAATACTCCTTTCGGAAATATCTAAAATATTCGACCCATTGGGATGGCTAGCACCGGTAGTTACCAAGTTGAAATTGTTATTTCAAACCGTATGGAGAACGAACATAAAATGGGACGAAGAAGTGCCACAGGATATTTCCAAAGAATGGAATAAAGTACAAGCAGAACTCAACCAAATAAATGAATTTGAAATTCCCAGATGGTTAAACAGCCAAGAAGGAGATGTAATAGAATTACATGGATTTTGTGACGCATCTATGGTAGCCTATGCAGGTGTAGTGTACGCCCGGATCAAAAATCAGCCGACGACAGTCCTTGTAGCCGCAAAAACAAAGCTGGTCCCTCTCAAAAAGACTTTAACATTACCAAGAAAAGAATTAAGTGGAGCCTATTTACTAGCACAACTAATGAACAAAATTAAACAATCATTACATAATCATAGACTAGAAACGTACGGATGGACAGACTCAAAAATAGTGTTGGGATGGCTGCAAGGCGAACCTAGCCGTTGGAAGCCCTTTGTAGCAAACAGAGTCAAACAAGTAACAGAAATCATGCCAAAATCACAGTGGAACTACGTTAACACGAGTGACAACCCTAGTGACGCAGCTAGCCGTGGAATATACGCGTCACAGCTCCTAAAAGAACAATCGTTGTGGAAATATGGACCAGCCTGGTTAACCACATTTCAACCTGAAAACATAAAACCAAAAACATTCGTAACAGAACAGGAGAAAAAACTGAGTCAAGTAAACATCGTGCAACAAACCAACAACGGCGAAAACATTATTAACGAGCTATTAATTAAACACAGCTCATTCAACAAAATTATGCGAATCGTCGCATGGATACAAAGAGCAATGACACCTAAACAGAAACATCGAGCAAGCTATCTCACGTTACATGAACTACGGAAAGCAAAGTTGACAATAATCAAACATGTACAGAAATGCAACTTTGAAGCGGAATTAGAATATTTACGCAAACATAAACACGTACACCAGAAAAGCAAATTATTAAATCTAAATCCGTTTATTGACGAACAAGGCATCTTACGCGTCGGTGGACGATTAAAACAAGCAATCATGAGCGCTGAAATGAAACATCCCAAGATCATTCCGAGCGATTCGCCGTTGGCTAACTTGCTGATAAATCAAGCTCATGAACTGACTCTACATGGCGGCGCCCGCCTTACATCGGCCACCCTGAGGCAAGAATATTGGATAACTGGTGGAAACAATAAAGTGAAGAAAGAACTGAGAAAGTGCGTAACATGCCGAAAACATGAAGGAAAAAGACAGCAACAGCTAATGGGGGATCTCCCAGCAGCGCGGACAAACCCTGCAAAACCCTTCTATCACACAGGGGTGGATTATACTGGATTCTTAGACATCAAAGCCAGTAAAGCACGAGGAGCAAAAACATTAAAGGGCTACGTGGCTGTCTTCATTTGCATGGTTACCAAAGCTGTGCATCTGGAGTTAGTATCAGAGCTGACGAGTTCAGCCTTTCTAGCAGCATTAAAGAGGATGGCTGCTAGAAGAGGAGCGCCGAGGCATATGTACAGCGACCAGGGGACCAACTTTATCGGCAGTAACAGAGCATTACAAGAAGAATATCAACAACTGCAACATATCTTCCATGACAGCCTTTTAACAGACATAGCAGAACTGAACATTGAGTGGCATTTCAACGCTCCAGCCTGGCCTACAGCAGGAGGTCTATGGGAACGAGCCGTACGTAGTTTAAAACATCATTTAAAGCGAGTCATAGGAGAACAGAAGTTAACCTTTGAAGAGTACACCACCCTCCTAACACAAATCGAAGCCTGCCTCAACTCGCGTCCTCTGTGTGCGCTAACAGAAAACATCGAAGACCTCGACTTTTTAACCCCAGCACATTTTTTGACAGGAAGAGCCGGACTAACAATTATCGAAACGGGCGAAGACGCACGTACCAGGTGGCACTTAATGCAAAAACTATTCCATGATATATGGAAAAGATGGAAAACAGAATACCTAACTCAGCTAACATCAAGAAAGAAGTGGCTGAGCCCTCAACAAAATATTGTATTGGATGACGTAGTAGTTATCCACGATGATCACCTCCCCCCTGGAAAGTGGGCCCTCGGAAGAGTAATCGAGGTCCACCCCGGCAGTGATAACTACGTAAGAGTAGTGACCTTAAAAACAAAAAATGGAATAATAAAAAGACCCGTGACCAAGTTGTCTATCCTACCCCTTGAAAACAAAAACAAGCAAGAAAAAATCGAAACGCCTAAAGAAAAAGAGCAGAATAAAAAATATACACCCCGCAAAAACACATCGAACTTTATATCGCTAGCCATGATGTTTATCTACTTCATGACCATTTTAACACCAGGACATGGTTTAAAAGTTACAAATTTAAACGACCAACAAGCCTTGTATTTCGACAAAATCAACAACATGCAGATAATAAGAGACGAATGGAAGATCATTGCATATTACGATATGAACCCGTATTGGGAAGGCATCACTTCATATGAGAAATACTATAAACATCTAGATAGTATTTGTAACACGATAACACAACTGTCCCACTGCAATATAATTATGTTGCAACTAAGTCACTCGTACAGTGAACTTGAACATAATAACAGAGTTATGCTGAATCAACAATCAAACACTCGACCCCGCGTGGCCCGTGGTATTATCAATGGTGTCGGTTATCTGGCGAACGCCTTGTTCGGAGTATTGGACGACAAGTTCGCGGAACAATATCATAAGGACATTGCACTTGTACGGGAGAACCAGAAACATTTAGCTCTATTATGGAAAAATCAGACATCCATAGTAGAAGCAGAGTATAATGTACTACAGCGAACAGAAAAAACAATGCAATCTCAGCACAAAATGATTAACCAACATCTGATTAAGTTAGACGTAGCAACCCGCAACTTGGCTAAACAAATTCATGAAATCGAGTATATGTCAGAATTTACACTGACAGCTATGGCCACTAACAACATTCTAAACCATCTGAAAAACATTCAAGATACTTTGCTGGACACGATGAGTACAATTTACAATGGAAAAATCAATACCCACTTAATAAACCCCGAACAATTACAACATCAACTAAGTATAATCTCCGGGTTAATAGATAAAGAACTTACCCTTCCCATAGACAATGTGCAAACAGGTATGAGAGATATCTATCACCTATTAAGTGTCAAAGCGGTGATAACAAAACAATTCGCTATATTTGAAATAACAATCCCATTACTCAGTCGGGACAACTACGAACTTTACAACCTTCTTCCTGTACCTCATCAGCTAAATCAGAACATGATAACAGTAACACCAATCGAAGACTACGTTGCAATGAACCTACAAAAAGAATCTTATCTACCTTTATCCTCAAGAGACCTCGAACACTGTGTGCTACGAGACGCTTCAACATACCTGTGTCAGCTTAAATCACCCGTCTACCACATTAAGTCAGACAACGACCTGTGCGTACAAGATGAAACAAAGCCAGAGCAGTGTAAAACGAACAAAGCCGCCTGCAGAAACAAGTGGACAAAACTAGCTAACATCAACCAATACTTATACTTCTGCTGCGGTCACTGTCAACTGCGACTAATATGTGGAGATGAAGTCACCGCACATCAGTTGTCCAGATCTAACATCGTGAACATTCAAGAAGGTTGCCTAATTAAAATGAATAATGGAACAATTTACACACACAAACAACAGACGACTAAATTTAACATAAAAGCAGATTATGAAGTCCCAGAGATAGCTTCAATTAACCGAGTGATGAACATTACTTTTGATAAAATACCTATGACAACTATAAGCGATGAAGAGAACAAGCTGTCACTAAAAGAGATAAAAGAAAACATTAAAATCATGAAAGAGACTGAACCCTTGGTAAACAACATTTCAGTTCATGACATCCACCACTACAGTCTTATATATAGTATATTGAGTATAATCGGAGTAACAGCAGTAATCCTGGCGTTCCGGCGCGTGTGCCGCCCGGCGCAAGCAGCAGCCGCCCCGGTGACAGCAGACACGACCACTCTGGCGATAGAGCTACAGCCCGTGGATCATTCGAGAGCAAGCAACCGTGAACAATGTAGTGCGCGTGTATCGAACGAGTGTATCTATACCGAACGGGGCACAACCCCAGTGCTAAGAAGAGTTTCTTTTAATAACAATGTTTAGCATTCATAAAAGTTTTTTAGAGACTTTAACATTAATCCTATTGTTTATTATTTTGTATCATCTTACCTCAAACATTTATATTTTTACTTATTAAAATTACATTTTGTCCTTGCCCCCGGCAAGATGTTCGGTGCAACTGCACCTTACACATGCATGACGTCAAGCGCCCGCGGTCAATCGCGGTGCATTGAATTGAACTAATTAGTACATTATTAGAGATCGTCGCGATCGGGTGTATTCATTAACATTTTATTAATCCTTCTTGTACATTAACATTTAAGAGTTCTTTTGTAAACCATTATATTTCTACTGAGTGGACATAAACAAACTATTTCATTTAACTGCCAACACCATCGTGATCGTGAACCCCGCACCCCCTACAGTATTAATTTTCTTATGATATGTAATCGAGGCTAAAATAAAACATAATAAAATATTTTAAATCATATTATTGTACTGTAAATGCCAGTTTGTAATGTCTTGTTAGACTGTTGATTGTTGATTTTTTTCAAGTCCCAGGTGCAGGCGTGCGGGCCATAGAGTGAAATTCATTGCAACAGTCTCCCGATCTGGCATCGTGGATATTCCATTTACATTGAATCTGCAGCAGATAATGCAAGCCAGCAAGAAAGGGCCGCCCTACCGGCGGTAGCGGTAGCGCTTGAAGTGGAACCACAGCTGGAAGATGTTGTTGTGGAAGTGGCAGCGGAAGCCGCGCTTGTAGGAGTACTCCCACTCGCGGTTGACGATCTTGAAGGCGATGTCCTCGTAGGGCGGGCCGGCGCGGAAGCGCAGCACCGCGAACTCGGAGTCGGCGCAGGGCGCCAGCGAGAACTCGGGCGCCGAGCGCGGGTCCATCAGGTCCGGGTAGAAGATGTTGAACTTGTAGCCCTGCACGATCTTGGGCGGCGGGTTGTCCATGTCGTAGTGCGTCTGGTTGTACTTGTTCCACTCGAAGCCGGTGTGCACGCGGTTGAAGTAGCGCGGCTTGCGCGGCCGGAACTTGTCGGGCCACGGCGCCGCGTCGGCGTCCGGCGGCAGCGGCGCCTCCACGCCGAAGGCGGCCTCCCCGGCGCCCATGCCGCGCCGCGCCTCGCGCTCGAAGGCGGCCAGCGCGGCGGGCGGCGCGGGCGCGCGGGCGGCGTGGGCGCGCGCGCGCAGGTAGTGCAGGCGCTGCTCGTCCCGCGCCGCGTCGGCCAGCAGCGTGCCGGGCTCCAGCGCGCGCGCCGGCAGCAGGGCGGGCGAGTAGCGCCCGGCCGCGTACAGCGCCACGCACGCCGCCTCCGACTCCGAGTCCGACCCGCCGGAGGAGCCGGACCGCCCCGCCGCGCTCTCCGCCGGCGCCTCCGCCTCCGTTTCCGCTTCCGCTTCCGCTTCCGCTTTCGGAGTTCCAGACCTGCATAGGAAATTATGATATGGTGAGGGCTCCGGTCGATTCGTTTTCTTAAAAAAACTCTCCGACCGTAGTCCTTCGAGAGAATTGCCGTAGGGAGGTAATCGTGCGGGTGTACTGACTGCGGGGGCTGGTCGCCGGCGCCGGCGGGCGCGGCGGGCGCGGCCACGCCCTGCTCCTGCTTGAGCAGCTGCAGCTTGCGGCGCAGGTTGTGCTGGTGCCGGTCCCGCAGCCGCGCGCGCGCCATGTGCGCTGCAACACGACACATCATGACCCACCATTCTGACCATAGCCTCGATGTTTATAATATTGAGGTTCCTGATATATTTTTTTCCTAAACTGAATAGTTTGCGCGAGAGACACTTCCAAACTTCCCCCCGTAACTTCTACAATAAGAGAATGATAAAACTAAAAAAAAATATATTATGATGTACATTACCATACAAACTTCCACCCAAAATTCGTTTGAACGAGATCTATAGTCTGGCAGATAAACCACTGCAGCCAGATGACACTTTCAGTGTTGTCAGTTTTTGGCAAATATTAAATAGTGATGTGACTTAGTGAGTGAATGAAAGAATGAACGATGTAATGAAATTAATTTGCGTCATAAATGAGAATTTTCAAAGCATAAATAAAATGGTTTGTTCAATAAGGTTTTTTTGGATGTTTTCTAGTTAGTAGTGTAAGAGCGCGATTTGGAAATGTGCGGAAACATGTCAAATCAGTTACCAGTTTTCAACTCATTCCCCATTTTGCCATAAATAAAACAACAATTATCACATTAATATTTTTTTCTACCTTTGTACTTTTACTTAAAAACTTAAATTATTCCGAATCAGTTTCACTGCTGCTGTCACTATTTACGTTTATTACAAAGTCATCGCACATTTTATCTACTATGTTAATATGAACCTTGAATGCCTCAAAAGTATCGCGCTTATTTTGAAATATACTAAACTACGAATGTGACATTCATAAAATATTTCGTTCGTTCAATAATCAAATCATTCATTACGTGACCTTAGTCGAGCACTAGTGAAATAAATGTGGTATCATTATTTCGTAAAATGACATTTGGAAGTGTCATCTGGCTGCAGTGGTTTAGCTGCCAGACTATATTAAGTAGTTTTTTTTTATTTGCCTGTCTATATAAGTAACCAATATAAAGTGACCTCACACTGCCTACATTTTGCTTAAAAGCAGGGCTCTGCTAACACTGGATTTTATAATAACTTAGCGAATTTGTACGGAACCCTCAGTGCGCGAGTCCGACTCGCACTTGGCCGGTTTTTTTTCTTTTAAGGTACGGAACCCTAAAAAAATTAGGCAAAATGTCTATTCTAAATCACTATCTATGTCGCTTAGACAAACGAATAAATGATTGTAACGAATGTATAGTTGTAATAGTCGTGCGTCTCACCCTTGAGCTGGCTGAGCAGGCTCTCCCAGTAGCCGACGTCGATGTTGTCGCGCCGGCCGCCGATCTTCTGCTCGATCTGCGTCTGCAGCGCCGCCAGCTGCGCGCCCGACTTGCCCTTGAAGATCTGCAACTCGCCAACACAACATCAAGTGCCGGAGACAACGAAAACACAATACATACCACCGCACATGACGGCGTTGACTTAACAGTGACAAGTGCTACAGGCTTCTTGAATCTACACAGGCACGACGTCGTCTGTACACGCGTCAATGTGTGCGTAAGATACACAACGTTGAGTCTATCGCAAAAACTAAGTACTATAAGTACTACCAATTACATTATTTAGGTACTTATTATGTAGGCTTAGATGTGTGCAATTATACTTAATCGTTATCTATTTATTGAAACCTACTTAAAAATGTGTCTGTCTGTGTAATTAAGCATTATTATTTCCAATTACAATAGATATACGACTACAAACTTAAACGAATGATTCAGTAGTTATTTCATGTACTGGTATCCAGCGGCTTTCCGGCAGCCTGCGCTTGAGGGGTGGGGGTGGGGTAACTCGAATCGGTGCGGGGCGGGGCGTGGCCATGCTGTACGTTAGTACTATTATACTATTGCGCTTCAGGTTTACTGTAAGTATACTCTAGAAAAATTGACTGACTTCTCAAAATGAGGACACTCTGGTCATCGGAAGCGGTGGAGGCCTTCCTTTGTTAACAGGCACAATGATCAGTACAGTGAGTGTTGATCTCGCTCGATTGATGATCAATAACATTGAAGGGCGAGTGCACCGCGTACGGCGTTACCTTGGTGACGTCGTCGGCCACGCTCTGGTGCACGGTGTCCCGGGGGGCGGCCGCGTCCTGCGAGTCCGGCGCCGCGCGCCGCAGCTTCGCCAGCTCGTCCTGCAACAATCATCGCTGTCACTGACACGAGCCGAGCCGCGGCCCTCCAGGCGTTCCAGGTGCCAGCAGCAAGCACACACCTGCACGATGGTCTGCACGTCCTCCCAGTAGCGCTGGTTGGCGTCGTGCTCCAGCTCGCGGTAGACGGCGATGTCCTCCTGCAGGTCCTCCAGGTCGGCGGCCTGCAGCCCGTTCAGGTACGTGTAGGGCTCGTGCATCTCCAGCGCCTCCACGCACTCCTCGGAGCTCACGTACCACGCGAGCAGGTCGATCGGCTTGGCTGAGGGGAAACGATTCAACCTTCACGACCATTTCCAACAGGTGTAACAAACAGAGAGAGAAAATTGAAAGGAGAACATACATTATGATAATGTGTAGCCTTTGCGAAGCGAAACGGAACGGGCCAGGCAAATGGAGCAAAATTATAACAGCCTGGTATCCTAGACACAGGATAAGGAAGAAAGGAAGGCAATTTTGATGATGGGAGGGCGAAATTGCTGGAGTGGCTGGTAGGACGCGGTCAAGAGTGGTGACATGCGAGAGAGTATGGAGGCTGCTGCTGATTGTAATTAAAGCTGTGCGTGTGGTGCGCGGTGCGTGGCGTGTTACCCCGTCCGTCGCGGATGCGTATCTGCGAGCGCAGGCGCGCCTGCTGCAGATGGAAGGCGTCCTCCTGGCGCGCCCACGAGCTGAACTGCGCCGCCTCGCGCGCGCGCGCCGCCGCCGCCGCCTCCGCCTCGCGCTCCGCGCGCTCCGCCTCGCGCTCCAAGCGCCGCTGCTTCACCTGACACACCAAACGACATATTCCTGAACAACGTACTAGTGGTGTGCGCGTCTACGATAGGACTTTTTGGTTTGGATTAAATTATGTGAGCATCCAAGGCGACCTCATAATGCTCGATTAAAACTCATTCAATTTGTATATAGTAGGCTCCTTAAACACGATTATTGTTAATTGAATAGCCTCAAAATAAATAAGAATACATAAAATTCTCTGTCCATACCTTTTCTAGTTCAATTTTATTTTCCAACTGTTTCTGCCTGTTGAGAGCATCGAGCTCGTCCCTGGTGACGGCCTTCACCCCCTCCTTGGCGAGCTTCTTGGTCCACACAAAGGAGTGTGTGAGCGCTGAGTCCCCGAACGGGTTGTCCTGGTTTGTGTAACACTGGTACTCGTTGTCCCAGCCCATGCGCTCACGACGTTTGCGCTCTTTTTCCTGTTTTTCCTTAAGTCGTCGGGCTCTGAAATCAAGACATTTTATAGTATTACAGCACAGCATGCAACAATAGCAAAAATTTTAATGATCACAATACACACAATAGAAATTAAAATGTATGTATTGATTCCTGTTCTTAAAACTGACCGTTTTTCTTCTGGGGTTTCATTAGCTTTGAGCAGCTCCTTCTGCTTCCTGCGCTCCTCCTGTAGCCGCTGGCGCTCTGCCTCCAGCCGCTGCAGCAGCTTCAGCTCCTCGTCCGTGTCGCTGCTGCTCGACGAGCTGCTCTCCCGCTTCTTTTTCTTCTTCTTTTTACTTTTCTTGTGTTTACGCCTGTTTTCTCTACTCGTTGACCTGTGCCTAGATGTGGCGGGAGATTTTGACCTGTATTTTTCATCTTTGCGTGAACGATGGCGTTCCACCGAGCGGCTCCGCGAGTGATCTCTGTACCTGCTCCTGCTGACTTCATGTCTAGATGACCTACACAAAGACAGGCATTTATAGATAGAAATTACGACGTTTATTTAGCAGACTAGAGTAAACTACTAATACGTAATTCGAAAACTTACATGATTGAAGTATGAGTTTTATTTAAGTTTAAAGTTCGATAATGACAAAAAAAACAACACGAATTCCAGCATACAACGAGAGCAACCACAGCGCAAGGTACGTACGGTACGTTACGTTACGTAGAACGTACTGTCAACTTGACATTGACAGTTAGCTTTTTTTTTTAGGACAAGGTAGACGACAGTTTTAGTAACCATATCCATACATCCAATCCCGAAAAAAATCTGTTCCAGGCATGAGTTTAAACTTCAAGGCAGATGTGGCGTTTTTTATATACTGTGAATCGTCATGCTATTTAAGCAGTGTTATTATCCGCTCATTGTACTATTAAAAAATGACAGCAATTTCCAAAATTGACACTAGTAATTCTGTCAAAATTGACAGCAACAATTTGTTGACTGACGAAACACGAAAGTCGAAAGCAGTGCACGTATAATTGAAAAAATTGGTCTTTATTAAATCATTTTCTTTGTAGAATTTTAAGATCTTAAGCTGTGTTTTATAACCCATGATATATACTACGGTAGCAATCCCTAACCTTCCAAATAATAAATGAAATCGTAAGTAACTTTCAAAAATGTCTTTCCTTCGGGGCTCAGAAAACTACGTATGGTGTACGACGAGCGTGCTGGGCAAGGGCGCGACGGGCGCCGTGTTCCAGGGCGTCAACAAGAACAACGGCGAGCCCGTCGCCGTCAAAACCTTCAACCAGCTCAGCCACATGCGCCCCCACGATGTACAGATGCGAGAATTCGAAGTGCTCAAGAAGGTCAAGCACGAGAACATCGTCAAACTGCTCGCCATCGAGGAGGAGCAGGAGGGCCGCGGCAAGGTTATCGTCATGGAGCTCTGCACAGGGGGCAGCCTTTTCAACATCTTAGATGATCCGGAGAACACATACGGCCTCCAAGAACAGGAGTTCCTGCTTGTTTTAGAGCACCTGACCGCTGGCATGAAACATTTGCGAGATAACAACTTAGTGCACAGAGATTTGAAACCAGGAAACATCATGAAGTTCATCAATGAAGATGGCACAACTATTTACAAGTTGACAGACTTTGGGGCCGCTAGAGAGTTGCAGGAGGAAGAGCAGTTTGTGTCACTGTATGGGACTGAGGAGTACCTTCACCCTGACATGTATGAGAGGGCTGTGCTGAGGAAGCCTTGTGGGAAGAGTTTTGGAGCAACAGTGGACCTGTGGTCTATTGGAGTGACATTGTACCATGTGGCCACCGGCCAACTGCCATTCAGGCCATACGGGGGACGGAGGAATAAGGAGACTATGTTTTATATTACCACCAAGAAGGCTTCAGGAGTGATTGCTGTGAGTAACATTATTTTATTTATTTATTTTCGGAGAACCAACATTTAATAATAGTTGATGCAAAAAAAAACATTAAAATAAATAAATAAAATTTCAGGGAACACAAACTACAGAGAATGGCCCCATAGATTGGGCACGAGATCTCCCATCCCACTGTCAGCTCAGCGTGGGGCTGCGTAAGCTTGTCACCCCGCTCCTGGCCGGCTTGCTGGAAGTGGACCCCCACCGAATATGGACCTTTGATAGGTTCTTCTCTGAGGTCCAGGCTGCCACTTCCACCATAGCAGTGCATGTATTCCACGTCAACAAGTGCTGCAGTATCAAGGTATGTGTAAAATAAATTGTGATATGTAAAAGACAATGCCCTTTGTTAGTATTTAAAACAAAGTAAATAGTTAGCCACTTGTTCCATTGTTAGAGGTCTTTTTTTACACTTAACAAAATATGGTTCTTGCTAATTAATAGCAACCTACAGTAGGTTCAATAGATCTCAACACTACAGCGAGCTAGGGTGTGTGGCCTCCAACTGTGAAAGTCATTGTTTGCAGAAAGGCCATTCAATATTAAACCTTTCCAACAACAGATTAGGAAACTACTAAATTTTCATTATTCAACATCTCTTATTATTGGTTACTGTTCATTGTTTTTTAAAATCCTTAATTTTTCATGATGATTAAATTGATTATGGTGCTTAAAATTTAAAATGTGTCTTAAAATTTAAAATCATTTCTTCAACAATGCATTCAACATGATTCATAATGTTTGTGTTTGCAAGAGCGTTCATTCTAACGTCAACATACCAGAACATTTTCTGAACATGATTCACAATTGGATGTAAACACAGCATTGCATAATGGCGGTAAAGGCACAGCAGCGGGCGGGTTTGCGCAAGCGCAACAATGGCTCACCTTGCGCCGCGACCGCGAGCGCCGCCGCTCGGCGCGGGGTGAAGGCTGCGCGTCGAAAGCAACCGATAATCCGCTGATTATGCATGCTAATTAAAATTATTCGCAATCCTGGTAGAGTACTGTAATGTTTAGATGGTTTTTGAACGTATCGAGAAATTAGATGTCGTAAATTAGAATAATGGTAGATCACGATCAGGCAGGCAGATCCACCAAGAGATAGACATGAGAAATTTTTAATATATACCCCCATGCAAAAAAACGAGCACCCATGGTTTTTGAATTTTATGTGCATAAAAGCTTACTTTTTAAACCATAGGTCCCCGATTTTTTTGCAAGGGGGTGTAGCTGGATTTTTGTCGGTGTCGTATGTCGCCGATGTTGTGACTTCGTGTTGGATGCACGGGGCAGGTGTTCCTGAAGCCCGAGGACCGGTACGAGCAGCTGCAGACGGCGCTGCTGGAGCAGTGCGGCGTGGTGGCGGAGTCGCAGGTGCTGCTGCACGCGGACCGGCTGCTGCTGAGCGTGGCGCCGGCGGACGCGCCCGCGCGCGGCTACCCGCCCACCGCGCCCGCCGAGCCGCTGCTGCTGTTCAACAAGAGCAGCACCAGCGTGGCGCTCGCGCCCGAGCCCGACCCGCCCAAGTTTCCCGTCTTCCCCAACATCGTGTCCGTCGAGAACGACGCCAGCCAGGCCAAGGTATCTCGGGATGATGATGCGTTTCTGTAATTCCTCATCGGGGACGCAGGGTTCGCAGGAGAGTTTTCGGTTCGACTCTTCCCGGCCGAGGCCGACCGAGCCAGCCTTCGTCTCGATCGCGCGCCTCCAGAGTTTTCCCGCAGTAAATTAGCAGCGGAGATCGCTTCGACAGCGGGTCGTTCGACACCTCGATCGATCTCTTTCTTATCAAGGTTGCATGTTAATTTTTTTCTATAATCTCGCGTTCAACATGGATCGTGGCCGATCACATACATGTTACTTTTGAGGCCGACGCACACCGAATGCGTGACGCGGCACGCGTTTGATGCGCGCCGGTCTTTAACGACGGCAATATTGCTGATCTTTTACACGATTCGGCTCGATCTGCCGCGCACGGCAGCGTTCGAGATGCACGTGCGCATATACGGACGTCCGTCACGACACGAGTATCGCCGTTTTCTTCGGGCGCTCAGTTCGTCGATGCGTTCCAGACGGCGTGCAGCGTGGGCCACGCGATCAAGCGGCGCGTGGAGGCGCTCGCGGCCACGTCGGCGCTGTGCGGGGCCGCCGTGGAGCGCTGGGGCTCGCTGCTGGCCGCGCGGCTGGACGCGCTCGCGCAGCGCACCGAGGCGCTCGCGGCGCACGCGCAGCGCACGCACGACGCCGCGCGCGCGCTCGACCTGGTCACGCAGGTCGGTGGCGAGGGGGCCGGGGGGCGGCTCGCGCGCCGCGCTATATGCTCATGACGCGTGTCGCTGTGCAGGTGAACAGCGCCGTGGGCGGGGCGCCGGGGGCGCCGGAGTGGGCGGCGATGGCGGCGCTGGTGGCGCGCGAGGCGGGCGCGCTGCGGGCCGCGGCGGCGGCGCTGGCGGCGCGGCGCGGGGGCGGCGCGGGGGGGGCGGGGCTGCGCGCCGAGTGGGACGCGCAGCAGCGCAGCGCGCCCTGCGTGCACGAGCAGCGGCTGCAGCACCGCGCCCGGACGCTCATGGAGAGGTAAGTGTGCCGCGCGGGGTCGCCTAGTGCTCGCCGCGTAACTACATGATTGTGCGCGTGCGCGTGTTGCAGGCTGCGCGAGTCGTGGCAGCACCTGGTGCGCGACCGCGCGACGCGCGCGCTGACCTATAACGACGAGCAGTTCCACGTGCTGGAGCGCATCACGGTGGGCGAGGCGGGCCGCCGCGCGCGCGCGCTGCTGCTGCGCGCCGCGCCCATGGCCCGCGCGCGCGCAGACGCACTCAATGATTGGTACCAGGTACATACTCCAGCCCGAGCTATACCTACTATAAGCCCGTTCCAAATGGATATAATGCACAGAAAAAAAATAGATCTTTATAGTGCAAGTTTAACTAGAAGAGATCCCTTTAAAGGATAAGTTCGCCTTTGTACATCTGTTTATCTCATTGCTTGTAAAATTTGTGTGTTTTATGTACGATTAGCTTCTGCCCGCGTCTTCGTCTGCGTATAATTAGCAATTGACGTGTTAATCGCTGTCCTACGAGAACTTTGCAACTTTTCGGGATAAAAAGCGTATGTTTTAATCTGAACTATCAGCTATCTCTGTTCTAAAATTGATCTAAATTCGTCCAGTCGTTTCAGCGTGAAGTAGGAACAGACATACACACTCACTCGCATCATCACAAACTTTCGCATTTATAATATTAGTAGGAGCTAACAGAGTCGGTGGCGTGCGGTGTCAGGTGGCGCAGACGGTGTGGCTGCAGACGTGCATCCTGGACAAGGACGCGGCCGCCGCCGAGCTGAAGCTGCTGGCGCTGGCGGCGCGGCTGCAGGACGCCGAGCTGCGCGCGCGCATACAGCTGCAGGACCACGTCAGTACACCGCACACACGCACACACGATCAATCGTCGATCGATAACCATGCGACCGTGTCGTTCTGATGTAGTGATTTTTTTGTCAGCTGAATTCTTCAAAGCTGGGTCCGGCGGCGGCGGCGGCGGAGCGGCGCGCGCCGGCTCGGGCGGGCGCGGGGGCGGGGGCGGGGGCGGGGGCGGGCGTGGGCGCGGCGGGGGCGGGCGTGCGGGCGCTGCTGCACGCGCACGACGAGCTGGCCGCGGCCGCCGCCGCCAACGGCGCGCTGCTGGCGCACCTGGCCGCGCTCACCGCCGACCTGCAGCCGTAGCGCCCGCCTGCCGCCGAGCGCAACGGGAACTGTGCGGCCGACGTGCGGGTGACCACGGACTGCGAGTGCAATAACAATAGTGTCAGCGACTCGGACGGCGGGAGCGAGAGCTCCGGGTCGAGCGGGGCGCTCTCGCTCGCGTCGGGCGTGCGGACGGTCATCTACGAGTCGGTCAGCTCGAGGGACGTCAGCTCGCTGCAGGAGGACCTCGGCCGCGAGGACGAGCCGCGGAAGCCGACGTGCGCCGTCGCCTAGCTCGTGGGTAGCCGAGCGTCCCGCAGCGCCAGGGCGACCAGCACGAGAGCCGTCTTTTTTTACTGTTTTAGAAATCCGTTCGTTCGTGTCAGTCGTGCAGGCTGTGCGTCCACCAGAGATGTTAGAAGGTAGAGGTAGGCTATATTATGCGAGGAAAAAAATTCTAGCGATAACGTCGCCGAGTGCTGCATTTCTATTGGTTTTTCATCGTTAAGCAGTGAACGATGAAAAATGCAGCACTCGGCGACGTCTTCGCTTCTTCACGCGTCTCTGGTCGATTTGCACCCTAAAGATTTGTCTTGTTCCTACCTCCATAGTTTAGTAAGATTTTCTAGCGACAAATTAGGTATGGTCACGACTAACTATTAGTAACAAAAGCTAAAAAACGAAAGCTCAAGATGCAACAGAGATCGAGCTGCTAGGACGGGTCTTACCGCAAATTTAATCGCAGCCATAGACAAGGCCGCTTCACTCGAGTACTGACTTCTGCAGCTAAATGTAAAAGTCGAGCTCTTCTTAGTCTTTTTAGCCTTTGTCAATCAATTCGATGTAGGCCTCCTTCAATATACGCCACTCCGGTCTGTTTGGGGTTCTTTTTGGGACTCGGTTACAGTAATTTCGTGCAACTAGCATTAGGCACTTATCCCACCGCCAGCGTGTAGCGAGAAGCGAGTGTTTTTTAGTATGGAAGTTTTGTCGCCCGGCGAAAAAAGCGACAAAATTTCCATACTGAAAAACGCTCGCTTCTCGCTACTCGCCGGCGGTGGGACAAGTGCCTTACATTGCGCAGCCGACAAGCTAGGCGACTACTGGCCCAAGGCTTCCGAGTCAGAGGTTGAGGAGGAGTTCTTAGAGCGCAACATCACCTAAGTTTCCAATTTCCAATAATTCATGTTAATTGATTCCTCTTTCCACCTTCCTCTTCCTCTTTGCCCAGAATAATGCTAAACGTGGCCTTTAGGTCTTGTTACCTTAGGCTCTGACTACCCCTTAAGGTATAAAGACGTGATTTATGTATGTATGATGTTAATTGCAAGTTAAATTTATGAGATGAATTTCCCTGTGAAGTAAAAATATGAAATCTTAACTAGGAAGTCAATTATAACTGTTTGTGAGAGCTATATGAACTGAGAATAGATCTCGATCGTGTAATATAAGATTTTTGATCCTTGTATAGTGTATTTATAGTAATACTTTGTGATAGGTATTTCGTGTGGAAGAGTGCCCGTGAGCAAGGAAGACAGTCGCCTGTGCGGCTTTATTGTCTACGCGAGCGCTGTCGCAGTCGCATTCCCCATCTCTTTGTATCAGATTCGTATGAAGGAAGAATGGCAAATGCGATTGCGAGCGCCGACGCGTTAGACAATAAGCCTACAGGCCTGTTCCTACTACAATAAATGGTGCACTATTTAGTAATAATAAGTAGGTAAATAAATAAATAGAATTTAAGAGATTGTTACTTATGAACACCACATTTATGTAAATACTTGAGATATATTTTAATGTAAGTTTATTAAATGAATTACTATCAAAAACGTTGCGGTTTCATTTACAAATAAAACTGGATTTGGAATGTATGTACGTTATAATTATATTTCTGTTTTCAACAACAGTTATAAAATCATTTCTTATCAAATAGCCTATCCTTAATGTACAGTACAGCGCGAGCGCATCACTGTCTTATGTCTCCATCTCCATACTCGGTAACAGATGTAAAGTACAGTCGCCATCAAATACACACATCAAAATATTTCGCTAAGTGTGCCCAAGGCATGTGGTTTTAGATGACGACTGTATTTTTTTGACATTTCTCGTTTACAATCGCAAATCGATACAATAAAATAGTCATTGGTATTGAATTAGAAGCTCGCGAGAGATCGATGTTTGTTCTTCATACATAGTGTGTCATTGGTCTAATAATACTCAACAAATGATAAATCAATAAAACAAAACATAATTGAGTAAGTACTCCATCAAAAAAGATCTTAGTGATTCGATCGTGTATTTATTTACTATACATATTTGTATAATTCTCTCATTAATGTCAATTTTATACAATTTTTTATTGTTAAGAGGGTGCATCCGTGCTGAGCTCGCAACGTTGGTGATTTTTTGCGATTATTTCACAGAAATTGAATCAAATATCCGTCTGTAGTGCACTTCGTTTTTAGAGTGCTAATGTGTCCTATGCAATGATTAATGGTGATGGACTTAAATTTTCGTATTAAAGGGATATAATACTATATCTCGTTTAATAAGAAAATAAAAGTCCATCACGATGAATTATTGCATTGGACACATTAATACACTAAAAAAGAAGTGCACTACAGACGGATATTTGATACTCTCATTCAATTTCTGTGAAATTATCGCAAAAAAATCACCAAAAATGCGACGTTGCGAGCTCAGCACGGATGCACCCTCTTAATGCAAACTTTCTAATCAACCGCATAATCGCAGTCGGTTGAGATGGTATATAATTGTAAATAATATTTAATAACATAACTATAGTTGTGTTGCTGCCTAGAGTGCCTAGCTACAAAGCGTCAAAAAAAGTTCGATAGATTACTGTTACATTTAAACTTGAGCCAAAACTTGGTGATTTTTTTAAGGAACAATGAAAGCCAAGACGACTTAGCTAAGGTCCCAAAACTAACGGTTTGTACAAAATCAGAATAAAAGATACGTCGGTATATTAACTAGCTAGCAGTCACTAAATTCCGCCCACATCCCAACAAATATGGGATCGATTTATTGTGTTCGTCTGACCTAGGACTAGCTTTCTTCTTCTTTTTTCTTTCTTTTATACGATAAGGAAGGTAAACTAGCAAGTTGCCACCTGATGGTAGCGAGCAGCCGAGTACCACCACCCATTGACACCCGCAACACTAGAGGATTGCAGGTGCGTTGCCAGCCTAGAGGGCTAGGATAGAATAGTAATTTCACCGACTGTCGTCCTACTCTAAGTGCTTACACTTAATTACCTTTGATCTCGTAGCATTTTTCCTACCAGGTGATAAGGTCAATAAAATAATGAGCACAGTAAGCGAACGGCACAATGTATGTGCCCAGCGCTTACTTCATGATTTGAACAGTATCAAATTACTAGCTCCTCTATCTAACCTTAAACTGCCTTCTAGAGCATAAGGCAACTCGTCCCCTTTTAGCATCCTCTGACGTTCGCACATCATATTTTTTACCGATAAATGGAATCATTCAATGGGACGCCAGCACAAAATGGTCTTTAACAAGACGACGGCATCACATCAGTGTGCTAGGGGAGTGGGCCAGGTGAGGTGGCGGGGAGGGCGGGGGGCTGCGCTACAAGTAGTCGTGCGCGGCGCGCGGGCGCTCCACCAGCTTGTAGCGGCGGTGCGCCTCCTGCACGCGCCGGAACTCCTGCAGCAGCGCCGTGAAGTCGATGTCGCCCGCTTCCACCGTCGGCCTCTCGATCGCTCTGCACACAGAAGGACCAAGTAGGGTATGCGGGGGCCGCCACAGAGTTAGTCGACGAGTTGAATTAACTAGGTGAATTTGGCAGTAGGCAAATTGCAGGATTTAGATAAAGCTGCCACATACAGTAGGCGACTCGAGGGGTACCTCGACCATCGCCTACAGCCCCAAGCCACTGAACCTGTCATCAACAGATACCCAGTCGCATGCCTGTACCATCAGCCAAATATGTGGTCTACCATTGCACCCTAAGGTTAAAATCCCTTTGCACGTCATAATATTATAATGTCGATAAGACAGGCCGTCGTCAACTTGAAATTTCGATTTTAACGACATTTTAATTTGATAGGAAGTTGGTTGAAAAGTGGTAGACCAGTTATTTGGGCGACCGCACAGTCCCCATGCGGGTGTACTCACAGGCTGGGCTGGTCGTGCTGCGGCGGCGCGCACTGCAGCCGGCGGCGCAGCGTGTGGAAGGCCTCGCTCTGCGGCAGCAGCATCAGCAGCCCGTACAGCGCGCCGCGCAGCTCCGCGCTCCACGCGCCGCCCAGCAGCTCCAGCCGCATGTCTGCGTGCGTCGCCAGCCGTATACAGTCCCCATCGAATACCGACCAGCGGCCAGCTGCTCTAACATATCTGAACTCGCACTTACGCGATGGACAATTTATTCGTGTTCAGATATTTTTAAGCACCGAGGTCCGATGTAATTGATGGCGACTGCATAAATGTAATAGATTATCACTTTATAGAATAGAATAAATTTTATTGTATATTTAACTGTGTAAAATATACTGTTGCTTAAAAAGCTCTTAAACTTGTACGATGTGTTTCATGCTGGCAGGTGAGTTCGACACGACTGGTATGCACAACAAGCAGCTACTACATTAAGGGCCTGTCTCACCACTCCTTAACTGACAGTTATCTATGATTCCGTCTCTATGTATTACTACGAAACAGACAGAGACGTCATCATAGATAACTGACAGTTAAGGAGTGGTGAGGCAGACTTGATACGTCTTAAACTTAATTCAAAGATCAAAATCAGTTGATATTACATATGTATATTCATGTAAGAAGACGCTGTTCCCGGATATGGTTAGGACTTAGGACGAAGATGGTTAGGTACTTACATGCGAATATGGGCGACTCTATGAGTTGTACGAGCTTGTCAAGCTCCGTGAGGAAGTCGACGGTGATCTCCAGCTCGCCGCTGACTAGAGGTTAAGGAACCGATGCTGTGCCGAGCTACTTAGACTACTATGGCAAAACAAGAGGAGGTATGTATGTATAACTCTTTATTGTACATAAAACGCATTAATTTTACAGGTAATGAGACAAATAGATGTAAAAGGCGAGGGAAGTTATGCGGTGTATATTTTTTTACTTAGATAAAAAATAAAACGGTTCCAAAAAAGCGCTCATTCATCGCTCAACAGCGTTTCTCTCAAGTATGTCATCAATACAAATGCATGAAGTTCAATGCCGAGCTTTAGTTCTGGTAAACGGTTTGTGGGAGTCATCAAAAAGGATACAATGTGGAGATGAGAGCGTTGCAGTGCTGGTAGTTGTGCGTGAGCAGGCACAGCGCCAGCAGCGAGACCGGCGAGTGGCACCAGCAGCGGTACAGCCCCGCGAACAGCTGACGCGTCGCCTGCGCACACACACACTGTAGCATCACACACACACTGCAGTGCAGGTGAGTGTAGCGGGGGCGGGACTCACCGGCGAGCTGAAGCTCCGCAGCTGTAGGCGCAGGTGGTGCAGCTCGGCGGCGGTCAGCAGGATGCTGCTCAGCACGCACACCAGCGTGGCCGCGAACTTGAGGTTCGGCTCCTCCACCAGGATGGACGACAGCGCCTTGTAGATGTCCTCCGCGTTCAGCAGCACGCACAACTGTCTGCACAGACCACCCTTACGATACGGCACAAATAGTGAGGCATCGCTGATGAAATAAATGGAAAGACTAGGTTTTAACTTTATAGAACTATTTAATTAATATCAAAAACATAAGAGTAACAATGACACGGCAAGTATACGGAGCAGAGAGAGCATATGAAGCAATGAAGTATATCGACTTATAGTTGCTAATAGATTTTGTGTAGGCGTTTGTGTACATCTTTTATATTTCAACATTCTCTCCTGGACGCAAACCCATTGCTTCAGTGAAAACTTTGTGCTTCGGTTGATGCAGTGCTTTCGTCAGGACATCAGCTACCATATCTTCAGTTTTCTTGTAAATTACAGAAATTTGTTTGGCTGCAATTTTCTCCCTCACAAAGTGGTAGCGGACATCAATGTGCTTGCTTCGGGCGTGATAACCTTCGGTACCTGAAAGGCTAATGGCACTTTGATTATCACAATACATGATTAACGGTACATTTGATAGCTCAGTCCAGAATTCTTCCTCCGATTGTTTAAGATACAGTGCCTCTTGTATAGATGCAGTTAGAGACATGTATTCTGCTTCGGTACTAGACAAAGCTATCGTATTTTGTCTTTTAGAGCACCAACTGATAGCAGCACCCTGAAAGAGAAAAACGTATCCTGTACAGGATCTTCTATCTTCAGAGTGACTCGCCCAATCAGCGTCACAGTAGCCAACAATATTCTGCTTATTTCCTTTGAAGGTTAACTTGTAATTTATTGTGGCTTTTAAATATCTTAAAACTCTTTTGAGCGTAATCCAGTGTTGCATAGTTGGTTGACTATTATATCTGCTCAATGAGTTTACAATGTAAGCTATATCTGGCCTTGTTCCTTGGGATAAATACAACAGGCAACCTATCAATTCTTGATATGGTATATTTTTCAATATTTCTTTTTCATTTGTTGCCTTCTTTAATTGAATATTTGCTTCACTTGGTGTCCAAACAGGCTTACATTCATTCATTTTAAAACGATTTTATATTTTTCTTACATAAATAGATTGATCCAGTGATATTTGGTTATCATTTTCTTCAGTTATACGATAACCAATGCATTGTTTTGCTTTACCCATATCTTTCATGTAAAATTTTTCTTGAAGATTTTTCTTGATGGTATGCGCTGCATTATTATTATTAAAAAAACAAAGTAGGTCATCAACATAGCAGGTGATGAACATTATATCATCTTTACTTAATATTCTATAGTAAATACAAGGATCGACTTTTGATCGGGTCATTCCGATTTCTAATAAAGTTGCATTTAATTTCTTATTCCACTGCCGACTTGCTTGTTTGAGACCATAAATAGCTTTTTGCAAGCGACATATTTTCTCTCCTTGCTGAAAAAAAGGGGGTTGAGACATATAAACTTCCTCTTCTATGTCTCCTTGTAGGAATGCCGTTACGGCGTCCATTTGGTGTATTTTTAACTTGTATTTGACAGCAAGTCCAACTAAATATCTTATAGATGAATATCTGACCACTGGTGCATATATTTCATTATAGTCGATTCCTTTAGTTTGCTGAAAGCCTTTAATAACGAGTCTTGCCTTGTAGCGTATGACATCACCATTTTCGTTCAATTTTGTCTTAAAAACCCATTTGCATGGTATGACTTTCTTACCTGCAGGTACTTCTATTAATGACCAAGTATTATTATTGATTAAGGACTCGTATTCATCTCGCATCGCTTTTCTCCACTCAGTGGCCTCTTTACTTGCTAAGGCTTCGTCAAGGCTTTGTGGATCACTGTTCAGTAAGCTTGGTGCGGATTCAGTGAGCATGCAAACGAAAGACGTACTAGGACTTTTGCTATAAATTTCCATTCGTCTGTTTGATCTTAGGTTTCCCTGGTACATCGGAAGTGTTTCATAACTTTCATCAGGTACGTATGTTTCATCTAATGGATCATCATATATACTCGTAGACGAGTTTGAGGCATCTAAAAAATTTAACGGAGTTGTCGGTGAAGTATCTAAATTATTTTGACCATTATCACTCTCGGACGTTGATTGAGTATTCGAAGTTGTCGGTGTAGCGTTTACATCTTCATACACATTGTCATTACACCTCATCTCTTCTTTTACAGGTATATTACCCACATTTTTATTTTCATTAACGACATTTTTATGTAGCATTTTTTCACAATCTTCATTTGTAACGTCTGATTTTGTTTCAGTTGCAGAAGTGGGAAACATAGTTCTTTTGACTTTTGCTTCAAGGAATACAACATCTCTACTCATAACAGCTTTTCTACTTTTAGGATCGATGAATCTATAGCCTTTGGTACAGTTTGAGTATCCGACAAAAATTAACTCACTTGATTTTGCATCCAATTTTTGTCGTTTTTCCTTCGGTATGTGTACCATTGCTCTGCATCCAAATATTCGTAAATGGCTTAAATCTGGTTTTTTACCACTCCATACTTCTTCAGGTGTGATGTTAGAGAGCGCTTGGGTCGGTGAGCGGTTGACAATGTACGCTGCCGTTGACACTGCTTCAGCCCAATAATCTTTCTGTAAATCAGCATTTAAAATCATACATTTAGCACGCTCAATAATTGTACGATTCATTCTCTCACTTAAACCATTTTGTTCTGGTGTGTATGGGATGGATGTTTGATGTAAGATTCCATTTTTCTTTAAATATGTATCAAATTCTCTATTTATGTACTCTTTCCCATTATCACTTCTAAGCACCTTAATCCTTTTATTTAACTCGTTTTCCACTCGGTTTTTAAATTCAACAAATTTGTCAAATACCTCGCTTTTATTTTTTATTGGGTAGAGAAATACTTTGCGTGAATAATCGTCAATGAAAGTTGTAAAATACCTTGCACCTCCAATTGATGTAGTTTGCATCGGACCACAAACATCTGTGTGGATTAGCTCTAGCAATTCCTTTGCTCGGGAGCCACTACTCGGTAGAGATTGCCTGGTTTGTTTGCCTTCTAAACATGGTATACATACATAGCTTTCTTTTTTCGGTGACAATTTCACACCGGAAGTACAGTTAGGTACTTTGTTGACATCAACAAAGTTTAAGTGGCCTAAACGTTGATGCCACAGGTAGGTATCGGTCTCTGCTGTGGCTGCCATCACTCGAGTTTTGTTATTGTTGACATTCAATCTATAGGTATCATTAATAAGGCTTGCAAAAGCTACTTTTTCTCCCTGTTGGTTTTGTATTTGACAGCCATTTTTATCAAATTGTATTTTACAGCCAGCTTTTATAATTTTACTCACAGATAATAAATTAGTTGATAGTTCTGGTACAAACAATACGTTTCTCACCTGTATTGAATTGCTGCTGCCATCTTCAGCTGGCACTTGTATGGTAATATCCCCACAACATTCAACATTTAAAACTTTGTTGTCTGCAATTCGTATGTTGTGTACAGGTGGCGCCGTCACATTCTCAATCCATTCCTTATGCATGGTCATGTGAGCCGACGCGCCGGAATCTACATACCAGTTCATAGCATCGTTCAACTGCATGGCTGAAAAAGCTGCTACAAAACCATTATTATTATTATTTTTGTTACCATTTTTGATTTCAGACTTATTTTTACGGTGCCAACAATTTTTACCAAAATGGCCAAATTTATTACACTGATAGCATCGGGGGCCTTTCGGTTTAGTTTGAGACTGATGATTTTTATATTGATTATTTTTAGAATTTGTGTAAAATGCGGTAGTGTCAACTTTAACTTCTTGTAGAAGTTTTGTCTTTATTAAGTCGGCGCTGATTTTTACACCGGAATTCTCGATACCCATAATCATCGGCTTGTATAAATCCGGCAAGCCTGCTAACATCAAGGTCCCAAGCCACTCATCATCAACTTGAAAAGATATATTTCTAAGTTTATGAGCCGATGTCATTATCTTATTAACATACTCTTCTACGCTAGTACTTGTTTCCAACGTTGTGTTAATTAAATCTTTCAGTAAACCAACCTTGCGCAGTAGACCGGAGTCTTGGAATGCATTTGCTAAATTTTGCCATACCTCATGTGCTGTTTTTGCATCCTGTATATGAACATATAGAAGGGAATCCACTAATAATATCAGTTTAGACTTTGCTTTTAAGTCTTTCTTATTATCAGTACTTGCTTTTTCCACACACTCCCATAATTCTTCATGCTGTAGGTAGGCTTTTACAGCAAAACTCCAACTCGTCCAATTATCACGACCAGTGAGCTTATCAATTGCTACAAACGAGGTGCTTGACGACATTGTAGCAATGTATTGAGTTAAATTCTTCTTTTAGCTGAAATGTTTTAAAACCGGCGATCGCGAACTATTAGTGAGGTTAAATTTTATTTTTCACTAGTTTACTTTCAAAGTTTAATATTTTCACTGAATAATATTTACAGGTCGGCCTGGGCCCATAACCTGATGAAATAAATGGAAAGACTAGGTTTTAACTTTATAGAACTATTTAATTAATATCAAAAACATAAGAGTAACAATGACACGGCAAGTATACGGAGCAGAGAGAGCATATGAAGCAATGAAGTATATCGACTTATAGTTGCTAATAGATTTTGTGTAGGCGTTTGTGTACATCTTTTATATTTCAACAATCGCCAATAGAAGAGGCCTCATCTCGCTTCATACCTTATAATGAAAGCGCCCCGGTCTTCTAACAGGTTCTCGTCGGCCGCCAGCAGCCGCAGCAGAGCCTGCAGGAACTTGTAGTAGTAGGGGCTCGATTCAAGATCACCTGAAATCGAATAAAACGAATATGTTCTTAACCATTGGTGAGATGATCTCGCAGTGCTACCCGGCCAGCAGCAACGGGCCACACAGCATGGTGGATTGGCGTGTTTGGTGCACCACGTCGCCCGCCATGCTGGCTGGCTGGCTGTGTCTCTCTCTGTCTGTGTGTGTGTGTGTGTGTGTGTGTGTGTTACCGGGCGTGCCGGGGCAGGTGCAGATCTCGGCGGCGACGGCGAGGCTGCGCCGCACCACGTCGTCCGCCATGCTGTGTGTGTGTGTGTGTTACCGGGCGTGCCGGGGCAGGTGCAGATCTCGGCGGCGACGGCGAGGCTGCGCCGCACCACGTCGTCCGCCATGCTGTGTGTGTGTGTGTGTTACCGGGCGTGCCGGGGCAGGTGCAGATCTCGGCGGCGACGGCGAGGCTGCGCCGCACCACGTCGTCCGCCATGCTGTGTGTGTGTGTGTGTTACCGGGCGTGCCGGGGCAGGTGCAGATCTCGGCGGCGACGGCGAGGCTGCGCCGCACCACGTCGTCCGCCATGCTGTGTGTGTGTGTGTGTTACCGGGCGTGCCGGGGCAGGTGCAGATCTCGGCGGCGACGGCGAGGCTGCGCCGCACCACGTCGTCCGCCATGCTGTGTGTGTGTGTGTGTTACCGGGCGTGCCGGGGCAGGTGCAGATCTCGGCGGCGACGGCGAGGCTGCGCCGCACCACGTCGTCCGCCATGCTGTGTGTGTGTGTGTGTTACCGGGCGTGCCGGGGCAGGTGCAGATCTCGGCGGCGACGGCGAGGCTGCGCCGCACCACGTCGTCCGCCATGCTGTGTGTGTGTGTGTGTTACCGGGCGTGCCGGGGCAGGTGCAGATCTCGGCGGCGACGGCGAGGCTGCGCCGCACCACGTCGTCCGCCATGCTGTGTGTGTGTGTGTGTTACCGGGCGTGCCGGGGCAGGTGCAGATCTCGGCGGCGACGGCGAGGCTGCGCCGCACCACGTCGTCCGCCATGCTGTGTGTGTGTGTGTGTTACCGGGCGTGCCGGGGCAGGTGCAGATCTCGGCGGCGACGGCGAGGCTGCGCCGCACCACGTCGTCCGCCATGCTGTGTGTGTGTGTGTGTTACCGGGCGTGCCGGGGCAGGTGCAGATCTCGGCGGCGACGGCGAGGCTGCGCCGCACCACGTCGTCCGCCATGCTGTGTGTGTGTGTGTGTTACCGGGCGTGCCGGGGCAGGTGCAGATCTCGGCGGCGACGGCGAGGCTGCGCCGCACCACGTCGTCCGCCATGCTGTGTGTGTGTGTGTGTTACCGGGCGTGCCGGGGCAGGTGCAGATCTCGGCGGCGACGGCGAGGCTGCGCCGCACCACGTCGTCCGCGGGGTCCGTGAGGCTGCCGACCGCCGACACGAACACCTTGCCCGACTGCGCCGACATCTGACGACACCATGCATGCATCACCATTACTTACTTACACAAATTTTAATAAAATTGACACGTGACGGGCTCAATACGGTGTCTTCGATTTGATAAAACATAGACTCACTCGAGTAGGTAGTTTATTATAGAGATGCAGTATCCAGTCCAGCACGGCCACCTTGGTGTGCACGGAGCTGTGGTGCAGCATCTGCGTGAGGATCCCCACCACCGCGTCCAGGTTCAGCTTCTCCTCCTTCTGTTCTTCCGTCTCGCTCGGCGGCTGCTTCTCGTCGGCGGCGTCGCCCTCGCCCCTCTCCGCGGGCGGGGGCGACGGGGAGGGGGACTCGGCCACGACCAGCTTGGTCAGTTGGAAGTTCACTATGGCCGCCGTCTCTCTTATGTCTGGGTTACGTCATTCAGGAAATTCAATCGTGGCGGAAAAAAGAGAAAATATACCTACCCCCTTGAAAAAAAAAACGGGCACCCATGGTTTTTGAATTTTGTGTGCATAAAAGCTTACTTTCTAAGCTTTAATGCCTAAAAATCTGAAAAACCATAGGTGCCCGATTTTTTGCAAGGAGGTGTAGTTAATTAGTTCCGAAGCTGCCGTTTTGTACCCTGCAAGATCAACACAGAGATCGCACATCATGGATAAGTCAGTGCAGGTGCCCTGGTAAAATTATTAGGCATCAGGCGGCCAGGTCGAGGCGGTCTGCGCGCGTTTTCAGTCTGCGAATCGTCCCTATAGCGTTTTGGCCCTTGTTCATTTTTGAAAGCTGAAACTGCGCGGAAATTTATATATCAGGTATCAAAATGTTAACTACAAATCAGAGATTATCCAGGACCGTAACAGATGCTGGAATCTATTCGACGCACGTCGCTACCGCTAGGTAGGCTAGCACGTCTAGCGGGGCTGCGGGCTGTGGGCTGCGGCAAGGATACTGCGGCGCGGCTCGTCGGCGTAGGCCAGCGCGGGCAGCGCGGCGGCCAGCACGCCGGACGCGAACGGCAGCATGCCGCGCCCCGACAGCTCCACGAACTCCTTCATCCACGTGATCGCCGTCAGCTGCCCACCACACGCACACACACCCATGTATTACATCACGCCACGGATGCCGAAATACATTTACCCCCTTATTCATAGACGCTCTATAGGTTTCTTCTGACTTAGTAATCGTTTGTCCTTATCTGTCCGAGGTAAATGTTGAAGTGACGGATAGGGACAAACGATTGCTAAATAAGCAGAAGCCTATAGACCATTTATGAATAAGGGGGTTAGACATGGGCCACATAAAATAATCACTTACGTTTCCACGGGCCATAGAGCATATTAATTAATATGTTTTTTTTATAAAAAACCAGTTTCCTCAGCGACTGGCTTAGTGAGTACTTTGAAGAGTCAGCTTTTTTCCAAAATGATGTAAAGCATTTTTGTCATAAAAAGTAATTATTTTTTATTTGTGTATGATTACTCAATTAATGCGGGGAGTTTTTCATTTGTTGCAGTTTAATGTTGTTATAGTGTGTCAACGAGCGCAGAGCAGGACGTCCACCGACAATATCGGATAACCTGGTAAAGGTCGCGGGTTCAGGGTGGATGCTAGCCGCTTCCGACCGAGGCAACCGGAGGCCTATAGAAGAGGCCTATATCCAACGGTGGATGTCCTGTGGCCGATATGCTGATGATGGAGTGAGGGCGGGGTTGGGGCACCTGCAGCAGCTCCTCGGGCGACTGCGCGTGCGTGATGAGGATGTTGATCATGGCCGCGAAGTCGGCGCGCGCCGGCTCCTTCTTGATGCCGCGCAGGAACTCGCCCAGCTGGATCTCGCACCTGCCCACGCGACACTACGTTTATTTTGCGCTACTTCGATACTACCAGGGCTTTCGGAAAGTCTACCTTCCAAATCCCAAATTCGTATCATAATGTCTCACTAATTTTAAGCGCCTATAACGTGAGCAAAATTTTGTGAATTTTGGAGTATAAGAGCAGAGGGTGCACATGCGTCCACGGACTGTTTATAAAGTCGTGATGCTGAGCGTGTAGTCGTGTAAATGTGTGTGTGTGTGTGTTACTGACATGCGGCGTATCTCGGGATGCGGGTCGTCCAGCATGCAGAAGAGCGGGTCGAGCAGGTCGGGCAGATGGCGCGCCAGCGGCAGCTCGGGCGCCGAGTCCAGCACGCCGAGCCACGACACGCAGAACTGGCGCGCCGCCGCGTTGCGCGCGTACATGCGCTCGCGCAGCATCGGCACGAACTGCTCCAGCGAGAACTCCTCGCTCTCCGTCACTATCTCCTGCAACCGCAGCGAGGTTAGCTCCACTTTGCAGCCTTCCATTGCATACCTCTTTTAATTTACGAAGGCGATTGCGATTGAGCTTTATTTGTGGTAAACACGTATTGGCAGTTTGGTAAACGTGCCAAACTATGCGTGCTTTTATGAAGCAATTTTCGAGCGAGATTTCTCTTAATTTTTTTACCCGCTTTCGCTCTCACGCACACTTTGACACTTATGTATACAATGCCGTTGTCAGATTAGGTCGTTTCATAAATAAGAACCTTATTCAAAAAACCGCATGGAATTCAACGAAATGTCGTGGGAGAGCTTTGTTCACTACAAACACACGTGTTTTACAACAAATAAAGCCCTCTCGCCATCGTGAATTGCAAGAGCTATACTCTTGCTATACTATCAAATCCCCCTTTTCAAGAGCCGGCAAGGAAACGCGAAAATGTCATGAGACGTCATTGTGGTTGGGTGATAATTCAATGCAAACATAGTTGTGCATTTTTTCCGCGTAAGCATCACATTACGAAATGGAGCACAGTAAGTGATCAATCTCAATCTGTATTAGTATTGGAGTGGTGCGACCTTGACGAGGCGGTCGAGCAGCTCGGCGCCCTGCTTGACCTGCGGCTCGGGGTCTGCGGCGAGGCGCGCCAGCGCGTCGAACAGCAGCGGGAAGTGCGGCAGCACGGCGCCGCGCGCCACCTTCACCACGTTGAACAGCGCCTCGGCCGCCTGGTAGCGCACGCGCGACTCGCCCTCGCTGAAGCACGCCACGATCGGGTGCACCAGCTCCACCAGGTACGCTATGCAGCCCTGGACGAACATTATCGTTGACATTTAATTTCCAGTCCGTTTGGTGACAGACGATGGCACCTAATTTACTAGCACAGAATTTGAAAATTTTTGTTCTTCGACTGGTGTGGTGCATACTCTGACTCCGACGTCCGGTCCGGCCACTGATGACGCCGCTGAGCGTTTTGGGGACACTTTCAAAACCCATGTAAAAAAAATCATAGAAAGTGGTCATTCTTTTAAATATGCGTTAAATTTATTTTTGTTTGACTACCGTGCCGCGGCCCATAAGAATACAGGGGTTACGCCTGCACGACTTATGTTTGGCAGAGAACTTAGGACTAGATTTAAGAATAGAGAATTATTACTATTATAGAATAGAGTCAAACTTTAGAGTAAGATATTGTTACTACTTACTAATACTTTATTAGAATAGTGTTAATTTAAAGAGTAAAGGAGGGAAGAGCGTTAGAGCCTGTTTTAAGTAGTGGCAACACTATTTTTTTTTTTATTTGAATAGGAAGGCAAACGAGCAAGTGGGTCACCTAATGGTAAGCGATCACCACTTCCCATAGACACCCGCAACCCCGGAGGGATTGCAGATGCGTTGCCAACCCAGAGGACTTCTTAGATGAAATGCCTCTACTATTCCCCCCTCACTCTCTCTCTTGTCTTTTGGACACCGACAGAGTGTGTGTCGTGCTCAATTAATAATTGTAATCTAACTAATATTATAAATGTGAAAGTATGGATGGATGGATGGATGGATGTTTGTTTGTTACTCAATCACGCCAGAACAGCTCAACGGATCTGGATGAAATATGGCACATAGATAGAGAAGAGTATTGAATAGCACATAGGCTAAATTTTATCCCGGAAAATTGCGTAGTTCCCGCGGGATAGCGATAAACGAATTCTTTGCAGACAAAGTCACTGGCAACAGCTAGTAGAGTTAATAAATACGTAAAAACTACAAAGACGCGTGTGTTAATTAATCATACTGCCCTTCAAGCTATAACAGCTCGCCTTTTACTGGCTAACCTTTACTTTATTTTGTTTAAACGCCCATATAGACAGATACAAGACTTGCATGTGTCTAGATGGGCCTTTTTTTTTTATCTAAATATTTTACGAGGCTTAAGTGCACCTGTCTAACTATGCCACGCCCACTACCAGATTCTCTGGCAGCAAAGGAATATTTCACGAACCTATATATTCGTACTGCATATTCTGATGTCAGAAAACTAAATGTTGTGTTAACTGCTCCATTAATACTTATTGGGCTTTAACTTGCAGTTTCTAGTTAGCTGTCTGCTTTGACACTTTCAAAAGTTTTTTTGACAAATTTACTTGAAAAATACAGTCAGCAAAAATAAGTTTGTATTAAAAATTATTTTCTTAATACATACTTACACTAAAACTGAATTTACTATTTTGTTAATATAAAATGCACATCATTATTATGATTAATGTCCTAACTTGGTATCCATGTGTACTGAGTTTTATGCTAATTAAGACTAATGAAACATCTTTTACTATTTTGTATTTCATTGCTAGAAAGCAAATTGGCTTGCAAGTTGAGCAAGTGTTTGTTTTTGTTCACCTTCCCGAGGCCTACAGCGACGGAGGAGAGCCCCATGAGCGCGCCGTTCTTCACGTTGGGGTTGGTGGAGGCCATGAGATCTTGCCCCAACACTCGAATCAGCCGCTTTATCTGCGACGTGTTGTTCGCGTCGCCGAAGTCTTTCACCATCCTAACAACACAAAATACAGCCGTCCATGTATACAGGTCCTCTTGCACCTTTGAATTAAACTACTTAACCAGCAATTCATGCAATCAAAACAGAAACAAACTTCTCTATTTCAACTCCTGCGAACTTTCTCTTCTCGTATAGTTTATCACACAGCCCGCGAACGCAGGCTATGCTCAGTGGAGCATAGTCTCTTTCCGACATTTTTTATGGTTTTTCAATGTTTTAAGACATGTGAATAAATAATATCGCCGAAAAAATATACACTGATGACTACGACTACGGACGGACAGCCCCAAGCTTATGTCATTGTCACTTTGACAGTGAAATTTCGTTAAGAAATACGAAATGTTGCAAAATTCAGTGAAACACAAACATTTCAGAAGAATCTATATTTTGCTCCAAATAACTTTAACAACTTTAAATACAAACAACAGGATAAAAGTTTCGAATAAATAACAGGATGTTAGGTGTTCTATTTTTGGTTCATAGACTTTGTTTTTCTTAAGGAAATCTTCAATACGTATTTCTGGACGAAAATAGTGGTTGGTCTATTTCTACTCATTTGTTGACGGAGACCCGTTCCGTTCCGTTTCAATTTATTGTTAAAGGAACGGCTAATGTACTTGTACTATATCTTTCTAATCTGTGGGCTAATGTCCGTTGGGTGGGTGTGTTCAAGTGATCTGAATGCAATTTAACATTTTTATTTTATAATTTATCAATTATTGTATTTTAACAGCAAGTATTTTTTGTTTTATTAAAAATAGTTCAAGCGCAGTTCTTCGGTAACAAGTGAAACGTAAAAATAACCATTATGAACCGTACGGCAGAAGTCTCATCTCATCTCTCACTCGCACTTCGCTTGGCATTGGCACTTGTCATTCCTGTTTATCTTACGATTCGATGATGTGTTGTTAGCTCGTAATAGTTCGATAAAAATTGCGTGCGATCATTAATAACAACTAAAACTCATTAATACATGATTGTGATGTGAAGTGTGACGTTTAAAGTCATTACTATATATAAAAGTGGAGTTCCAATATGCCTGTGACACTCATAGATCGGTTGCCCTTGCCGAATCTCAAGGTTTATACTGCTGCGAGCGTGTCCGTGCTGTCGGTGGCGGTGTACTATGCGCTAAGCGTTACGGGCCAGCCGAGCTGGCGCGCGAACGCGACGCTGGCGCGCCAGGAGGCGGCGGCGGCCGCGGCGGCTGAGGGCCGGCTGCTGCAGCCCGCGCCGCCGCTCGACCTCACCAACTCCTCGCGCTTCCTCTCCGACCAGGTGGCTGACGTGCTCACCTTCATGATGCAGGAGCCGCTCTGTATGTGGGTAAGTTCACGCACACCATGAAGCAGTTCAGAAAGGTCACCCCTTGCTGAAAGCAGCTGTTGGATTGTGGTGGCTCGCCAATTTAGCAAAATGATTAGTACCGGTAGCTGTTTTTATGCAGTAAAATTATTGAATATATTCAATGTTACTTGCAAATATTCCAAGGATTTAAACTGTTTTTTTAGGTGTTGTTCTCCTGAGCAATGAAAGTCTGATATTAATTATTTATTTAAATAGCTGGTAAATAAGTCACTTGTAATGCAATAAAGTGGAATATAAAGTTGTCATGCAAAATGTTAAATGGTTTAACAGATGTCTTAGCCTATGTTATAACTCAACATTTTTTTATTCTTTACCCACAACAACAACATTGAATTAGGTATTTAAAAGTTTTGCAATCTTACACTATTTATTTATATTTTTCATTTACTGATGCCTGATTGAAAGAGCTATAAAATAATGCTTCTGTTTGCTGGTTGGTATAATTATACAATATATTATTAAGTTCTGATAGAAGGGCGCTGGACCCTATTTCACAAACGCGACAATAGTAGCTGACAAGTGACAAATCTGTTTAAATATATTACAAACTCGACAAGAATCTACGCCTGTTGTCTTTGTATTGACTATCCGTTGCATTTCGAATTATTGTTGTGGTGGTGAAGTAGGGGCCTGGAAGTGTGTCAGCAGAATAAATAAAAAAGCAATTCAGTTAGTGTTTTGTCATGCCTCATAATAATTTTAATCAATATTATTTTTCCTACTTATTATAATGTGAATAGAATAGAATAGAATATTGTATTTATTTGCAAAGATTAAGTAGATATAACAATGTCATTGGGTGGCACAGAGACAATAGGTTGCCAGGCCCCTCTTCTCCACTGGGCACTATGGGCACGTGCCCAGGGCCCCGCGATCGAATGGGGCCCCTAGTTCCTGCCAGATTACCAAATGATAACCGATATTTAGGTCATAGGGGCCCCATGATCCTAATGTGCCCAGGGCCTCAAATAGTTTAAAGACGGCCCTGTAGGTTGCTTATTCTGCTATTTGTACAATTTTATCATACTAGCAAGCAAATTTATTATTTTTTTGGGTTACTTACATTATAGAAAGTTATCTTGCAAGAGGAAATCATTTAAACTATAGCAGTTTTTTTTCTGTCAGTATTTGCATTAACCTATTTTTAAATGTGATTAACTCAACCTTAGAATGAAAGTGGAAAAAGTTTTATTTTTTATTTTTAATGCAAGCTGTTTGCTAGCAGTATTTTCGGTGACTACCTACTTGTAATCTCATCCAGTCTACACATGTACAAAAAAACGAAATTTCAAGTAGACCTGGCTACTGGAAGTTGGTGGACTAGAAAACCCAAACAATGTCCCAATCATATCGACTAACAGGAAATAATTGTGTGTTACAGCACTTAATGATGATTTCCACGAAATCAACCACACTGATAAAACAATGCAAAAAATTGACATAATTCTAACAATTTATTATTCAACTCTATGTGATAAGCAGCATTATTGAATACTATGCTCCCCATTTCCCCCTTTTTTTTCTAAATTTATGATACAGCTACCACCTTAATCTTTGTATAATGTCATCTAAATATGACACAAACACAAATTTCCTAAAGAAATTACCTAGAAGGCTCACAGTCAATTCAGTGTAGTCTCAATGGTCTCGTTTTTTTTGACGTGACAACGTCTTATAAATTGGTTTGCCGGGTGACACTTCAAGAAACTGCGTTACGCTCCGCTCACGTTATGCGCTCACAATGAGAGCGAGTGAGAGGCACGCGGGCATGGTTAGCCCGCCTAAGAGCGAGAGAGACAGACATAAAAAGTGAAAGGCACGCGTCCCTTCCACTCGAGCACAGTTAGCCCGCCTAAGAGCGAGAGAGACAGAGCGAGAGAGAGAGAGTGAGAGAGATAGGCATACACACCGGTTCATGTCTTGCGCTTCTATTTCGATTTAGATTCTTTGTATAAATTAATGTTTTAAATATAATTCTTTGTATAAATAAATGTTTTAAATTGTTACTATTATTTCATCCTTCTTCCTACTATACGAATGAATATTCACATTAAAATTATTTTACCACTCAAAGTCGTTGTCACGTAAAACTTTCGCCCGTATACCGACTTTACAGGCAACCAATTTTTTTTAGAAGTGCCAATGACCTCTAATGAAGATATAGGTACCTTGTAATATGTGTAAAATACCTAGTTGCTAAAATACTCATAGATAACTTTCTCAAGTATTGTTACACAAATATTGTATTACTAGCTTCTGCCCGTGACTTCGTCTGCGTAGAATTAGCAATTGACATGTTTATGGCTATCCCCCGGGAACTATGCTATTTTCCGGGATAAAAAGTAGCCTATTTTTAATCTAGGGTACCAGCTATCTTCGTTCCAAATTTTATCCAAATCTGTCCAGTCGTTTTAGCGTGAAGAAGGAACAAACATACACACTCACTCACTCACTCACATCGTCACAAACTTTCGCATTTATAATATTAGTATGATTGTAATTATCTTGCAATTTATATCTAATCGAAATTTGAAACTAAACCAACAATCAAACTATTTAATGGGTTATTAAACTTCAAGTATGTTGATATACTTTTTATATTAGGTATGTATGTGTATACTTAGTAATTGTGCCATTATTTAATCAGCAATGTTTATCATTATCTCTTAAATGTATGTAAAGTGGATGATAAATAATGTTATGTGGGTCTCACATATTTAATTAATTGCTTATACATATAACTTCTAATAACTTTGAAACTTTCTTCTATAATTATTTTTTATTTAATACCTATTACAGTAGGTATACAAATAGGATAGTCTGTCTGTCGCGTTTTGTCAGAATTCCAATTCAAATATGTAACACTGAAGTAGGTACGTTTATTCACGCTTTTAAAAATTGTAATAAGCCTAAAAGCAGACCCGCGTAAATGCAAATGTCGAAAAACAGAGCTTTGCGTTTGGACAGCACGCGACGCGCCGCACGCAAGACGTTGTTTTCATTCGCGGCGGCCTCGGCTCGGCCAGCCCTGAACGGAACCGAATTGGTGACATAACCGACTCCCGCGACCGATAACATGACGCTAACAATAGCTGTTTGTTACCGTTACTAAATGTTGAAATCTTAACGCTTGCCGAGCGTATTTGTTTATTTGGTGCGACCGATAAGGGTGACGTCACGGCGCGTCACGCGCTATCGCGAATCAGACGAGGCACGGCGCGACACGCCGACACGACACAAGTCAGACCGATGTCCAGCGAGCCAAACACAACAGACACGATGCCGGAGCTGATGCCAGCATAACGTTTTCTCGTTGGCACCGAACGAAGGCGATAAACAATGTAGCACCCGTCTAATTACCGAGTTTACCATCTAGATGTTCGGAATGATAGCATTCTGCTTTTTTCGTTTGCAAGCTGTAAATTGGCTCGAACGCAGTCGTAGCGGGACGATAATAGATGGCTTGTTTGCGTACGGCGATATTGCGCGATATTTATCTAACTTAATGCGATCTTCTTTCTAATGTTATCTAACAATAGAGGCACAATAATAGCTAATTTGTCTCAACAACGAACACTCAACTCAATTCTGCTAAGTCAAAGCCGCCTAAATTTTACAAGTTTTTTTTGATTAAGAAAAATATTAGAGCCACACTGCCACCTCCAATTGCTCTAAAACAAGTTGTTACTAAATTATGTAGCTATGTCGTACTTTGGCCTATATACTCGTACGTATGTGACTATCTTTATTTATAAATTACTAGCTGTTGCCAGCGACTTCGTCTGCAAAGAATTCGTTTGTCACTATCCCGCGGCAACTACGCAATTTTCCGGGATAAAAAGTAGCCTATGTGCTATTCCAGACTTTTCTCTATCTTTGTGCCAAATTTCATCCAGATCCGTTGGGCCGTTCTGGCCTGATTGAGTAACAAACAAACAAACATCCATCCATCTATCCATCCATCCATCGAAACTTTCGCATTTATAATATTAGTTAGATTATACCTACCTACCAGCTATCGATAAACCAAAAAGCCTGCTCGGTTGTTTACGTGAATTTTAACTAGGTATTAATCGCTCTATAATTGCTACACATTTTCCCGCTTTATTAATTATCTAACTAAACTCCTTCACAAACTGGCTTATATCTAGTTTAATTACCTTCCGACGTAAAACTTTTGACGAGCTGGTTGTGCTAATTAAAAGCCTTAATTAAAACATAAAAACCTTCTTACAACGAATCAAAAGTGGATTTATCGCTCATCCGCGTGGCTTTGTAAAAACTTCGATAATTGTGAAACTTAACGCTCGCCATTCTCGGTATTCCGTATTTGATAATCTGTTTAAGAGCTCCCACCGTAAAGGGCGACGACCTAAGACAATAACACGGCCATCAATAATTAGCTAATGGGATTTAGTGGCACGGCACTGCGCGACTCAGTCTGACTGCAGCTGCAGCGCAACGTGGCGGCTTGATGCAGGTGATGGAACTGCGACCTGAACACGAAAGCCGCCAGCCTTGCGTCAGCCACACCTGGAAATGATCTCGCTTCGAGTCTAAATTCCCTACCCACTTTTAATTTAGCTTTGAATTTGAGTCAGCGGTCGTGTATTTTTATTCTCACTTGGCATAGCAGCATAATTGAAAGAGCTTCAAGGTCGTTTGTTGAATCAATGTCGCCGAATAGTTTAATATTCTCGTTTGTTGCGTAATGGAAATACCGGAAAGCTCACAGATCCCTCCCTTTAATCAGTCTATTTCTCGCAAAACAATCTTAGAAGTGATTTAAAATAATACCTAGCACGGAAAACGCAGTTTCTCAAGATAGTTATTTAATGCGCAGAATTTAATCATATCATAGAGGTAGTTATATTATGTATTATTCTTCGTTGTAGTTGTCTTATTATTTGAACGCATACAATGCAGCAGATTTGCAGCTCTACCTCATGTTGATAATAAACTGGTTAGTCGCTGGGTGTTACTTTCACTAGGTACCTCCATAAATCGCGGCGAGCTCCGCCCGTTTCGTTTCCAACGACATACTGAGAGGAAATTGATGTAGATTTTGGCACACCCTCGCAGTCAAAGGCACAGCAAAAATCACCTTGTAACAATCTTTACGGACGAGGACGATGGAATGCGCAAACTAATATTTTTGTTTTGTTGTGAGGTCATTGGATTACATAGTCGTTGGTACCGAAGCTTTTTAACGAAGCCCACGACGCTGTATCGTTAGGTCGAGCGATATTTTTTCGTAGACATTCAATATTATTGTTTGATCCACGCGCCGTAGCGAATCCAGTTGTTTGAAATCCACGATCCTACATTGACATAATAGTATAGTATACTATACTGGTATATCACTATAATATTGACCGTCTAATCATCTAATCCATGGCTTCAGTTTTTGCCAGTAGGTAGGTACCTAGTATAACACAATATTGTCAACCATGCTCCCCGAATGCTAGGGCATATGGTTCATGAGGCTAGAAACCGCCTGAAAACCTGGGTAAATACCAGTAGGTATGAGGTATCGCAATCGAGAAAGTATAGCGGTAACCGAAGGCACTCAAACTCAAAACATGCAACCTGACAATGCAACTCCCGCAAGCAACCCGACTTACCCAAGCTCACGAATTGAGGTTTAGGGCCTTGCAAGACGTTCTTTACGGTGCTCTTTGGGGGAGGCCTATGTTTGGCAGCGGTTGATATAGGCACGGCTATATAGCTCGAGTTGTTTGCAGACGGCGATCAACATGTCGTACTGCCTGCTGGCGCTACTGGGCTGGTCGCTGCAGCGGCTGGTGTTCGGGCCGCTACGCGTGGCGGAGGCGGCGCGCGCGCGAGACAAGTTCTGGAACTACGTGTTCTACAAGTTCATCTTCGTGTTCGGCGTACTCAACGTGCAGTACATGGACGAGGTGCTCATGTGGTGCTCCTGGTTCACCGCCGTCGGCTTCTTGCATCTGCTGGGCCAGCTCTGCAAGGACCGCTTTGAATATGTGAGTACACACTTTAAGTCAAGGCTTATAATGACCGGGCCGGTGGTGATGGTGATGCCAATGGGACCGTAGGTACTACTCATGCTCACTTCGTTTGTATTTTGTACAAAAATACCATAATGTGACTACTCCATGTTTAAGAAATTTTAGCAGAGGCGCCAGAGGCGTAACTTTAATGTCTGCCCGTCTAGCACGAGAGCGCGCGATATAGACTACCCGTCTCTTTCTAGAATGAACAGTAAGAAAAAGATGGACAATCTATCTCGCGCGCGGCGCGACTTGTGGGCTCTCGTGCTAGACGTGCAGGAGCCTCGAGGCATATTCACTTCCATATGAAGAAGTGCATTATCGCCCCTTCTGTGCTCTAGGCCAAGCCAGTTCGGGGCCCCGTGACCGTCCTGCTAACCTATAGTTAAGCTAATGCTATTTATAATTTATTCGCTTTTAATAGTTATCATTAATTGAGGAAACATTAATGCTTAGATATAATCAAACAGAAGCGGAACGGAGAATTGCCGCTTCGCGCTGTCGCGTTTTTATTATCTACGACATTATACCGGCAGCAATAGCGGCTGCGTCGTAAAGAGGCGTCGCTTCATCACTTGGCAGAACTAATCACCACATGAGTAGCCTTTGAACAACATACGTCGCGAATAACATTGATGATTTTTATAATGAACCAACTTTGTCTATAGAACAAATTTATTTGTCAATTTATCGAATAATTTTAGCTAATAACTAGCGTAAATTACTGGGCAGCTGGGTACACAGGCAGCGCCAACTAGGGCGTAACGGAGGGAATATAACACTAAGCAAATACAGAAATATTGACTAAGACACTTACTGTAATAAATGTAATTAGTTTCTAATAGCAACACCATAACTTCAGAAACGTGACTCATAACAAAGCGTTTAATTTGCGTTTGTGCATAACACTATGTTGAGTTCCGCACATTTGAATAAGAATAGGAATAAGAATAATTTACTTATTTGTTTAATTTATTTATTTGGCAATGATAATAAATTAAATTGTTAGGAATTTTTCCAAACAACATGCCTCAAGGTAATCAATATGAAGTGGCTTTGAACAAGTAAATAATGACTATGAGAGTATCGCCAAGATTAACCCACTAGGCTTTATTCGTTTTAGGTTTTCGTATCCAAAATGACCCCTTATAGGTTCGTCATTCGCGCTTCAACGGTCTTTGTCGTAACAATTTTCACTTCATTTCGACTAAGGAACCCTTCCCTTATGAGTGGTCCGACCCGCGCTTGGCCGGTTGTATTTGACCTCAAGCTAGTCACGGCTGAGCAAGTTGCTTCGCGACCGCAAAGCGGCGCTAGCTCTTGCCTTGGTAACTGTGGACATGCGAATGCGTTTGCCAGTTTGAGGGTCAGTAGTCTGAATTTAGAGGCGATTTGCGAGTATAATTCTTGGATTTATAGCCAAATAGTTTACAAAAGCCATTGATACAAAATAAAACGTATTTCTTTCCACAGTTAAAGGCCATATTTTTTATCAGCTACCCTGAATCTAAGTCAACGACTTAAGGCGAAAGTATATAATTTAGCGTATAGTGTAGTATATGTATAGCTAGTTGTATGGTTCTGTAAAATTTATTTGGAATAAACACTTTCATTTTCATATTATTATGTGCAAATCAAATCAAAGGCCAATGAAACAGTCAATGTTCGAACTTTACGAACGTTATCTCCTCGGGATTTTGATTTTATTCTAGCCTGATATGATAAAACAACACAAAGGTTTGATACTTGGCATATAAATATAAAGGTATGTTTTCCTTCCTCCCTCGGCAGTGTCGTGCATTGTGGACATAATGACGGACCAAATGACGGACGAACAAGGAAATACTAACCATAGATGGGAACGCAGCTTCTGGCAAACTAAGTAAACATTATTTGGTACAGGTATATTAAATTCCGAGGGTGATGAAATAAAGAATGTCTCAGATCACAGGAACTTGTCGCACATGTCAAAGGCGAGGGCGATAAACACACGATCTGAGGCTTCCTTTATCACTACCCGAGGTGTGTATGCAATATTATGTAGCCCTGGCCAGGAAGTCCACGAATCCTGAACACTGCAGTTGGTACTACTATATGCTTTAATATTTGTGTGTGCCTAAACAGGAAATAAATAATACTGACGTAACTGACTCTACCTTGATCTAGAAGCAATCAATTGTATTCAAATTCTGTGACCAGTATTACGTTACTTAAGGGTCATGCGATGGCGGAAGGAAATTCATCATCGAATTAAACTGTCCAATTTATACTTATACCTATGCGGCAGTGGAAATCTCAAGTTTCACAGGTAGACAGGACGAGAGCGCACGAGAGTCGCGTCGGGCGTGAGGTAGACCATCCGTCTCTTTCTAGAACGAACAGTAAGAAAAAGACGGGCGATCTAGCTCGCGCGCGACGCGACTCTAGCGCGGTCTCGTGCTAGACGTGCAGTTTACGCGGCTACAAACTCTCCTTTTGGGCTTCGCCGCAGTGGGGTAAAAATCGAATCTGTTTTTAGTTTTAACCTACGTGTAGTAGTAAATGTATCAACTCTCAAGCTTACGAGTTTTGACGACTAAAAGTACACTCATTTTTTCCGCAAGACGGTCTCACAAACGTTTTTTTTTTCGACAGTGAACGTGACTTTGCTCGATTTGTCAGAGGCACTGTATGGGTCTTAAAAGTTGAATACTTGCTATACGAACACTGTTAATTAAAGCACGAGTATTTATAATCGTCAGTATTGGTCTAAAACATCTGCAGAGCTGTCTAAATAACGTGAAATTGTGTACTTAAAACTTTAAATGTAAAAATGTCTCACACTATAGATAGATCGACCGCTTAAACCTCAGCCCCCGCGGTCATCCCACCCCGCGGGCGAGGACTCAATTCAAGCGGTCGGTCTATAATTGCTCGTCGTCGTGAAAACAGCATAAAAGCTCGGAATAATTCAGGGTGATGTGAACCTACCAACACCTCCTGAATTGTAATATTCTCATTCCCATCGCCAGGGGCAGAAAGTTTAAATACTGGCCGATTGTTTCATACTGGACAATGACCTTCCTTCCATACGCATTATACCTAATTGAGCTTCATAAATACACTCCTTTTGTAACTGACACCAGTCGTCCGAGACAAACAAATAATACAGCTACAGAAATGTTTGATCTACATAACTATATGTATATGTTATGTTGAGGCTGTCAAGTGACCATTAGGCGGCAGTCATAGTCTGAGACGTATAATGTAACTCTAACGACCACCATTACACGTAATGAACTGCGGTAAATGAGTCATTTTAAACGGACTCGCATTCAATTTTCCGCAGGAAAAAATATGCTCTCTGAGTAAATAAATAATAAATAAATAAATATCTTGGGACAATTGACACCAATTGACCTAGTCCCAAACTAAGCAAAGCTTGTAATATGGGCACTAGACAACGGATAAACATACTTATATAGATAAATACATACTTAAATACATATTAAACATCCAAGACTCGAGAACAAACATTCGTATTTTTCATACAAATATCTGCCCCGACCAACCTAACCACTAGGCCATCCGGTCGTCAAAGTAGAGTGTACTTTTTCTTCTTTTTATTTTTATACGTTCGTATAGTTGTTTATTACTTTATATGACAAAAGTATGGCCACCTCGGACAGTACTTTGAAGTTACGCAGTTTTAATGGTCATACGAAATATTTAACGCTTTAGCCGTGCAGTCTCTTGTGCATTCTATGCCTATGAATAGTGCCCGTCTAACTGAGAAACAGCACACGGCCTGTACCACTGGTATAGAGCTAGAGCTTTAAAATGTTGCGAGCATAATCTTAGAGTATCATAGAGGTGCATTAAGAATAAACTTTAGAAATTACCATGGGATAGGATACTAAGATAGATACAAAACATTGTATTATTCCTTCTTCCAACAAGTTTTTGTGTTGTCAGCTGTCGTCGTCGCCGGCTCTGGCGCGCTGGGCGCACTGCCGGCTGGCGGCGCTGCTGGTGGGCGTGGCGGGCGCGGCCGCGGCGCTCCTGGGCGCCGCCGTCGTGTGGGCGCTGCCGCAGGCCAAGGACACCTTCGCCTTCATGGCCGCCGAGGTAACGCCCCGCACCCCGCACACCCCGCACACCCCGCAGCGCGAAAGCACCACCGCTTTGCTCCTTTTCAGATGCGAATCATGTCACAAACAACTGTTCCGTTACATCATTTCAAATTTGTTTTACACACACACACACACACACACACATAAAATTACATCTTTATCCCTTACGGGGTAGATGGAGCCTGAGGTAACAAGACCTAAAGGCCACGTTTAGCATGATTGTGGGCGTATAGGCGGAAAGGGGAATCAAAATAGTGATGGGTTGCTTCCCGCATTGCCTATAACATGATTCCTATGCCTGTTCCCTCGATGAGCTTTTACCATCTGGGCGTGAAGAGAAGCAAATGGTACATTCTATGTTTTTTCTTTACTCTCAGACCAGCATGGCAGCAATTTGTTTTAAGCGTCTATAAATTCTAGAATTCCTCTCGCTACAAATCTGTGAAAGTCTGTGCGTTGTTTCTACCTTTTTTGACCGGATCCTGATTGATAAATTATCTACCGAGTCCCCGTAACTGGCATGCACCGGCGTGCGCATTTGGCGCCTCTCATCTTCCAATGAGACGGGGGCGCGCGCCCGACGCGGACTCGACAGCGTTGCGTAGTTGGCGGAACTTCTTCGCGCGCACAAACATATCTAACGTGACCGCGAAGTGCACTTCCGAGGAAACGCGTTCGCGGTGATGCACGGTTCACGCATGGTAATGTAAAGCGGGTGACAGACGGGCGAGTCAGTTCGCGTACTCGAGGCTCGACGACTTCGCTTGCCTGTACTTTATTCTAAAAGTACGCGTACTCAGACTGACATACGGGTGAGTATGTATGAATCTTCCCAGGTGAATTTTTCGTCCCGATTTTCCAAACAAAGGCCATTGTCTCTATTATCGCAAATCCGCAAGCTACCGAGACGCACGTGCCACTACAACATTCATATTGAAAAACAAACGGTATCGTCGTAGTATTAAGGTTCAAATTAAAAATAATATCTAGAATATCAGTGACATTAAATTTGAACCTTAATTAATACTATGACGATACCGTTTGTTTTTCAATATGAATGTAGTAGTGGCACGTGCTAACTCGGTAGCTTGCGTCTTTGCGTTGATAGATACAATGGCTTTTGTTTGAAAGATAGGGCTCAAAGCGAAAAATTCACCTGGGAAGATTCATACTATATGTATAAAGTCGTCGAGCCGTAATTGCGCGAACTCAGTCGGCCGGCGGCTGGGTCGGGGGCGCTGGGGCGCGTGGTTGAGTCTCTTGTGTGTCGGTGCGCAGTGCGTGCTGGTGCTGCTGGGCGCGCTGCACGTGATGGCGCGCTACGTGCTGGCGCTGGCGGCGGCGGACGCGGCGGGCGCGGCCGCGTACTACACGCACCTGGGCTTCGACGCGGCGCAGCTGCTGCTGGAGGCGGCGCACGTGCTGCACATGGTGGTGTGGAGCAACATGCTGGTGTCCATGGCCTCGCTGGTGCTGCTGCTGCAGCTGCGCCACCTGCTGCACCAGCTGCAGGCGCGCCTGCGCCGCCACCGCCTCTACACCGCGCTGCAGCATCACATGCACGCCAGGTAACACGACACTAACACTAGCACTACCCTACTTGCCCGTCCTCTGGATCGTCATTCAGCTAGAGGGGCCTTATGAAGGCCCGATGTTTCTTAATTATCATTAGAAATTATCTAAAACAAGGAATAGACTTAAAGGTCCGACCACACCGCCGCGTATACGCAATGACGTGTCGTAGGCGTCATGTTTTCTCACCGTTTCTTCATACATATTGTTGCGATTCCGTAACGTCACCGTTTATTAAGCGGCGGTGTGGTCGCACCTTTAATGTGTATTTATTGCGGCGACAGATTCCAAATAAAATCTGATTTAAATTGGCAATATCCTACGAGTGACAATAAAAAATTGAATCCGTAACCAAAACATATGCGGAATAATTTCATGTAGATATCCAAAAATTTATATTCACAACATGCCTGCTTCTTTTCTAACCTATTTTTGTGTTAGTCTTCACGCTGTTAAATGTTTATTTTACCGCAAATAACATAATTGACATCATAATTGTCATTGAGAAATATGTAAATGAGTGTTAGTGAAAGCCGCCGGTTAGGTCATTGGAAAGAGTTTCATCATCCGGCTGCTTGCCGGTGCGAACGTGACTCATCGCTTTATTATTGATTCATATTATCTGATACGTATCTTATATCACACATCTGATAGGCTCTCTTGCATGATGCTTCGGGATAAATAAATGTACGCAAACGCAGATAGCAATAAAAAACATAAGAGCGCCTGTATCCAGTAGTGGACGTCCCGGCTGATATGATTTTAAACTTTGTATATTAAAATCGTAATCCTAAAGCCGCGTACAGATTACGCGCGGCAATCACTCGAACATTGGATCGCGCGGCGGCCGCGCGCAATGGAGACGGGGTTTCCACGCGCGGCAGCTCGAACATCGCCGTGCTCGATCGTGCCGCGCGGCGATCCGAGCGCTGTCGGTCTTTGAGCCCGCATCAAAGGAGATTCAGTCGCTGCCGCGCGCGCAGTTTAGACGGTTGAAGTGTTGCGACGAACGTTTTGCTTAAATTATGGATTTAACGACAAGAACTGTCGCGAGTTAATTCAATTTTATGGAAGTTATGATTTGCTGTGGTATGTACAGCAAATCGCTTTTACACCACAACAAGGCACTAAGGCATGATGCGTAGACGGAAATTAGTAGGAAGATGGGTTGAGTTTTTTTATGGTGTTTTCCACGACTTCATGTCTCATGTCCGCCATTAGTTGTATGCCACATTATAAAACAAATATCTTTTTTTTTTCACCCACTAACGCCTTTTTCGTTTAAAATTATTGCGGATGATGAGATGGATCACAATAAACGCGACTGCCGCACGACCACGCGCGTTCATGGTTTAGAAATAATTGGCGCGCGCGCCGCGCACTGATCGAGCTGGATCGCTTCCCTCGCGCGACCGCCGCGGTCTACCTAAATTCCATCGAACACTTGCCGCGCGAGCCAATGTTCACGAGAACACTGGCTCGCGCGGCTGCCGCGCATAATCTGTACCCACCTTAACAATGCCACTTTTGCATATCCTTTCAAATAACTTTTCACAGTTTGTTGTGCTTTCCGGTTCTGTTCTTAACTTACCTGTTTTAGTACTTGAATATCATAATATTTTTGCCACATAAAATTGGTAAATGTGCATGTAATGAAATCGTAACGGTACAGTCAAGGGCATAAATATAATGTACGTTAACAAGACGTCAAAAACATCTATACACCTTTATAGGTACCACAAACAATAAGGTCGATGACTCATATTATGATAATTATGATGACTGTATCGATGTTTATGCCCTCGACTGTACATGGAAAATGTCCAAGAATATATATATTTGTATGTGCGTTTGTGCGCAATAATCTCAAAAACGGCTAAAACCAAGTGAATGCTGTTTTCTCTGATGTTTTCTGGTTTGTTAGGGGCATAGCTGGGCACCGTTAATCAAATAGTTAACTTCGTTAATCGTTAATCCGCTACAAAAAAAGTTAGCTTCGTTAAACGTTAAAGCGTTACATTTCGGAAGAATTAACGCAAGTTAACGTTAATCGTTAATCCGTTAATATATGTAAAATTGCATTTTTATATCGTTGCGTTAGTGAACTTATAAAACCTGTTGGTTTAGGTTCTGCGCTAAATAATGAAATGATCAAACGAAACAAATCTCTTCGCAGTTTTCTCACCCGCACACACCGGCAAAATATGTCTAGTTTTAGTTTAGTTTTGTTTTTGTTTCACTCGCTGCCACGCGCCGCTCGGTTCTTGTCGTTTCATACTTATCTGAATCTGTTTTTCGCGCCGCGCCGCGGTGCCGTGCGGTAAATAGTAGGCATAGGATTAACGATTAACGGACTTCTGCATATTAACGGAAGTTAACATTTTTAAAAGTTAACTTAACAGTTAATCCTGTACGGTTCGAGGTATTGAAACACTACATATTGAGTAGATACGTGTTTATTCAATGAGAGTAGCTTAAAGACTAAACATACAAATGAATACACAACTTATATATTAATCTATCTAGCTAGACATACACCACACGCCCCGCGGGGGCATAATAAAAAAAACTGATATAGTAAGTTTTTTTTTTTTTTTTACCTAATATTTATTATTAACAAAAATACAATTTTGTTCTATTTTTATGGAGAGTTTTCTCCTTATCATTATTATCTAAAATGATTACATTTGGTTCAATGTCCTTCACTACTTTAAATGGACCTACATACAAGGGGTCTAGCTTGTTAGAACAAGCTTCATTTTTAACTAAAACTAGATCTCCTTCCTTGTACTCTACAGTGTTTACATATGCGTCATAACGCGTTTTCCTTATCTCTTTACTCTTACATAAATTTAGTTTAGCATCTAATTGCGACTTCTGTAATCTGTATTTTAGTTCATACGGATAGTCATTAAAATTATACAATGGGTCTAAAGAGTTTGTTAGATTATTTGGAATATTACATGTTTTTCCGAATACTAGTTCATAGGGACTATATTTAGTTTCCGTATGTATAGTGGTATTGAAAGCAAAACTCCAGTAGGGTAGCCATAAGCTCCAATTTTGTCCTGTATTCTCAGTTTGAATGCGTAAAAATGAAATTAAGTTTTTATGGCTGTTCTCTAATGAACCAATAGTTTGATGATGATAGGCTGTTGATTTTAAATGTGAAATTTTTAAAAGCTTGCATACTTCTTGCATCGTGCTTGAGATGAATTCTGTGCCTCTATCTGTAATAATTTCTCGCGGTATGCCGTAGCGTAATATGAAATTATTTACCAATGCTGTCGCTACGGACACTGTATCTTTTGCTGTAAGGGGATAGGCTTCAACATATTTCGTAAGGTCGCATTGCAGGGTTAAAATGTAACTATAATTATAACTATCCTTAACTAACGGGCCCACTAAATCTAAAAATACTCTATCAAATGCTGACTGACCTGTGTCAGTTATAATCATTGGCTCCTTAACAAGCCTAAAATGTTTTTGCCTTTGACACGCGTCACATTTCTTAACAAAATCTGTGACGTCATGTTCCATACCTTGCCAGAAGTAACGTCTCTTAATATTATTTAGCATGCGCCTTATGCCAGCGTGTCCGCTGGTGGGCAGCATGTGATAGTCATTTAATATGACGCGAATTGTGTCACTATCATTTATCTTTTTGATTCCTCTTAAAATATGTAAACGTGGACCGGTCCATTGTGGGAATCCATTTATAGAACGTGTTAGATTCTGTACAGCTTCTTTATTAGATTCATTTAGAATAACATATACATCGTATATGCTTATCTTTCTACAAAATAAACTCAACGACCTCGCAAAGGCAGCTCGTGCGCTTTGTGTTAGGGCTATTGGTTTAACACAAATTTTAGATTTACTTTTTATAAATGCGAATTCAACGCTCTCCTCAACTATATGTGGCTTTGATTTTTGCCATTCCCTTTCATTGAAAAATACTAATTCTGTATAATTGTTCGGTTTTTTCAACATGTCTACGACCCTTGGGTGATCAGTCCAAATGTCGGTAGGTAGGTTATTTACCGAATGATTTTTACTTTCATTATCCTTTAACTTTCTTCTCTGCGCTCTTGTCATTACAGAAATAATATTTTCATGCATCTCTTGCAATTCCTTACTACTTACACGCATGCGAGACAATGCGTCAGCGGCTACATTATCCGCTCCTTTTACATATTCCACATCAAAATCATACTCTTCTAACAAAAGTCTGAATTTCATTAATCGGCTTGACGGATTTGACATATTAAAAAGATAAATGAGAGGTTTATGATCTGTTTCTATTTTAAACTTTTTCCCGTAAAGGTATGGTCTGAAATATTTGATTGCCCATACTATGGCTAAAAGTTCTTTTTCCACTGTGGGATAGTTGACTTCGGCTTTATTGAGAGTACGGCTCGTGTAAGCTATTGGTCTGTGGTCTCCATTACTCAAAATTGCGCCTATTGAATGGCCGCTGGCATCGGTTGTTAAAATAAAAGTATTATTATCGTTAAAGTTTGGGTATTGAAGAATGGGTGGGGATACTAATAATTTCTTAACTGCTTTAAAAGCACTGTCGCACTCTGCTGTCCAATTAAATTTAGAATTTTTGCGACATAATTTGTTTAATGGTAAAGTTATGTTTGCAAACGATGGGATGAATTTTCGGTAATAATTTGCGAATGCCACGAATCTGCGAACCTCATCTGCGTTTTGTGGAGTTGCATAAACTTCAATGGCTTTTGTTTTTTCTGGATCTGGTTTAATTCCTTCCGCAGATACAATGTGACCTAAATATAGAATTTCTTTCTTTAAGAATGTGCATTTATTCGGATTTAATTTAAGGTTCACGTGTCTAAGTCTTGAAAAAATTTGCAAAAGATTTTTGTTGTGTGTTTCCAAATTTCGGCCATAACAAATTAAATCATCTAAATACACGAGACACTTTTCGTGATTTAGGCCTGCCATTGCAATTGTCATTGCTCTAGAAAAACAACTTGGGCTGGTTTTCAAACCCATTGGTAACCTAGTTAGTTGGTAATGACCCGAGTGTGTTGTAAATGCAGTAAACTTCCTGCTATTGGGTTCTAAATTTAACTGATAATATCCCTGGTTAAGGTCAAGGTGGGTGAAATACATTGCTCCAGAGAGCGAGTCTAAAATATCCGTTATATTGGGGAGGGGAAATTTATCATCCAAAATTCGGTCGTTTAATTTTCTAAAATCAATAACTAATCGCCATTTTTTTGACTCGTCATTAGATTTTTTAGGTACTAGCAAAACTGGGCTAGACCATTCGCTAGACGATGGTTCGATAATATTTTCTGTCAACATTTCTTTTATTTTCTTATCTATCTCATTTCTATGGGTTCGTGGTAACCGGTAGGGTTTTACATAAACAGGAGAGGCATCAGGTTTCAATGTTATACTTGGTTCATAAATGTCTGAAATAGTTAATTTGTCGTCTGGTAAATGGAAAATGTCTGAGAATTTCGCACAAATATTCTGAATTGATTGCCTTTCCTCTTTATTTAAATGGGTTAAATTCAACAGCGAAAACATTTTCCGAACGCGGTCACTATCAATGCTATCATTTCTTTCATACTTGCATACGTAGTAGTCATTCAAATTCTCAGTATCCGGACTAAAATAACTCAGAGACACACTGTCCTCTCGTGTGTTTAATATTTGAATTGGTATTTTTCCGTTCACTGGTTTACTAATGCCTCCTGCTAAAAACACTCCCTTGCAAAGCTCTTTCGAACCTATTATACATTCCTCATTTAACTGCGTTGTGACATAGAAAATTTTTTCGCAACGTGGTGGTACCGATAAATATTTCATATTACTAGCTTTTCCTATGTTTAAGGGCAATGTTAACCTTTCACGTGACTTGGTATTCGTTAGTGAAAAAGTGTTGCATTCAAAGTTTAAAGTGCAATTAAATTTCTGAAGAAAATCTTGACCAATTATTCCGTCAGTTAAACATGCCAGATTTCTTAGTATATAGAACTTGTGTACAAATTCCTGACCATGTAGAGCAAAGTTTAGGTAAACATAGCCTTCGGTGTCGAGGTGGCCGCCGATACCTTTTATACGGATCCTACTTTGGGTGATCGGAATGCCGAGTTGACTAATTGTTTCATATTTCACTGCCGATATCGTTGCGCCTGTATCTACGAGCCATTTATAAGTTTTGTTACTAAGTGGTAATTCAATGTGATTACTGTTGTCACAGGAAAATATACAGTTATGGACGAAAAAATTCTGAGGCATTTTGCGAGGTAGTCACATTTGCGACCTCTGGATTTGGTGAATCGTTGTTCTCCATATAATTCATAACGGGTCGGTTAGAATAACCACGATATGCATTACGAACGTAGTATCTATTTTGGTACGTACGTCCCCGATAGTTGTCATGTCCCCGGTTGGCGCTACTATTTGTCTGTCTCGAACCGTTTCGAGTTTCGAGTGAGTAGGTTTGTCCCCTACCACGATGGGTCTGTGAATTTCCCCTGCCTCGACCTAGAAATGAGCGGGTGTTATAATTTAAATTACCTGCAAATCGATGACCCGCGAATATTGATTCCTGTTGAGTCTGTGAACGTGTATTAGACATCTCCTCGTCCTTGGCAGCTCGTATTGTGTCCTTCAAAGTTGGATAATTCCTTGCACTTAATATAACGCTCAAATCACGAGATCTCAGGCCGTCGGTGAAACATTTAATGGCTAGTTTCTCGTTGATAGGTTTGAGAACGCTATAAGCGCTGTTTTTGCCTTCGGCCTGGGATATCGTTAAATCCACAAATAACGCCTCTAACCGCTTACCATATTCTTCTATGGTACTGGTGCCCTGACTTTCCCGAATGAGTTGCGAATGAATTGCGGTGGGTGACTTTGTCGTCATTAAATGCTTTTTCATGTCAGCAACAAGCTCGGTGCAAGAAGTATATGACATAGCTAAACGTAACTTTGCGTTCTCTGATACGCGAGTTTTTAGGATAAATTTTATTAGAAGTGGCTGACCTTCCGTATTTATCATCTCGCTATATAGCTCTATAGCGTCGATTAATTTCTTAACGCTGTCTTCATCCCCGGTCATTATGGGTAACAAAGACACAGCCGTTTTTAAATTAAACTTCTCCTCCATGGTGTTTTGACTTTCAATATCTCTTTTATTACAAAAGTTCTCTATTTTATGGTATATATTTTCTATTCTAATACAAATTTCCTTAATGAGAAGTATATCACTGCCCTTAATTTTATCATCGGCTATTTGCTTATCTAATATATCAGAACAAGTTAGATACTCATTAAATATCCCGGTGGCATTGCTCAAATATCTCTCTAAAGTCGGTACAGTGCGTTTATCCCTTGCTAACTTAAAAGCATTCTCCTGCAAGCGCTTTATGTTTTCGTATACCGTATTAAGTTGTTCAACCATTACATACTGTTTCTATTAAGCAAGTTGGTTGGTTAATACTTTTAAGATAATTATTTCAATTACGTATTGAAAGAAGTACACTATAAAAAAAAATAGGTCAATCACTCACTCACTTCAGTTTCATTGTTGTTCACCTGTACCTCACTAGCGTCGCGTTGCTCGCTGCCCTCATACGACCTCTGGTGCCCGTCTATCCGCCCTTCCGGATCTCCTAAAAATGGCGTGATGGTTCAACTCCCGCTGGATCATCTTCTTGTGGCAAGAATGATAATTTTTATAAATACCATACAGCAACACCAATAGCACTACCAACAATATAATGGCCAGTATTATATTTGTCGTGGACAAATGAAACTTCAGCTGGTCCAATTGTGCACTGTTATTTCCTCCTGCTGCTGTCTGCGCAATTATAACTTCGTCTTTTTCTGTAGAAGATGAAGATCCCATTTTGAGGTTTTTTTTTTTTTTTTTTACTTGCAGCTAGCACGAGAACAAAGTTTATATAAAACGGCCAATATTATCACAGCGAGGACCCCCCAGAAAAAATCTGTAGTTATTTTCATTAAAATGTCCTCCAATTCCCTCAACTTCACATTGTCCGTTTGACACATACTGATATTGTTTATAGTTCACATTCCGCCGTAAAAGGAGCACTCGCGGCGCGCGACGACTGGCAGGATCGCCATGTACGGTTCGAGGTATTGAAACACTACATATTGAGTAGATACGTGTTTATTCAATGAGAGTAGCTTAAAGACTAAACATACAAATGAATACACAACTTATATATTAATCTATCTAGCTAGACATACACCACAATCCGTTAATCAAAATGTTAACTTCGTTAATTAACGATTAACGGATCGAGTTAATGCCCAGCTATGGTTAGGGGTAAAATCAGGGTAAAATTTAGCTCAAAATAACTCTATATAAGTTAGTTGAAAATAAATAACCACATTCTGACGCAGTAACTGACCGCATATGGAACTATGTGTTACTCGATCAGTGCTCTGTTCTACTATTAGTTGTGGTCATTCAATGCCATTCTAACAACATATACTCGTATGTATTGTAGATTGAATAGTTTGTTGATATCGGAATTGTTTTGCGGTTGGTTAACATACTTCTAATTTATATTCCAACATTTCCAACTTAGCTATGATAAAAAATTTGTGCGGCTTAAGAGGGTGCATCCGTGCTGAGCTCGCAACGTCACATTTTTGGTGATTTTTTGCGATTATTTCACAGAAATTGAATGAAAGTATCAAATATCTGTCTGTAGTGCACTTCGTTTTTAGTGTATTAATGTGTCTAATGCAATAATTCATCGTGATGGACTTTTATTTTCTTATTAAACGAGATATAGTATTTTATCCCTTTAATACGAAAATAAAAGTCCATCACCATTAATCATTGCATTACACATATTAATACACTAAAAACGTAGTGCACTACAGACGGATATTTGATACTTTCATTCAATTTCCGTGAAATAATCGCAAAAAATCACTAAAAATGCGACGTTGCGAGCTCAGCACGGATGCACCCTCTTAAATGTCACAGAATATTTTCACTTACAACTCAAAGTGATATAGTCAGCCTTATTGTTTTATTTTCTGATGTATGTACCTAGGATAAGAATTCGTAAAAATGATAAAGAACTTTTTCATCTCTCATATTCTGAAAATAGGTCATTGATTATCTGGATAACGGGTTGAAAGTGGCTCATAGCGACCCTTGGGTTTAAAGTATTTTTTTTTCTAGCTAATCCAAATGAGGTACATAGCAATGGAAGTATGTATACAGCCATGTAATCTATGTTTTATATTATTTAATTGTAAAAGGCAAAATAATCTTAAAATAACATTCCCGCTATATATAAGCTTATGCAAGCGTATACAATGAGAATTAGTAGAAATTATTACGTTCGGTATTTTTTTTAGCTTGAAATATTTAAGTCGACAATTAATTGATAGCGACCTCCGTGTCTGCAAGTTTAAAAAAAACTAGCCGGCAGCCATTGGTGCGCAGAAGAAATGCGCAATAGAAAAAAGAGCGGGAAGAGAATGACAAACGTAACAAATATTAAGTGCAACCGTGCGACGTTAGTGAAATTTGTCATAATACTTTTAATTTCCTCATATTCGAAATGAAAAGTAGAGTGTTCAACTCGGATGAAATTACCCATTTCACCCTCGAACTATTGGCGCCCTCACTTCGTTCGGGCGCCAGAAATATCTCAGGCGAAATGGGTATATTTCAACCCTTGTTTATCAATCTACTATTTCCACTATAATACCTACTATATCTACAAGTATATTACGTGAAATTGACAACATTTCATATTTCTGAGCCTATAGTTTTAATGGTTCTCTGTATTTTGTTTGAAAAGATGAACATGCTGACGCCTGACAGTAACATTTTTTCGCTAGGGCTTGTATTTAATTTATTATTAATTTATTAATTTGTGCTTATTCTAAAAGGGCGTAACTCCGATACTATCACAGAATAGACACTTATCCCTTTGTCTTTTCTCAATAGAAAAAAATAATGACGTTAATTTCAAATTGTCAATGTCAGGCCCTATTCTCCAATATTCGATTTTCGAGGTTCGCTTCGTGCTGTTCCGCTCATACTAATAGTCATTATCTTGAGAGTGAGAGAGAAGGTATGCAACGAACTTCGTAAATAGAATTTCAGAGTTGCCCCCCTTGTACTTTGAAGTTGTCAAAAATACAAAATTATGATCGCTTATTTTTTCTCGTTTTGGTAAAATTAGGACATATTTTTAATTATTTTTTATTTTTTATAACAAGCGATATTAAAATTATATAAACATATTGCAGTAATCAGGAGGCAAAATGCTTTCGAACCATATATACATTTTCAGGTGTTATAAAAATGAAATGTTGTCAATTCGCTAGTTAGTGAGACCCGCGCCGCGCATGTGCACTCATCATTGGACCTAATTTTCTTGCTACAATATTGGTTGAATCTTTGCTACTCATTCACGTGACATTATTTAACGGATTGTTATTCAGTAGATTTGCATTCAGGATTGGCATAACATAAAGGAATACATATTTTGGGTAATTTGCTTAGTTTTTGCAGTATAGCTGTAAACAAAGTCGTGGACCTTAGGCAAATCTAACTGAACTGGCAGCCGGGTTTGTTTCGACCTGCCTTTAGCGTGTTTGTACCAAAGCAAGGCACACAAAAGATCAGTAATAATAGTTGGCGAGTGTACAGAGCAGCCCGGCTAGCAAAACAACGCGTAGGAGTCGCGTCTCGCGCGAGATAGACTGCCTGTTTCTTTCTAGAATGAACAGTCGGCAAAAGACGGGCAATCTATCTCGCGCGCGACGCGACTCTTGTGCGTTCTCGTGCTAGACGTGCATGTGTGTTAACGCGAGTGTGTCGGGTGTTGCAGCTACCCGATGGCGAGCAAGGAGGAGGTGGAGAAGAACCAGGACAACTGCGCCATCTGCTGGGAGCCCATGAAGGAGGCGCGCAAGCTGCCCTGCGACCACCTCTTCCACAAGTGAGCACTGCTCTCGTTTTCATTGTCTTATGGTCAACGTAACGATATGGATTTTCACAAAGTGCTACCAGTTCTTTAAAGCATTCGTGAAAGGAGAATATAGCACGGTTTTCCCCTCCGCCAGAACACTTTTTTTTTCTTTTAATTGGCAATATTTCAAAAATATTAATTTCCATAGATCAAAAACCATTTCGAGAGAAGCGCTTGTAGAACACAATTTTTTTTGGATTTTTTGGTACAATATTTTTTGGAAAAATTTGCAAAATATGTAAAACGGGAAATGACGTCCAGTAGCCGGTCCAATACTGCCATTATAAAAAACCTTGTCTACCGGGTTTCCGTTTGATTTTTACAACTTTCACAACAGTCAGTGTGTACAAACCTTTTTCTCTTAGATTTTTAAGGATAGCAAACTCATACATGTTATATATATCGGTATCACTGTGTGGATAAACATAATCGTGTGTCTGACGTGTGCGCGTGCGTGTCCCGCAGCTCGTGCCTGTGCCAGTGGATGCAGCAGGACGCGTCGTGCCCGACGTGCCGGCGCGCGCTGCACGTGTCGCGCCGCGCGGCCGCCGCGCCGCCGCCCGCGCCCGCCAACCATCTCTTCCAGTTCCACGGTCAGTGCCGCAGCCCTCACGACCTGACTCCCACTAGCCTGTGCCAGTGGATGCAGCAGGACGCGTCGTGCCCGACGTGCCGGCGCGCGCTGCACGTGTCGCGCCGCGCGGCCGCCGCGCCGCCGCCCGCGCCCGCCAACCATCTCTTCCAGTTCCACGGTCAGTGCCGCAGCCCTCACGACCTGACTCCCACTAGCCTGTGCCAGTGGATGCAGCAGGACGCGTCGTGCCCGACGTGCCGGCGCGCGCTGCACGTGTCGCGCCGCGCGGCCGCCGCGCCGCCGCCCGCGCCCGCCAACCATCTCTTCCAGTTCCACGGTCAGTGCCGCAGCCCTCACGACCTGACTCCCACTAGCCTGTGCCAGTGGATGCAGCAGGACGCGTCGTGCCCGACGTGCCGGCGCGCGCTGCACGTGTCGCGCCGCGCGGCCGCCGCGCCGCCGCCCGCGCCCGCCAACCATCTCTTCCAGTTCCACGGTCAGTGCCGCAGCCCTCACGACCTGACTCCCACTAGCCTGTGCCAGTGGATGCAGCAGGACGCGTCGTGCCCGACGTGCCGGCGCGCGCTGCACGTGTCGCGCCGCGCGGCCGCCGCGCCGCCGCCCGCGCCCGCCAACCATCTCTTCCAGTTCCACGGTCAGTGCCGCAGCCCTCACGACCTGACTCCCACTAGCCTGTGCCAGTGGATGCAGCAGGACGCGTCGTGCCCGACGTGCCGGCGCGCGCTGCACGTGTCGCGCCGCGCGGCCGCCGCGCCGCCGCCCGCGCCCGCCAACCATCTCTTCCAGTTCCACGGTCAGTGCCGCAGCCCTCACGACCTGACTCCCACTAGCCTGTGCCAGTGGATGCAGCAGGACGCGTCGTGCCCGACGTGCCGGCGCGCGCTGCACGTGTCGCGCCGCGCGGCCGCCGCGCCGCCGCCCGCGCCCGCCAACCATCTCTTCCAGTTCCACGGTCAGTGCCGCAGCCCTCACGACCTGACTCCCACTAGCCTGTGCCAGTGGATGCAGCAGGACGCGTCGTGCCCGACGTGCCGGCGCGCGCTGCACGTGTCGCGCCGCGCGGCCGCCGCGCCGCCGCCCGCGCCCGCCAACCATCTCTTCCAGTTCCACGGTCAGTGCCGCAGCCCTCACGACCTGACTCCCACTAGCCTGTGCCAGTGGATGCAGCAGGACGCGTCGTGCCCGACGTGCCGGCGCGCGCTGCACGTGTCGCGCCGCGCGGCCGCCGCGCCGCCGCCCGCGCCCGCCAACCATCTCTTCCAGTTCCACGGTCAGTGCCGCAGCCCTCACGACCTGACTCCCACTAGCCTGTGCCAGTGGATGCAGCAGGACGCGTCGTGCCCGACGTGCCGGCGCGCGCTGCACGTGTCGCGCCGCGCGGCCGCCGCGCCGCCGCCCGCGCCCGCCAACCATCTCTTCCAGTTCCACGGTCAGTGCCGCAGCCCTCACGACCTGACTCCCACTAGCCTGTGCCAGTGGATGCAGCAGGACGCGTCGTGCCCGACGTGCCGGCGCGCGCTGCACGTGTCGCGCCGCGCGGCCGCCGCGCCGCCGCCCGCGCCCGCCAACCATCTCTTCCAGTTCCACGGTCAGTGCCGCAGCCCTCACGACCTGACTCCCACTAGCCTGTGCCAGTGGATGCAGCAGGACGCGTCGTGCCCGACGTGCCGGCGCGCGCTGCACGTGTCGCGCCGCGCGGCCGCCGCGCCGCCGCCCGCGCCCGCCAACCATCTCTTCCAGTTCCACGGTCAGTGCCGCAGCCCTCACGACCTGACTCCCACTAGCCTGTGCCAGTGGATGCAGCAGGACGCGTCGTGCCCGACGTGCCGGCGCGCGCTGCACGTGTCGCGCCGCGCGGCCGCCGCGCCGCCGCCCGCGCCCGCCAACCATCTCTTCCAGTTCCACGGTCAGTGCCGCAGCCCTCACGACCTGACTCCCACTAGCCTGTGCCAGTGGATGCAGCAGGACGCGTCGTGCCCGACGTGCCGGCGCGCGCTGCACGTGTCGCGCCGCGCGGCCGCCGCGCCGCCGCCCGCGCCCGCCAACCATCTCTTCCAGTTCCACGGTCAGTGCCGCAGCCCTCACGACCTGACTCCCACTAGCCTGTGCCAGTGGATGCAGCAGGACGCGTCGTGCCCGACGTGCCGGCGCGCGCTGCACGTGTCGCGCCGCGCGGCCGCCGCGCCGCCGCCCGCGCCCGCCAACCATCTCTTCCAGTTCCACGGTCAGTGCCGCAGCCCTCACGACCTGACTCCCACTAGCCTGTGCCAGTGGATGCAGCAGGACGCGTCGTGCCCGACGTGCCGGCGCGCGCTGCACGTGTCGCGCCGCGCGGCCGCCGCGCCGCCGCCCGCGCCCGCCAACCATCTCTTCCAGTTCCACGGTCAGTGCCGCAGCCCTCACGACCTGACTCCCACTCATCTGACCCACTGTCCGATCGCTCGCCTGCTTCGGTTTAACGCTATGGACAGATTCATTCGAGGTTGTGAGGAATCATTGAAACGCAACTTTAGCATACTCTAACCCGAACCGAACGTTGAGACTGATCTCGCTACCTTTTTGGTGCGGCGACAACGAAACTCTTTAAAAAAACATCGATCAGTCGCCGCGGCCCGTCACCCGTCACCCGTCATTGTCAAATGGAAAGTGTCAATCGGAGCATGGTTTAAAATAAATCGTTAACGACGGCGTCCGGCATCGGTCCCCGGTGCGCTGGGTGCGGGCGGCGCGCGCGGCGCATGTCCGGGCGCGGCGTGTGCGCGCTCGCGGTGCTGCTGTCGCTGGGCGCGCTGGCGGCGCTGCTGCTGCACCGGCTGCGCATGCTCAGCTGCACGGGTACGGCTGCCGGCTGTCGGCTGCCGGCTGCCGTCCACGGCCGGCCGTTCTCATACCACGATTCCCTAATCTTATCCTGTTTTTCATTTACATCATAAAATAATGAATATCTCAATGCATAGGTATACCTCGCGTTCACACGTCGCGCGCGCTCGTCCCGACGCGAGACGTTTTCATAAACGAACTTTATTTGTCAGTTCGGATCGTTGACGGTCGGTATGTCGCGTTGCAGGTTCGCGCTACGTGTCGTGGCTGCCGAGCTTCTCGGTGGAGGTGACGCGCGTGCGGCGCGCGCCGCTGCCGGCCGCGCAGCTGGACGCCATGGCGCTGCAGGTGCAGGCGATGTTCCCGCACTACGGGCTGGCGGCGCTGGCGGCGGACCTGGCGGCCACGCGCGACGCCGACCTGACCGTGGACAACATCCTGGAGGGCCGCCTGCCGCCGCCCGCGCAGCCCCCGCCCGAGCCCGAGCCCGAGCCCCGCGCCGCCCCCGCGCCGCCCGCCCCGCAGCCGTCTGCGCTCGACGAACAACAGTCAGTACTTGCTCTCATATCACTGTCATATTCGGCAGTGTATTTCAACAAAAATTTAGAAAAATTATATTATATCGTGACAGTGTTCGCCCGCCGCTTCAGGCGGTACAGATAATGGTCTATTACGAAGGCGCATCCCTCCACATTTTTAGTTTAACCATATATATCTAGTGGTACATATTCCCTCTCTTACGAGTGAATCTTGTCGCCGTAGGGAGCCGCAGTGGGGGTCGGCGGAGTTCCCCGCGACGTCGTCGGAGCGCGAGCGCAGCCTGGAGCGGCGCAAGCAGCAGCTGCTGGAGCTGGCGCGGCGCCGCTACCTGGCGCGGCACGCCCCCGCGCCCGCCCCCGCCAAGCCCGGGCACAGCTGAGCCCCCCCCCCCCCCCCCCGCGCCCCGCCCCGCACACGATGACGCCCGACGCCCGACGGACCCGAACGCGCAAACGCCGCACCGGAAACGACCTCGCTTTACGAATACCTGCGCCCGTGCGCGCCGAGCGGCCGAGAGGGGCCGCGGCCCCCGGCTCGGGGGGAACTCTCCCATGTCCTACGACAGATTTGAACGGGATTCATGTGCTTAACCATCGAGTGTCAAATTGTCTATGCGAACGACGTACTACACGCGAGAGTTCCTCGAGCGATCCCCCGCGACGGAGGGAAGCGGACCCGGCGCGTTTTGAAACGGGGCGCGAGGAGATCTCGATGCGGATGTCATCGTATTCGTTGGTGGCAAACCGGAGCGGTCGCCTCTCGACTGCGAGCGGCCGGTCGGACTGGTGGCCCGCTTTTCTGTTAATGAAGCTGCAGAATGGGAAACTGAGGAACGGCAGAGCGTCGCCAGAATCTGAGCCGTTAATCGATTGTCTGTCTGACGATACTGGACTCCGACCGGAACTGCGTATGATAATAATATCCCTTTTTTCGCTCCGATAGGGAGTCTTTGTATATATCTCCTTCTGATTTTAAATTAGGTACGGCGTACATTATTTTTTTCTAACACCTTGTTCGCTAACTGAGTAAATTTCATGGTCGATAACGACCCAGCGGGCGCGGGAGGTGCTGCGCGCGACGACTGGGCCGGAGCTGACCGCGTCTGTCCTCTTTGCTCCGGACAATAATAGCCAAAAAAGAATGGACGCAGAGCAGCGGAAACAAACCGCGAGCACCTCCGAGGCCAAAGTTTTATTAATAAGCTCTGTTCACACAAAAAAGCCGCCCTTAGAATAATTAATTTGCTATACTACGAATTGACTTATATTTTATTCAATTGTGCAATATTTTCGACAGCTGAAACAGTGAATCTGTGAATCTGGAGCCAAACACTTGCCAGTTGTTAGCGAGCGCCGGCGGTACTCGCTATCACTCATGCATATGTGTAGCTATACATGCGGTGGAGAAAAGAGTACCAAATAGGTCAGCGCAGGTTTGGCAAGAACTCTTCAGTTTACGGTATTCGCGGTAGGTATTCCAAGGTTGTATTTCAGTAACTAGTACTTTCTTGTCGAAATTTAACGAAAACTGACAAAATTTTGTTAAATACTAGTTGATACCTGAAGTCGTAATGGTAGGTGTACTCGCTGCAAGAGCTGTATTAGTTTATATTTATGTAGCATATGTGACTTTTTTCACCTTTTGTGATATTTTAATTAGTTTTAACAAGTTCATAGTAACGCAACGTGACGCGAGTAGTATTGCTCAGTAGCTGCAATAAGCTGCCAGATACTTGAGTAACGAGGTGCCTTCGCAACATGGCCACCTCACAGTGGAAGCAGCCAAGACCCCGCTCCACTTGTCGGATGTCGGTCGTTTCCGTACGAAACGTGTCGGATGAACGTGAACAATTTTATGTAAAAGCAGCCAACATTTGGTCCGACCTGATACCCGACAAGTGGGAGCGGGCGGTAGCGCAGCTCCGAGTGAGGCGCGGGAGCACCGGCTCCACGGACGCCTTACCGTAGTTGCTTCTAGCGGCAAACAACATTATTTTTCTAAGTCTTTGAGAGTGTATTTTTGTATCTATAAAACTAAAAAAATCGTCCAAATACATGTGAAATTCTGAAATGTGGACAGCATTTTGGTGTGGCGGATGTTGGTGTTATTTATTGGTAGGGCGCACGGCCGCAGTAGCTCCGTCGCTGAGTGCTGCTGCCCCGGCACACATGGCAGGGTCCTTCTTTGTTAGTCAGTTCCTTACGTGACGGTTTTAACACAACACTTTGGACTTTGATGTTACATAGTTTTAGTATAAACACGTTTTTAAAATTATTATAGTTATATCTAAAAAAATGTGTGGAATAATATGTGTGTTCCTTTGAAACACATTTTTATCATTTGAAGTAAAAAAGATAAGGATTCTATCTACACAAACAATATCGAAGAGTTTGTTTTTACAGTTTGACTAGTCTGTAAAAAAAAACTAGTGGCTATAATATCTGACTTGTAGTTGCTCAGGTAAAAAATAGTCAAAAATGACAAGATAAATTGGTAACCTAGACACAACCTAGAGCATGCTTTTGGATGTATCGAGTTCATTAGTAGTGAGGAGAATTTGGTATCTGAAATTATCACAAATGTTCTAGTTCTCCACACAATGGCTTTCAAACGCATCTCATGGTGGTTGCCTGTAACACTAAACAAATTCTCTGCATATTGTTTGCTAGGAATGAGCTGTATACCTCAATTTTATGAGAATAGAATGATAATGGTCAAGCAAGCACACATTTTCAAATTCAATGTAGGTAGCATTTGGACATTGTGAACTAGCAATAATACTTAATTTCACATACAATTATTTTCCAATATTATCACCATTTAATATGAAAATGTGCCATTATTATTTTAACACTAACTTAGTTTAGTACTTAATTGTTGGCATTCATTTGAAAAGCTAGGCCTTGGTCTATTATCATTACTTTAAGGAATATTGTTTGAATAAATATTGTAAAATTGATTCAACTAGTCAAAGAAATAAAGTAAAATGATACAAATTATTATATTGTTTATTTAACTGCCTCATAGAACATAGAACTTCTTCCTTTAAGGAAATGCCGATTTAAATAATAAATAAACAAACTTTTATAATTGACAAATAAACATGAAATAATAGAATGTCTTACTGCATACGAAATGTAATAGTGAACTTAACCTATGAAGTTGATTACTACAATGTGTAACACAAGGTGTGCAAAAATGAAGTCCGCAAAGCCCCGCTCAGCACTGAGCCCCTGGAATTCATGCTTGTTTTCAGGATTCACTTGCAGTCTCAGGCAAACTGAAAATATAAAAACAATATTAATTAACCTAGTCAAATCACGGCTCGAGTTTTAAACTTGTTACCTAGCTTTATCTTGTTTTCCGTTGGCTATTCGTTTCTAAGAAGTTATTAGAATCGATCCTTCAACTTACCACCCAGGACGAATGAGCTGACGGTGGAGATGAAGCCACTCAAAAAGGAATTGAAGGGGAATGTGCCCACCAGGCAGCAGTACACAAACTGAATCACAGCAGTTAAAAAAATATAAAGTAGGTAAGCGTCAATGATCTTCAGCTTCTTGGAGGTCTTGCTGTTGTATTCTTGATACAGTTTCGGAATCACAGACACCAAAGAAGTCATTTTGTATGTGTTATTATATTAATTATTTTGTGTTAGATTCGTTCGGCGTTTTTTAGCTACGTACACGTCATCCGTTCCGTGTACCAAAGACAACGACAAGGACAGGGTGACAGGGGACAGGACATACTGCTTTTTTTAATGTCAAAAATGATATTCTAGATATTCCTAAAAACGTCGTGCTTGAACTTTTTTCCTAATGTACCATTTTTTCTAGGGTCACACTGTGTGAAATGAAATGTCAAATATGTCAAACAAGGCTGTGCTGTGAGTTTTGGTATTGTGCATGTCATCGAATATTATACAGTCGTACACTCGTTAAGTAGTTTCTGAATAAATCTGAGAAAACATGTTGAACGTCCACGGTAACTTTCCCGAATACGCAGTGCCCGGTGCCAAGCAGCACCGGTTTGAGCCGTACGCGGACAACGGCGGTAGCATTGTTGCCATCGCCGGCGACGACTATGCTGTGATCGGTGCAGACACGCGACTCAGCACAGGCTTCTCGATCTACACGCGCGAGCAGAAAAAGCTGTTCCAGCTGTCACCGCGCACCGTGCTCGGCGCCACGGGCTGCTGGTGCGACACACTGACGCTAACGCGGCTGCTGCGCGCGCGCCTGCAGATGTACCAGCAGGAGCACAACAAGCCGATGACTACGCCCGCCGTCGCGCAGATGCTGTCCACCATGATGTACTACAAGCGTTTTTTCCCCTACTACGTGTCCAATGTACTCGCGGGCTTGGACGCCGACGGCAAAGGCTGCGTCTATAGCTACGACCCCATCGGCCATTGTGAGCGCTCTATGTACCGCGCCGGCGGCTCCGCTGGCGCCCAGCTGCAGCCACTGCTTGATAATCAAATTGGCTTAAAGAACATGCAGAATGTTACTGAAGCTCCCCTGCCTCGTGAGAAAGCCCTCACTCTCATCAAGGATGTGTTCATCGGTGCAGCAGAGAGAGATATCTACACCGGAGACAGCATTTACATACTCATCATTACTGCTGATGGTATACAAGAAGAAAAGTTCGAACTTCGTAAAGATTAAGGTTCTGGATCAGTAATGTTTAAGAAACAAAATTATTTGTTCCATGTGGCAACCTCGAGATAGGTATTTTTAAATAAATAACATACATAACAATGAACTGAATTTTTTATTTTAATAATTATAAGGTAACTACAGTAAAACTCAGATTTTTGTTCTATTATTTACAATTCTCAATAAAAAACGAAGCAAATAACATTTTATAGATTTTATTTCTTGTACTTAGGCATAACAAATATATTTTCGGGGAAAGATTTATCGAACATCTCCTTAACGGCATCCTGGGCGGGCCCCGGCGTGGCGAGCGCCGCTTTTAGCCGCGGCGGCGTCGTGTTGCCGGCCACTAGCGGGTGCATGTTGTAGCAGACCTGCACGCGCTCGCCGGGCGGCACTGTCACCGAGACTTTCTTGTACCCCGCGAACATGTAAGCGTCCGTGCCCTCTACCGTCAGGGTCAGTCTCACTGGGGACTTTGACTTTCCATACAAAATACACTTCAATGGAACAGAAGTTTGTAGTTCCACAATCTCTGGGTAGTGTACTTCTACAGCGATGGGGCACTCCTCTATAGGAAGTCCTGACAGGGCTGTGCTACTCATCACGCAGTGTCCGTCCACATTGCTTTTTCGTCGCCATTTTATATTGTACAGTCCTACTCTTGTGGGGGGATCTTTGGGCTTGAATTTCGCTTGTACACAGATCGCGTCTACGGCTGTATTATTCTCGGCCACTTCTAGATTACTTATGCAGGACAGGGGCTTGCCCTCATCAGCATACCTAAAACTATCGACTACTTCTAGCTCCGTGTCTACTATAAATAGATCCCAAGGACTAAGAATTTTAACATGAGGCATGACAATGAGAGGATCATCTATAAAGCACTTCGAGATAGGTTTAAAGTTCATTGCAACAAAATTAGTGGACACCTCGAATGGCTTCACTACAGCTATTTTAGTAGTAAACTCCTTCACACACTCCAACTTTGATACCTCTGGAAGATCAGTGTTGTATGATACTTTGATTTGGACCGATGTGGTGGAAGTTCTGTTGGTTTTCAAATAGAATGTACCAGTGTATAGCGCAGACTGGGCGATGCAGCCGGCGGATATCTGGAGCGGCTGGGGCTGCGGCTCGCCCTCCGCGAGGCTGAGCTCGGTGACGGTCTCCGGGTTGAGGTTGTCGGGTGTGCTCAGCAGCGCCACGGCCACGCGAACGTCACGTACGGCGCCGCACTCGTCGTTGGCGATTGTGAAAGCCGTGGGGAACCACTCGCCCTGCAACGCCGGGCTCTGGTTGCTAACGCTGATGGACAGCCGGCACTCGCGCGCCACCACGTGCGCTACGGTCGAAGGCACGATGCAATCGAATTCATAGTCTGTTTTAGGGCTGTGAATGAAATGTAGGAGTTCTGGATGAATAGCGGAATCTAAGACTTTGTTCTCTTCCATTTTAAAGTTCATTATAATTTTTCGTTTCTTATCATTATCTAGGACAAATGATACGTTTTTAATCGCAATTTCGGAGCCGTTATCGTTATAGTTGCATTTAGAATTACAGAGGAACCTCTTCACCTTGCCCCCTTCTAAAGTTAACTGGTTGCCATTATCTGTGATCGGAATTTCGACAGTTTCCGTGCGACTAGTCACCGTCACGAAGGCTTTCTTCACTTCCAGCACAGCATTAAAAGAAAGTCTCACGTAAACTTCTATTTCGATGTTTTCGTCTATTCTATACTTTAGCTGCGTAAATTTGGGTTTGACCTCTAGCACGCTGGATATGTTGGCCATGTCAACAGTGACGGTGAGCGGGTCGCGCGTGGCGGCGGCGCTCCACAGCCCCAGCGCCGCGGCCTGCGCCGCCGCCGGCAGCTCGGGCTCGGGGGAAGGCACCTCCAGGTTCAACACCGACATGATGTTCCGGAATATCCTCTCTTTGTCATCGTTTGGCACTTTAATGTGTTTGGAGAGAGCCTCCAGAGAGAGCTGCACATAGTCTTGCACGACGGCAGAGAGGAAAGCGCACTGCAGCGCACGCGTCAGCACGTGCGAGGCCAGCACCCACCAGCGCTCTCGCCGGTAGTCCCACAGCATGTGGCTGAGCAGTGTCAGCGCCTTACCAAAGTCGCCGCCGCAGTAGTACTCGTTCGCCATCTCCACCACCAGCTGCTTACGCATGCGCGGCGAGTGGAATGTCTTGAACTGCGAGATCGCGCTGCCGAGGAAGCTGATGACGACGCCGGAATGGTTGAACATGCGCTCGTTGTACTGCAGCGCCAGCACGGCGGCCTGCTCGCGCTGCGGGTCGTGCGGGTCGGCGCTGAGGCGGCCGGGGCGCCACGGCCTCTGCCCGTAGAACTCCACTATCCCTTCTAGAGGATCTGGTGGAGGAGGGTACTCTGATGCTTCAGCACAGACTGAGCGCATAGCCTGTCTTCTCTTCACAGTGAATTGAGCTGCATACTGGTAATAGAAGCCTGGGTGCTGAGACTGTATAGCTGGAAGCCCTGCACGTATTGCTTCATCAAAGAGTTCACCAAAGGCACTGTACTGTCTGGCAATCCAAGCATAGTGCTCAAACAATAGTTCTGTTGGACCAATCCTATTTTTGTACCTCTCAATGTGTGATTTAAGTTGAGCAATAGCATCCCTTGCCATATTTAAGGCAAAGAGAAGCTTACAAAGTTTATAGTTGATGTAACCAGCCACTGTTCTCACCTCATGCATGTTTGTGTCAACAGTCCTGGTTTCCAGCAAGTTGTTGTAGGCGTGCAGGTAGTGCTTGTGGGCCGTACTGAGGTCTTGCTTCAGCTCGTTGAGGAAGCCGAGCTTAAACTGGTGCCGCACAAAGAGGTATTGGTGAGTTGTTTTGTTGAGGTGATCTCTGTGTTGCTTAATGTTCTTGGTTTCATGGTGGTAATAGTTCTGCGCGATGTCATAGAAGGCGTTCTCAAGGCGCACAATGTAGCCCATGAGGTGGTCATTGTGTGGCAGCACAAATAAAGCCTTGGACTGGATTTCGCAGGCAGCACAGAGCGCCTGAGCGCGCTCGGCACCCAGCATGTACTCGGAGGGCGGCGGCGCCAGCGCGCCCTGCACCACGACCACGGCGACGCGCGTGGCGTGGCCCTCGACGGCGGCGCGGATGCTCTGCACGCGCGACGCGCACTCGATGATCTTCTCGTTCCACTGCGGGTCGTTCCACTCCATGTCGTAAAAGATGACGACCAGCGCGGGCACGAGTGCTACGCGCTTGTGGATCCAGTTCTTCTTGAGCACACCCTTTGGAATGTACCACTCGTAGGAGTTGCGCTTGGGCTTGACGACAGGGAACTCGAAAGTGTTGGGGAGCAGCTTGAAGCGCACGGTGCGGTCGGCGCGGCGCGCGCTGAACGCCTCCCACACGGCGCGGTGCACGGCGTTGTTCACCGCGTCCAGCCCCGACAGCCCCACCAGTGCCAGGGGCTTCGCGATCATCTCGGGCGGAAATTCCGTCGAGTCGCTTGGCTGCGTAGCCATCTCGCTATGGTGCCTGCCACTAACGAAACATTCACAGAGCACTGGCTTGGACTCCACGTATTATCTAATATCACAAGTTTCAGAGCAGGCAAATCATTATTTTCGTGAATACATACTGATTTCTACAAATTCTACAATCTGAATCTGAAAGTCCAACACCTCCATCATTCGTCAAATTGACAGTCAGCAGTAATAATGCGTTCCGTTCTACTTGCAAGTGAAGCTGCATTGCGATGATTGGTGTTCTGCTGTTGTCGTTTTCGAACGAAACGCTCTTGAAGCGAGTAATTTATTTCAACTTTTTGTATATGGCAACCGGAGTAATTTATTTCTACACGGACGAGTTTTGACTTTGACAGTGTCAATGACAGTTGCGTTCTTGAAATGCGTCCACGTTGTTGTTTTAAATTTTGTAAATAAATAATTGTAATTACGTCTTCGTGTGAATTTACTTTGTTTAGTTTCCTGTATTAGACATTGAACCAACAATGACATCACAAGCGTTAGCTTCTCTTACGGCGACATACACGGATTCGGAAGGTGAGGAAGACATCGAAGAGCAGACGCCCGAGAAGGATGAGCTGAAGAGCCACTCGGCGCCGCCGAGCCCGAAGCGCGGCCCGGACGCAGCCACGTCGTCGGCGCCCCCGTCGCCAGTGAAGCGGCTGGTGTCATACCAGGACGAGACGATGGTCTCGGACGAGGAGGCGTCACCTCCGGCTGGAGGCGCGGACGATATGCGGCGGCTGTCCATGGAGACCGACACGGACGAGGCGCCGCCGCGCTCGGAGCCCGACGACGACGGCGTGCCGCCCGAGCCTCCCGGCAAGTGCCCGCGTGAGCTGCAGGAAACCATCGCCAAATTCTACAGCCGTATGCTCACAGAGGGCCTGGACATGAACCGGATCATACAGGATAAGAAGAACTTCAGAAACCCTAGCATTTATGAGAAGCTTATTCAGTTTTGTGACATCAATGAACTAGACACTAATTACCCCCCAGAGATCTATGACCCCTTAAAGTGGGGCAAGGAGTCTTATTATGATGAACTGGCCCGGGTTCAGAAGGTCGAGATGGATAGGAGGGAAAAGGAAAAGAAAGAGAAACTCGCTAAGATTGACTTCATCACGGGAGTAGCTAAAAAGTCTGAAAGTGATGATGAGAAAAAACGCAAGTCAAAGTGGGACCAGGCAGCGCCCAATGTGGGCTCCAAGCCCACCATCAAGCAGCCCGGCCTGCTGCAGCAGCCACTCACCACAAATGTCACGGGCACAAAAGGAACTGTTATATCAGCATTTGGCTCATTACCTAAAAAACCTAAAATTTGACCTGAAAATGTGTTATTGTAGTGCTGTCTATCTATAGAAGAAATTACTGACCCGTCGAATGTCCCAGCAACTACATTAGTCGCTAACTTGTATAGGTACTAGTAGCCGCTGGGATGCTCAACGGGTTAATAGTCTTTGAAATAGTAGAGAAACTAAAGCTGGTAACTTTGCTTGTTTCGAAACTGAAGTGCAAAGAGTAAGTCAAATACAAATTACGATTATGTTTATGATTTAGTTATTATTTAATATTTTGATTAAAAGTGAATTCAAAATTAGTTTTTGTTTTATTATTTGATATTTTTCCTCAGAAACTACTTGGGCTGTGCCCAAAACAACAACCAGCCTCAAAATCGTACGCCTTGATTAATACTAATATAATAAGAATAATCCTTGAATAATCTTATTGTTAGAAAAGATTTGTTGGCATTAAAAACAAATTAAAAATAAACATTTAAAGGAATCCTTCACGGCCATTTTTCAAAATAAACAATTGATTTTGAAATTAAATTCAAACCCAAGACAAAGTAAAAATCATAGTAATTTCCTTAACATTTAACGGTTTTCTTAGGACTTGGTTACACGTGCGACAAAAATCGTGCAATCGTGTTTACATAGCATAGAGTGTGGCTGTGGAGTGTGGAGGTGAAGCAGATTTTATTATAATTTTTTTCCAGAACAAAATATGGATCGCTCGGAGGAATTAAGATGAATCGATTCGATTTCAGTGGTCGATTGACTATTATAATTTACTAGCTGTTGCCAGCGACTTCGTCTGCAAAGAATTCGTTTATCGCTATCCCGCGGGAACTACGCAATTTTCCGGGATAAAAAGTACCCTATGTGCTATTCCAGACTTTTCTCTATCTATGTGCCGAATTTCATCCAGATCCGTTGGGCCGTTCTGGCGTGATTGAGTAACAAACAAACAAACATCCATCCATCCATCCATCCATCCATACTTTCGCATTTATAGTTAGACTAGCTGTTGTCAGCGACTTCGTCTGCAAAGAATTCGTTTATCGCTATCCCGCGGGAACTACGCAATTTTCCGGGATAAAAAGTACCCTATGTGCTATTCCAGACTTTTCTCTATCTATGTGCCGAATTTCATCCAGATCCGTTGGGCCGTTCTGGCGTGATTGAGTAACAAACAAACAAACATCCATCCATCCATCCATCCATCAATACTTTCGCATTTATAGTTAGACTAGCTGTTGTCAGCGACTTCGTCTGCAAAGAATTCGTTTATCGCTATCCCGCGGGAACTACGCAATTTTCCGGGATAAAAAGTACCCTATGTGCTATTCCAGACTTTTCTCTATCTATGTGCCGAATTTCATCCAGATCCGTTGGGCCGTTCTGGCGTGATTGAGTAACAAACAAACAAACATCCATCCATCCATCCATCCATCCATACTTTCGCATTTATAGTTAGACTAGCTGTTGTCAGCGACTTCGTCTGCAAAGAATTCGTTTATCGCTATCCCGCGGGAACTACGCAATTTTCCGGGATAAAAAGTAGCCTATGTGCTACTCCAGACTTTTCTCTATCTATGTGCCGAATTTCATCCAGATCCGTTGGGCCGTTCTGGCGTGATTGAGTAACAAACAAACATCCATCCATCCATCCATACTTTCGCATTTATAATATTACTAGCTGTTGCCAGCGACTTCGTCTGCAAAGAATTAGTTTATCGCTATCCCGCGGGAACTACGCAATTTTCCGGGATAAAAAGTAGTCTATGTGCTATTCCAGACTTTTCTCTATGTATGTGCCGAATTTCATCCAGATCCGTTGAGCCGTTCTGGCGTGATTGAGTAACAAACAAACATCCATCCATCCATACTTTCGCATTTATAATATTAGTTAGATTTCGTTTAAAATTTCGTCTTTTTTAAATGTTGGCTAAATTGTTTTAGAACGTTAAGGTGGAAACACATTATTGGAGGTGGAAACACATTATTAAAGCGTGTTGAGTCGAATCAAATTGTATTATTTTCTATGACCTTGACCAGAACCACACTATGAACATCCGACGCGACGCCATGCGCATACATTCGTTGCGTCGGGTCGCGTCGCGTGTTAATAATGTGTTTCCACCTTTATCTAATATTTTAACCGAAACGCGAGTCAAATAGCGTAAAATGGAACGTTTCGTCGCGTTGCGCAAAAATAGAGGGTGGAGGGGGGCTCTATATATACAAACAAAACACGTCAAATTTATATATGTTGGTCGTTTTATCTATACGGTGCAACAAAACCTTTGTTTGTTTTTGATCTGGCCCATTTCCCGTTTGTTTTGATCCGATCCGCGTTTGTTTACTGAGGCAATGGCCGAGGCACCCGAGAGTGATCCCGTGCCGTCGAGCAGCGAGAACCCGGTCGCGGCGGCGCCCGACGCCAAGGAGGACGAGGGCCCGCAGCCCGAGAAGCGTAGGAAGTTAGATAAGGAGACGAGCGACAAGCTCGAGCACAGGCTCGGCGGCATCCTGTGCTGTGCGGTCTGCCTGGACCTGCCGCCCGCCGCCGTCTACCAGGTATTCACAAAACAGCTGATCGCCGCGACAAAGCCATCAGCTGTTTTACCAAAACATTTTCCATTACGAGCTTTCTTTGTTACGTAAGCCCGGGCTTGCTAAATGCGTCGTGGCGACGCCTACACGACGTATATTATCAATCACCATTTTGTGAGATGTAAAATTGTTATGGCGTCATGACCCTTTGTTGGATTGTACGATGTAAGCTAGGCCGCGGGCGCTGCCCTTTGTCCGCCCTTGCTCTGGGGGCTCGCGCATTGTGTTTATAATTTAAATTCCATTAGTTTGTAATAAAATTGGGGCACAGTTCCTGTATTTGTTTAGGTATTATGTTAACTTATTTTTAAGGCTGTGATAGACTAGTGTATGTATCTCATAGCTCTAATGGACCTAGCTGTATGGAGTCTTGTAGCATTTCGCTTGAATAAAGAAATGTTTCAGAGATGTGGCCCTTTTTCATTTAGATATACCTCCTAACTCCTCATCCCTCAGTCAGTGATCAGTATTTTTTGCATTAAATGATATGAAGTAAAAAGAAATATTCCAGATTCTTGCATTTTACGATTATTATTACCAAAGCTTTAGATTTATTTTTTCCTTTATCAAATTAGAAATGAAATGATCACAGGTTAATAGTTACAAACAAAAGATTAAAGAGACTTGGACAGTTAAATATTTTTGTTAAACATAAATACATGATGATTTCTATAAATGTTGCATATAATTTAATAATATCAATTAAAATAAAAGTTTTTACCATACATTGTAGACTAGAAAAAAACATTAGCATTTTATTCAATCAAATTTGAGTCCATGAATTTTTAATTAATTTATTTTCTGTTCCAGAATTTTATTGTGTAGTTTGTTTTCAGGAGCCACATCCATTGAGGGTCCGAGGTAGACATCACACCCATACACCCACACAAAACACATTTCAGTACCAAATTTACTAACTTGTTAAAGTGTGGTGGACCACCAGTCTTCATAAAAATATAGCTTTTACTGTGCCTTGGCCACCACATGTCACTGTGTTAGTGAATCATCAATTATTTTAGAGGACACTGACATACCCACTTCTTTTCAGGGTCAATTATACTCACACCCACACTACAATAACTTTTGTATTACTTGAAACCAATATTAGACTGGTATCAGTATAATGGAATATTATAGAACAAAAGCTCAAATTATAAGAGCAGTCCTGCTCTAGTATATTTATTGCTGGCAACAGTGGCACCAGCCGAAGGCGTCCGCTGAACTCTGTTCTCCCCGCAGTGCAGCAACGGGCACCTGATGTGCGCGCCTTGCTTCACGCACCTCCTGGCCGATGCCCGGCTCCGAGACGAGGCAGCCACCTGCCCCAACTGCCGCGTGGAGATCTCCAAGACATCAGCATCCCGCAACCTGGCTGTCGAGAAGACGGTCTCGGAGCTGCCTTCTGAGTGCAAGTACTGCGCCAAGGTGTTCCCGCGCCACTCCCTGCAACATCACGAGGAGAAGAGCTGCGATGACAGGTCAGTTGCGTTTACATATCCTGGCCTGCACACAGAGATAACTCTTTTAAATTCCCATTTTAATTTCATCTAAGTAATAGCTGGCCTGGAAACCTTACATGTTGGGTACCCAAAGACAGAAATAGTTATTATGTAGATCAAATGGGTGTTATCGGAAAGCTTCAGCAGTTACCCAGTTAGCTCTGAGTACTGAAAAACCAATGCGGTACTTGGTTGCTTGATGGAGGATAAACAATTGAGGAAGGGATAGGAGTGCACACATTAGATGAACAGAAGCTGTTCAGTTGCCACCCCTATATGCCTTAAACCAGGCATGAGCGAAGAGCAGAGAAGTGGAACTGAAGAGTGGTGTCTTCCCTCAGGGAGTACAAGTTCTCCCAGGTGGTAGTGAGCGGGCCGGGGCGCCGGGCGCGCGCGGGCTGGGGCGGCGTGCTGGCGGCGCTGGGCTGGCTGGCGGCGGCCGTGCTGAGCGCCCCGCCGCGCCCCGCTCCCGCGGCCCCGCGCCAGAGGTGACGAGACGTTACCACCAAATGTTACCACCTGTAGTGCATTGTGCTGTCCTGTAAGCTAACCGCTGTCGACTAATTTTCTAACGCGTTTAACCTTAACTTATTAATCCTTTTCTTTGCGAAGTGGCGCCCGTCTATGTTGTCTACGTTGGTCGTAGCATGGACCATAATGTCCATCGAACGTAGAATTGATGAAAGTTGTTCGCGCCGGCGGATATACGGCTGTTCTTAGTGTTAGGCCAGCTTATAAACATACATTGTTTTGGACCAGTGCCAATCTTAGTTTTGAAACTTTTGGTGCCTTCCATCCAGGTCATATTTTCAAGGACACAACAAGCAACCAACTTTTTACTGTACCAACCAATAATTTATTTGTTCGTTCGTCTCTGTTCTTGTCATGAATACACGATGGGTTTAGGCTCGTAAAACACACTTTCCCGAAATATGCATTTTCTGTAAAGGTGCACTTTCCGCAAAATATACACCCCAAATGTACACTTTCCCAATTTGGAAACTGTCCCGAAATATGTGTACTTTTTCAATTAGTGCACTTTTCCAAAACGCACGCTTTCCCAAAATGTACACTCCCAATTTGGAAACTTTCCCGAAATGTGCACTTTTTCAAATGTATTTATGTTACAACGTAATAAATAACTGTACAAGCTCAAAATTTTTAACAGTAAGTATAATAGATATTTTATTAGGGTACCGTAGTCAAAATTGCATAATCAAAAATTGCCATAGTCAAAAAAAAAAAAAAAGCCATGGTAGCCTAGTGGTTTCACCTGTGGCCTCTCAAGCAGAGGGTCGTGGGTTCGAATCCCGGGCTCGCACCTCTGAGTTTTTCGGAATTTATGTGCGATATCTCATTTGAAATTTACCATAAGCTTTTCGGTGAAGGAAAACATCATGAGGAAACCTGCACACAACTGCGAAGCAATTCAATGGTGTGTGTGAAGTTCCCAATCCGCACTGGGCCCGCGTGGGAACTATAGCCCAAGCCCTCTCATTCTGAGAGGAGGCCTGTGCCCAGCAGTGGGACGTATATAGGCTGGAGAGAGAGTCAAAATTGCAAAAACAGAACACTCGGTCTATCTATCCGTCCGTCCGTCCGCCTGTCCGTCCATCCGTCTGTCTGTTTGTATTTGCACTATTTATAGAAACCCTTAGTACTATAAACAGGGTCACCCCTACCCCTAAAGTGTACTTTCCGGGATAATATACCTTCTCCGAAAGTGCACATTCTGGGAAAGTGCACCCTTTGACAAAGTGTACATATCGGGAAGTGTGTTTTACGCAATTTACGAGACTAAGCCACACGATGTATATGTCTCATGATGTCTATATATACCTATATAATCCCCGCTTTATCATCTGTATCACTTCATGTCACTTGTGATCGCTGAAACAGCAATAAGTACCTAATGTTCTTAGTCTGAGTAGGTAAATTTGGTGATAACGTCTCTGTCTGCCTTGACCCGGGGTGCACTAATACGAGCTCGTGGCGGCGCCGCCATGCGAAGCGACTCACAGCCTGCCCGCTTACCGCTATATCATGTTCATGTGAATGTTGCCATATACTACGGGGACTTGTGTGGTCGAATATCTATTTAAGTATGTTTGGGTGCGATGACCTGTAACGATAGGAGGACGTTTCGCTGATTCTGAGCTCCTGTATGCTAAAGGAATCGGTTTTTTTGTAATCGTAGTATCGATTAAAGTGGTAAACTGAATAACTGATGCCTCGTCTTAGATTAGCACTCAATTACTGACTGTCTGTATTCAAAATTTGTCTACTGTTACGTGGAACTGGAAAATATTGTGCTTATATGTCTGAGCCAGTCTATTATTGCGCGTGAAACCGGTTTTATACATATGCAATACGATTACAATACCTATAATATTAAAACGATTACCTACTATAAATTAAAGTGGGAGGAAGATCCCGGCGGAAACGATTTATTTTTATTGGCCAAGTGTACTTTTGACCCACGCATAAAGAACGATTCTGTAAATTTCTGTAGTCTTAAATGAAGTGAAAATAATTACCACAACGATTGCTGAACCCGTATCTAACACAAAAGATTGCAACGTTGTAGAAAAAACGTACGGCCGTGACGTCTTTTTGCATCGCAGCTTTTTTTGAATCGCAGATTTTTGTCGATATCTTATCTCGGCTGCACTGTCCAATAGTTTTCGTTGAGTCTTTTAAGAGTACTTACTACGCACTATCTTTTTCATGTTGAATCTTCCATTGGGCTTGTGTAAGCTATCGGCTAGAATGTTGTATCCATTCACGCTTGCACGGCTAGCACGAGCGCGCGCGATAGACTAGATACGCGTGGTTTGCTTACTGTTCGTTTTATATAGAAAGAGACAGGTAGTCTATCTAGCGCAGCGTGCCAGCGGCGTAGTAGTGACAGAGAGGGTAAAGCAGTGTTTGTGGCGGCAGGCCGACGGGGTGCCGCTACGGGGGCATCGGGTGCGGCTGGCTGGGCCCGGCGCACGAGGCGGCGGCGCACGAGGCGGCGTGCGCGCATCCCGGCAAGAGCGCCGCCGCCGTCGTGGAGCACCTGGCCGAGCGCGAGCGCCAGCACCAGCACAGCCTCGCCGTCTACACGCAGGTGCTCGACCTGCTCTCCTACGAGAAGATCACCATCAACGGTCAGTGACAAATGTTACCCCCACATTATGATCGCCACAATTAGCGGACGCTTTTCTCCATACATTTTATACGGACTCGCTCGCCATACATGCGTTTTGTGGCTGTCACCTGTGGCCTGTGTGCGGACCCTTAGTTCGTAGCGACGACTTACTCCATGGCTGCTCAATATCACTGTATCGCCCTCAAAAAATTTTTATATGACCCACAGCAAGCTCCGTAAGTCACAAAGGAAGTTCCTGTGGCCCGTCAGAGATTTTTCTATTGACAAAGAGCGCGACTGCCAGGACGGTTTGGCAGCCGTGCTTGGTAGTAGGGAAATAACAGCACCAAGCGAGCGGCCCTAGAAAAATGAAGTACCTGATGTTAATGTTTCATCTCTAGTCGATGCGCAGCAGCATTTCCACAGTGAAGTCACGCTGTAATAAATAAACTTCGGTGATTTAGATTCAAGTTCTCGTTAAGAGCAAAACCTAAAAATTCAGAAGCTGTTCGTACCTAAGGCATTGCTCAATGCAATTTACCTTTTTTATTTCCTATCAAATAACTTTTTAAATCCCTACATTCGCATTGTAATGCGTTATATCCAAATGACGCCGTCAAACAAACAATAAATTATCTATCGCCCAGTTATAATTACGACGCTCTGTCGAGTAATTCAAACATATTACATATCTGTATTGGTTGCGTCGTTTTGTTCGTGGTATTAGTACATTGCAGCCTTGGCAGCGCCGGCCTCCAACCCGGTCGTAGACTGCAGCATTCGGCTCTCTCTCGTATCCGAGCTTCGGCGGCTATTGCGAAACCGTCGTGAACGTGAATTCCAAAGTGTATCGGGTGCATGCCAGTATCTACATGTATGTAGATGACCTTATAGATGCGTTGTGGGACATTAACTAAAAGAGCACCGCTATTCTGGCAAGGGTCACGTGTAGGCGTACCAATGCTCCGTAATCCGAAAATATAAATCCCTAAGTTTATAAAAACACTTGTCCAGGTGCCGTCGAATGTTACTAACATCTCTCATCTCGAATGTAACATTTTGGGATGGGAAAATTGTATAAGGCAATTGCATAAGGCAATTGTATAAACTAGTTATTTTTTTTAAACGAATTTGTTCTCTCCCAGTTTTTTGTGTTCTTACCATAGTAAACAACGCGAAAGTTACCCCCCTCTTGCGAATAGTTTGCTTAGCGTGTAAGATAGCAGCGAAGTAAAGCGACTACTCTGTCGGACATAAGAGATGTATTAGACAAGCCATATTATGTTGTATCTCCTCTTGACGCATGTCTTTTGGACGCTGTCGAGTGACTTCGGGAGCACGTACAGGCCTTATACTCCGAAATTCGATTTTCGAAGTTCGTTTCGTGTTGTTCCGCTTTCACTAATAGTTATTAATTTGAGAGTGAGAGGGACGATGTGATACGAAAATCGAATTTCGTAGTAGCCCCCCAGGATGTTTGTGGTGGCGTTGCAGACCTGCAGCTGAAGCCGTACCGCACGGAGGAGTTCGTGCACAAGCTGTACTACGAGACGTCGCGGTTCAGCGCGTTCGGCCACCAGTGGGTCGTGAAGGCGTTCGTCAACCGCAACCAGCGGGACCCTACACAGAGCACGCAGCGAGAGATCACCTATCAGGTAACACACACACATACATACATATATCACGTCTGTATCCCTTACGGGGTAGACAGAGCCTATGGTAACAAGACCTAAAGGCCACGTTTAGCATAATTGTGGATTAATTACTTTTGATGGAAGCGTTTTACACCTCCACTGAACTTAAATTATTTTTATTCGTTTTTTTTCTTTTCTCTTTTTTACTTTGATAAATTTATAACTGTTTTTTTATCACATATTTTGTTTCGCTTTGACTATTTTATACATCTCTACTATAGACTACCTAATAATTAAGACCTAATGTAATTTAAGGTACGAACTTAACTTGGGGACCTTATACATCCCTTTTATAAAATGTATTAATTAAGTGTATTAGGTACTTAAGTTAAGTGGAATTCAAGTATTGTTGTATTTTTTTTTAAATGAGTTTCCGCTAAGTTTCTTGCGGCGCATTCTTCTTGGCAATGATGGTCTTTCCGAATGCGCTGGTAGTTTAAAAAAAAAGACATGTAAAAGAGCCCTTGGGGGCTTATTTGCAAAATAAACTTTTGACTTTTAATCTTTAGACTTTTTGACTTCTGATGCCACTAATGGCGTATGCGAGCGATAAAGTTATTCGGAGGTCAGATCGGGAGTCCAGTGGCCCATAGTCTCGAAGCGCGGGCTTAAATCTCGCCTGGCAGTCGACATTTTGGTTCAATTAAAACATGAACATGTTGCGTTGTGTCAGTTGATCCTGAAGAGCAAGACGCTGTGCCCGCTGCCGGTGCAGTGGGTGGGGCTGCGCGGGCCGTACGGCGAGGCGGCGGTGCGCGCGCGCGTGGCGGCGCACAGCTTCGCGGAGGACGACGCGGAGGCGCCCGCGCAGCCGCTGCCGCTCGCCGACTACAACGACACCAACCGGCTGCTCGGCAACAAGGCCATACACTTCCGGTAACACCCCCACCCACCCGTACCCGCTCTGCTCGTTCACTAAGCCGCGGTACACATGCCTCTAGCTGGCACACTGGCATACCAGCTCCTTGCACGTGCCAGGTACAGGCGTGTGTAAATAAATAAATATAAATAAATATCATGGGACAAATTACACCGACTGACCCAGTCCCAAACTAAGTAAAGCTTGTACTACGGGTACCAGGCAACGGATAAACATACTTATATAATGTAGATAAATACATACAACATCCATGACTCGGCCACAAACATTCGTATTCATCATACAAATGTCTGCCCCTCCCGGGATTCGAACCCGGGACCTCTAGCTTCATAGCCAGGGTCACTAAACACCAGGCTATCCGGTCGTTGAAATGCTTGTACCTGGCCTGTAGATTGCAAGCAATTTGTTTTTTTTTTTTTTTATTTATAAGCCTTTTTATTCCGAATTCGCTACAATTTCAGTAAGTACCACATGTTGTTGTTGTTGTTGTTATTGTCGTTTATTTATTAAATTGTCGCGTAATTCGGCGTGCCTCATGGCATAGGCCTCCTCCGTGTATTGGAGGGTTTGGGCTATAGTTCCCACGCGCGCCCAGTGCGGATTGGGAACTTAACACACACCATTGAATTTCTTCGCAGATGTGAGCAGGTTTCCTCACGATGTTTTCCTTCACCGAAAAGCTCATGGCAAATTACAAATGTAATTTTCGCACATAAATTCCTTTGAAGAGTTTTGAACCCACGACGCTCTGCTTGAGAGGCCACAGGTCAAACCACTAGGCTACCACGGCTTATTTTTTTGCAATTTGATTTACTGGCATGCGTGGTCGCCTGAGCTGCGAAACTGGCATGAGTGAACGCATGCGACAGCTTCAAGCATGCCAATACGCAATGCAAAGACGCCAATTGCATGCAAGTTTAACTTGCAAATCTATTCACAGTGTGCCAGTTACTTCTAATGCCAGTGACTAATATGCAAGCTACTGATCCGTTTTACTGGCATGTGTATTCTCGGCTTTACATTACCCTTAGGGCCACTTGCACGAACAAGGGTTAACGACTTAACCCCGTGTTGGATGCTAGCCCGGGACTAAGTAGTGTCAAAATGTATGGAACTGTCACTAACCCCGAGTTAGCGATTTAATTTTTTAACTCTGGACTGTGCAAGTGAGCCTAAGTGTGCAAATTGATAAGTTCCTCATTTTTAGGGTTTCTTACCCGAGGGGTAAAAACGGGATCCTATTATTAAGACTCAACTGCACGTCTGTCTGCCCGTCTGTCACCAGGATGTATCTCAGGAGCCGTGATAGCTAGACAATTGGAATTTTATATTACAACAAATCCTAAAAATCAATCTTTTTTCAAATCTATCTGACTATGTAAGTAGCCGATATAAACTGACATCACACTATCTACATTGTGCTAAGAGTAGGGCTCTGCTAAGCTAACACTGGAGTTTATATTCACTTGCCGAATTTATGCGGAACCCTCGGTGCGCGAGTCTGACTCACACTTGGCCGGTTTTTTTTAATAAGTACATTTTTGTTGGTGTTTCAGACTCATCATGTTTTTGACGTCGAAGTGATCCGGCGCGGCGGCGTGTCGCTCTCACTCCACGACCAAAGATTTATTCCACTAGCAAGGGCCATGATCTGTCAAACTGACACTTGAATTAACGCCATACTCGTTTCTTATTAACAGGGTCACTGCTTCCAGTATTCAAGAATAATTCGCTTACCTTTACCATATAATTTCTGAATTCGTGGTCAACTAGGTGATCTCGGGGCTATGAAATTCGAAATTAAAGTTCGTATCATACTGTCCCTCTCACTCGTTTCGAATTTCAAAGGCATTTTTCTATTACTTACTTAGATTTTAAAAAAAATGAGTGAATTGGTGCCTGATAAAAAATTGTGACATCGGTAAATTGTTTATATTCGCTCCTGAGAGCATATGGTTGTTTCGTGTTAGAAGCCCCGTTCACACGACGCGGCGCTCGACTAAATAGAATGCGCACGCCAGTGGGTTGCTTTGTGTAAACGGGCCTTCGCTTGTTGGCAACAGCGCCCACTTTTATTCTGATATTTTACTGCAATCTGATTTTACATTTTAATTTTTATAAAAGTTCGAGATTAGATTATATTTGAGTACAAATTTATATTTATTGGGAATTATCGTTAGTTTTATAATTGCGTGCCGTTTTAGGGTTAGTTATCTTTTAGTGTGTAGGAAGCTTGATTGCATGGAAACTTCCACAAACGCTCATTATAAAATCTACTCGACGTTGGCTAAGTTGAACCAGGAATTGGAATGGTACCTAATTTAATGTCGGACACAAGGTAGCTACTCTTCGTGCGGCAGACCTACAAGTATGGACAATTACTAAGTTACAAGTAGCTGCTCACTTGGTGACTTACTGAGCACACAAATACTCGAATGATTTATGTGTGTCTAATAATAGTGTTACTATTGTTTTCATGATTCGTTTAGTGTATCTCGCTAACTTACTAACGGTAGCCACTTGCTTAACATGTGTAAGATCTTTTGTTGAAATAATTTTGCACGGAATATCTATTGAAATCAAGTCGCTAAGAGATTATTATTAACGTTTAGAAATATTGTTTTGTATGTAGCTGTGTGTGTGTTCTAAAATATATTTACATTTAGATTCGCGTGATTGTCTCGTAATATTAGCTGTAATCCGAAAACGACCTGACTTGTTTATTGTTTTGGCTGCATAGTTGGGTAATAAAGATCTAAGTTATTGAAATTGTACTGTTGTTTATTTGTAGTTGATCCAACCTGGGCCTCGGGCACGCTGCGCTGCGGCATTTAAGGGTTCAATCTGGCATTTATGGAACTTTGCCAAAATTGGGGGCAATTCGTATGGACAAATGTTAAAAGTTGCCACAGTTAAAATACGCTACCAGAGCTTTTGACTTAATAATAAAATATATATATATATATATATATATATATATATATATATATATATATATATACTTACCCCTTATTCAGAAACGCTCTGTAGGCCTCGTTAACTTGGCAATCCTGAGTGGCAATCGTTTGTCCTTATCTGTCATTTTGACAGTTACCTTTCACAGATAAGGACAAACGATTACTAAGTTAGCAGAAGCCTATAGAGCGATTATGAATAAGGGGGTAACTCAATAGACCATATCTAAACAATACAGACACCGTTTTGGTACTTTTGGTTAACACACTGTTCCCCTTGTTCAAACAACGGTTTCTAATAAAGAAGAGGACAGACATGTTCAGAAGCCCGTACGGCGTACACAAATACTAATATTGCATTTTTAACAATACTTGTATCATTGATCTAATTGAAAATATCCTCTTTTTAACAGCTTTCATCTAACTTCATGTTTGTTTTTTGCTTAGTTCAAACCTTGTAAGTAAGTTAAGTTCGGCACACTTGTAGTGGTCGGAATGCCTTGAAATTTGGTACACCAATGTAGGATGGGTGACAATGCAAGTACAGTGAACAAAACGCACAGTCAGCAAAAATAAAACTTGTTTATTTAACAAAACTTATTTAAGCCTGTCTATAATCTGTGCTTAGGCGCCTTAACCCCTCGTATGCGGGAGCTAAAAAAAGTACTGCATTCTAGTCTCATCTGTTTTTATATGCACAAATTCTGATGATTTAAATAAAAATACAAAAAGATTGCCTTAAATTTGGCACGGATCCGTTTCATAGCATAGGGTTAAGGCGTAGCAACTCGATCATGCAGATAATTAGGCCCACTTGCACAGTCCAGAGTTAAAAATTAAATCGCTAACTCGGGGTTAGGTTTGACAGTTCCATAAATTTTGACACTACTTATCCCCGGGTTAGCATCTAAAACGGGGTTAAGTCGCTAACCCTGGTCCGTGCAAGTGGCCCTTAGGGATCAACTTTAAAATGAAACAGCGTATGGTAGGTGGTGGTATATTGCGATCAGTAGGGCTTGTGTCGCACGCGCATCTTGTGCAGCGAGCTGGCCAGCTTGTGGGAGCCGCCGTTCTGGTGCGAGGCCGCTGGCGCCCACACGCTCACGAGCCCGGCCTCGCCCGCCGTCACCAGCACCTCGCGCTGCCAACAACCATACACCTCAATACAAATACTACTACTAGTACTCTATATACACCAGTGATATAGTCTGGCAGATAAATGACTGCAACCAGATGACACATCCTTTTTACAAGCTTTATATTAAACTTGCAACATATGTAAGTATGTTTGTGCTACACCACTGGTAAGTATGTTTGTCCGGGGGGAATCTTGTAACTCTATTTTGAAGCCGATATTTTCAACCGAATGTACTTACTTATGTAAGTCAGTGTTATTGGAGTTCTGTGGACCCAGCCAGGACCGTCTCAGCAGGAGGTAACTCTTCAACGGTTGGTTCGATTGACTCGATTGATTGTAATTTGGTACACATGTATGATGTGTATGTTGTTGTCAATGCAAGTACAGTCAGCAAAAAAGCTTGTTATAATTTTTTTTTTTTATAGAAACTTATTTCATGGCGGGCCAGAAATTTACGTGCGATATTACATTTAAAATTTACCATGAGCTTTTCGGTGAAGTAAAACCTCGTGAGGATATCTGCACACATCTGCGAAGCAATTTAATGGTGTGTGTGCAGTTCCCAATCTGCATTGGGCCCGCGTGGGAACTATAGCCCAAGCCCTCTCATTCTGAGAGGAGGCCTGTGCCCAGCAGTGGGACGTATATAGGCTGGAAATGAGACGAACTAAGGCTTCCGCAAAAATCTGTGATGTATGAACTACAGTGGAAGTTCGCACTCTACGGTTATTCAACCGATAGCCGCATGTGGCTAAAAATGTATGATTTGCTACAGATTTGTTGCGACGCAAACCGCAACCGCAACCCGCCGCACCGCTGCACCACTGAGGGAAGTAGCATTCTAATGGTGATATTTAATGAGTTATTATGTGTTATGTACAAGTGTATTCAGAGTGGCACTCACGTCCTTGTTGTAGGCGCAGCAGCGCACGAGCTGCTTGTTGGCCGCGAAGTTGGTGGTGGGCTGCAGCTTCTTGCTGGTCACCGTCACCGACCGCAACACGTTACTGCAATATACACAACGCAAACACCTACTTTAAAACAATTAACTTGACATTAAATCACGCCTTTATGTCTTACGGGGCAGACAACCTAAGGCCTAGACGCCACCTTTAGCATGATTGTGGGCGTATGGATGACAAGGGGAATCAAAATAGTGATGGGTTGCTAGCCGCCTCGCCTATAACATGATTCCTAAGATTTTCGACCATTTCCTCGATGGACTTTTAGGTATTAGGTACAAGAGTAACGTCCAAAAATTCTTAAGATTTATTAGCCGCGTATTCACTGAGCGAGCCGCCTCGCGCGGCAGCTTCGTGAGACAAATCCTCGGTCAGTCAGAACGTGCCTCGCCCGAAGCAAACGCATGTCCTGCCTCGGGCGAGCGTGCCTCGACCCGAGCCGCGCGGTGTCGGTTTTTGTCCATGCTCTAAGGCGCCCCAGCACGTTTGCCGCGCTCACTCAGGACGGTTGTGTTTTGTCTCGCTTGTTCGTCGCGTGTTAGCGTCATGGATAAAGAGCGGTGTCTTAAATTAATACATTATATGGTGAATATAGATGCGCAATGTTCCGATTGTACAAATAGAGGACTAAGAGAAGATGCGTGGAGAAATATTAGGAAGCAATGCTGCCTCAGCCTCACTGCGGCTCGGCTTTGCCGCGCGAGGCAGCCTCGATCAGTACGATTTCTTGCATGAGGCTGCCTCGCGCGGAAATCGTTGCGCGGCAAACGTCCGAGGCTGCCTCGCGCGGCGGCTCGCTCAGTGAATACGCGGCTATTGAAGCACGACTTCAAATATAGTAAAACAAGTTGCGGGCACTTGGCATTTTATCGGGACACAACACAATGCAGCTCATAAGTAAGCCCTCACATTTTGAGAGGCCTGGGGCCTTACCATGACGTCTTATCTTAAAGCGATTCAGTTTAGGTTCGCTCACTGTCAGATCAGATTCATACTAAGTGACAGCTAAAACTTGAAATGAGTAGCTTATGTCACTCAGTGATAGCATAGTTCTACGTCTTTTTACAAGTGGATGAGTACCAACCTACATCCAAACTTATAAACATTACCTCTCTACAATATTAGTATAGTTTTAGTTTACCCGTTGCCTGCGTGCGAGCCGGCCAGGATGACGCACTCTCCGTCGACCGAACGATACGTGTCCACGAGGTAGCAGTCATCTCCTTTGCTCCTCTACGAACAGAAAGAGAACTACTGTCAAGCTAGGTTGCAACCAGTCAATACAGCAAAATCTGTGCTATAAACTTGTAGGAAAAACATTATTTATCTCTAGATGCTCCTCTAGAAGTCAGAAAATTCCTTATGGCCCAGTTCTTTGGACTATGATAATGATAAAAGAATAAAATCATTAGGTCTTCTTGTAACTATAAATGTTTGGTCTACTTTAAGCACCCACAAAGGATCTTTTAAAGCCTATTACTGTAAGTGCGACAAATGGATTCAGCTTCAGCCCAGCCCTATTTGAACTGGGCACTCCAATCTAAAGAAAAAACGGCCAAGTGAGAGTCCGACTCGCGCACCGATGGTTCCGTATAAATTCTTCTTCCTTCTTAAACTTAAGAGCTAGGCTCTTGTCGGTGGAGCAATTTCCATGTGGTCCTTTCCAGAGCCTTCTCTTTGACTTCCTGATACGACACGACTTCTACCTTCTCTTTCACCTGGTCCATAAATGTTCTTCTTGGCCTTCCTCTCTTCCGCTTCCCTTCAACCTTTCCTTCAATTATGATCTTAATGTATTCGTCGTGCCGTATCAGGTGTCCCAACATCTTTCCTCTTCTGCTCTCGATGGTCTTCAACAGGCACCTCTTCTCATTCACTCGATCGAGCACTTCCTCATTCGTCACCTTCTGGGTCCAGCTAATCCTCTCCATCCGCCGCCAACACCACATTTCAAACGCTTCCAGACGTTCTCTATCGCGTTGCGTCATTGTCCACGTTTCGCAGCCGTATAGTGCTATGCTCCAAATGTACACTTTTATAAGCCTTTTTCTGGTACGACCTGATATTCTGGCTTTAAATAAACATTTCTTGGCATTGAATGCCCTTTTTGCCATGGCTATTCTTGTTATAATTTCTTGTGTACATCTGGAGTCATTTGTAATGATGCTACCTAAATATTTAAATTTCGTAACCCGTTCTACCGGTCTATTGTTCAATGTGATTGGTCTATGTCTTGATGCTGTCTTTGAAGTGGTGAGAGTTTTAGTCTTGCTAATATTTATTTTAAGGCCGAATTCAGTGAAAATTGTATCCATATCTGTAATTAAATCTTCCAACTCTTTTTCTGTGTGAGCTAGTGCCGCGATGTCATCAGCAAAACGGACAAATTGGATTTTATTGCCTCCGAATCTAATCCCGCCTTTGCTTGACTCAACCAACTTTCTTATGGCGCACTCTATGAAAATGTTAAAAATAAGCGGCGAAAGTGGACAACCCTGTCTAACTCCTTGTTGGATTCTCGCCCTTCTTGTTTCCTCTCCAATTTCTATTATAGTTTCCTGATTTCTATATAGTTCATAAATCATCCTTCTGTCTCTGTAATCCAACCCTGCCTCTTTCAAAATTGACATCATGTGTTTCCAATTAACTTTATCAAAAGCCTTCTCTAGGTCTATAAACGCTATGTGTGTGGCTTGGTCAAGTTCCATCCGCCTGTCAATTATCATTCTTAATGCGAATATAGCTTCTCTAGTCCCTCTGTTCTTTCGAAAGCCATATTGATCTGGGCCTAAGTATCCTCCGTATAAATTCGCCAAGTAATAAAATCCAATGTTAGCAGAGCCCTGCTCTTAATGCTGCTCAATATTTGGTATCAATATCAATTTTATATCTCTATGCATTAATGACAAAAAGTTGTCAGACAACGAAGTGATCTTATAAGGGTTCCTTTCTTCCTCTAGTGATACGGAACACTAATAAGCATTGAAGGCTGAAGTTTAAAAAAATAGCGTCATAATACCTTAATAGTCCTAGAGATCTTGTCCCTGTCATAGCTCCGTATCAAGTCCCCGGTATCAGTGTCCCAGACCTGCAGGTCGCTGCTCTGCGTGACGCAGGCCACCTGCGAGTCGCTCAGCCAGGTCAGCCTCTCCACCGAGTTCTCCACGTTCAGTGAGTAGGTGAGCGCGTCGTCCTCCGCAGGCTCCATGATGTTGTACACGTTCAGGAGGCCGTCTAGAGCCGTGGATGCTATGATGTTCGGCTTTTTCTTGTGGAACTTGACCTAAAATACAATATGGAATTCACTTTTTATTTTAAACATGTAAATGTTTGTTTCAAGCTTTGGTAATCTATACGTACACTAATCAAAAATGTCTAGGGATATTTTTTATCACTAGATAGTATTGAACATTTCAATACAGGCATGGTGAGCATCCCAAGGCTATTTTACATAAGTAGATTAATAACTTTGTTTCTGTCAGTTCTTGGACTTCTTGGCATACTTAAGTATTGTTCACTGGAATTCCCAATTTTAAGTTTATAGCATTGTAGTTGAATTTTTGGGAGCAGTTGGAAGTATTTTTATTTCTATTTCATTTTTTTTAAAGACCTTCAGAAATTATTGTTTTATAATGATCTAGTGTCACATTACCTGTGAGATGTCGTCTGTGTGTGAATTCCAGTAACCTCCCAGAGGTTTGGTGGCCCGCTGGTCCCAGAACACGAGGTATGCATCATCCTGCACGGTCTGACTGCCCGCACACAGCACACGGTCGTTGCACGATATATCCATGCACTCAAAGGGCCTGATAATGGCATCTTCTTCATCTAATACATGTATATTACAAATTATGAAATGGATTTACTAAGATCTTGATTTTTTCTAATTTTAGTTCTAGTTGGATACGAGTAGTTGAGTAACCCAAAGCCAAGGCACTGTACTTCAGCAAATATTTATTGCTCTGACAATGTTCACTCAAAACAAAAATTATTTGTTTTTCATTATTATGAGGAAACACCCTATATTCAGCTGATCATGAGTAACATAATCCCTCACTCAAGTTTATAAAACAATTAAAAAAGGGCACATAAAAAACTATTGACAAATATTTATAAATTATAATATTATAATACACCTCAAGATTAGCTCAATCAGAACTGTTCAGAACAGTAAGTAAAAGCACTAAAATAAAAAATAAAAAAAATAAAGCAATAAGTAGCAAAATAAATTATTTAATTTAATTTAATTTCATTTCATTTCATTTCACTGTTTACATCAAGAGATTTTATGAAACTACTAGTTTACTACTAGTTTTGTGTCACCTTTGTAATCCTGAACGCAGCTGCCGCTGGTTCGCGTGTCCCAGAGCTTCACGACTCCGTCCTGTCCGCAAGAGTGTAGTAAGTGTTCCTCTTTACGTAGAAACACTAAGTCCGTTAAAGCTTTCTTGTGCCCGCTTAGACGGCATACCTTGTTCAGCGACGTGTTGTTGAGTTGGTACACTTCTATGCTGTTGTCTAGTAAGCTTACTGCTATTTTTAATGACCTGTTAATAAATTATAATTTTATTTAATCATAAAATTTCATGTAGTGCAGAAAATTTTAATACACATAGTAAATTGGCGTATTGGCGGCTTTCCTACAAGACATGGTATGTACCGAGTGCCAGGTAAATCACAAATAATTTAAATTGTGTTAGTTTTGTGCATGGTTTTTATGTTAAAAATAGTCCACATACTTACTGATCAAAGCGTAGCTATTATTTCAAAAAGAAAGAAAGAAAAGAAAGGCTAGAAAGTACCATAGTGAATTTTAATACTTACTTTGTTGTAGCTAACTTATTTATATACGATTTTTTGAGAGAAACTGCAGTTTCCGTTAATAAGTTGTAATTTTTACTGAAAGTTTGTTCTAATTCCTCCGGGCTTATTATGTCTCTATCCTCTTCTTCTGTATCAATGATATCTGCCATTTTTGATAAAAACTAAGAAGGATTACTTTAATTTAAGCGTTATATAAAATAGTACTGCTTGTAAACAAACAGCGATATACAACACGTGTTTCAAAATTTTGACATTTGTGACAACTTTGACAGTTAGTGCGTTCAATCGGTAACCATCGTAAATTTACGATTCTCTATTAATCAAACAGTATGAGCGCTTTAAACAGCTGCTTAAATAGGAGCATTTTTTTATTATTTTGGCAATCGGATTGAAGAATGAAACCGAGGACTTTTAGCGGGAAATTTTATATTGTTTAACATGGTGAATATAAATTGGTTCAAAACGAGAGATAATCATAACATAATCGAATTGTTTTCTTATTAACGTATAGAATATACTAATAAATAACTATTTGTAAGTGGTTCGCCGATGGGAGCCCCGGTAGCGCGGGCCGACGCGCTCGATGTCGCCGGCGGCCAGCCGCGCCGCCACGGCCCGCAGCGGCAGCGGCGTGATGCTGCTCAGCTCTGACACCGGGTCAGAGAACGCCCATCGGATGTTTCGCTCCATACGAATATGATCTAGAAATAATGTTAATTAGTTAGGTACATAGGTACTACTACTACTACATAACATTGCTTATATTACTGGTGGCTGTAATTGAGGCAGAAACAGTTATTAAAAAGAAATTTCTGAAATCACCTAAGTACCTATAGGAACTAATCGTTCTTACATTTGAGAGTTGAATGAGTCTCAAGAAGATAAGATAATAATGATAATAAGCGCAAATATTTTATTTACACTTTAGTTACAAATGCAAAATTGAATAAAACAGGAGAATAGATAAATAGTACACGACTACCTTCTCACGTGTATTTTCGACCAAAACTCATCCTCAAGGTCAAACTCAAGCAAATTTAGTCTTCATACACAATTAATCTCCGCGGTACACTTGCATATCGATCCTTTGTGTTCGTCTTTATTAATTTAGTTTAAGATACAATTTACAACAATTAAATTAAATTATTAAATTATTTTTTATTATTATTATTTGTTTCCGCCACCTACTTAAACTGTCTCCAACTTATTTCTCTATCTTAATGGTTGTCTGGTAGAGATCGCTATTAAGCGATAAGACCGCCTATTGTATACTTTGTTCTTTGTTTCTGTATTGTTTTGTACTGATTTGTGGTGTTCAATAAAGAGTATTTGTATTGTATTGTATTAAATATGAAATCGACATCACACCAGCAGCGGTCCCAGCTATCTAACAATAACCTCTGGGGGCCCCGGCAAATTCATCAGATGGTCCTGCGCCAGCCGCTGCCGGTGTCTACCCACCGATGGCGGGGTCCACGATGGCGAAGGCCCGCTTGAGCGCGTCGACGCTGACGGCGCGCGCGGCGGGCCCCTTGCCGCCGCCCAGCGCCGCCAGCACCTCGCGCAGGTAGCGGTCCTGCGCCAGCTGCCGCTGCCGGAACAGCTCGCGCGCCAGCTCCACGCGGTCGAAGCCCTCCTCGTTCTGATGCAACCAGCAACAAAGAGACGACTATAAATAGTACCTACCTAGAAGTAAACTAGATATGTACATTAATGCGGCAATTACAATATACTGCGTTCGCCTATTCTATTCTATTCTATTCTTCCGAGCTAGTCTGGGAGCAAGAGCAGATCAGAATATATGTATACCAGCTGTTTTCTCTTCTCGGGCAGATTAAAAGCCCTGGAATGGGCAAAAATCTAATGAATCATGTTACAGGCGCCCTAGCGACAGTAGGAATCCCATCACTATTTTGAATCCCCATTCAACAATCACGCCAAACGTGGCCTTTCGGTGTTGTTACTAAGCTCTACTTACCCCGTTAGGGATAAAGGCGTGATAATACCTACATATGTGTGTATAAATGCGGTCGGCGAGTTTATAAAGAAGCTAACCTCCTGGAAGAGCTTGTCGAGGTTGACCTCGTTGCTGGCGTGCCGCAGCTTGAGCTGCTTGCGCACGACGTCGCTCAGGTTGCGGATGTCCACCTCGCTCTTCAGCGGGAACATCGTCTTGGCCACTTTCTCCAACTCTTCTATAGAAATCGTCTGACAATAGAAAGAACAACTATGGCAACTTTTGACTGCGAACTTAGCGGGTATCTAAGTGGTTACCCCAGTAAGCCTAGCCTTCCCTAACCCTTGATCAGAGTAGTATCTTTGATATGTTGCTTTTCGCACCTCGTGCCACCAGGTTATGTCACCGGTTGCCACCTAGCGTCTATCAGAGCGTTCTCTACACTCCAATACTCTAGGGCCGGTTGAGTTCTGAATAAACCTTTACGCATTTGAGCTAAACTAATAAAATAAGTCAGAAAAGCAACTAGACAGCCGGAAGCCTGGCCGAGCTGGTTATATTTTAACCGCGCCAGTTTTAACACCTAGCAGCGTCTTCCTATTACGTGTCAACAGAAACTCTGCTCGCTGATGGGGCTTGTAACCTCTCCGTCCTTGGAGTGGCGGTAGAGCTGGTCGCGCAGCTGCAGCCACTGCGCGCGCAGGCTCCAGTAGATGTCCTCGCTGAGCTGGCCGTGCAGCGCGCCCCAGAACAGCTTGACCTGCGGCTCGTCCAGCATCTGCTCGGCGCCCGCGCACAGGTTGTACGCCCACTCCGCGCGCACCGACGGCTGCTGGTACCTTTGCACACCCATACCGAACAAGTCAATTAGTAGTTGAACCGAACATACATACATACCGTGCCGTCACGCCTCTTTCCCATAGGGGTAGGCAGAGACTACTTTGTTCCACTTGCTATGATCCTGACATACCTCTTTCGCTTTGGCTTCGATCCCCGGTCGGGGAAGACATTTGTATGAAAAACACGAATGTTTGTTCTCGAGTCTTGGATGTTTAATATGTATTTGAGTAGGTATGTATTTATCTATATAAGTATGTTTATCCGTTGCCTAGTGTCCGTATTACAAGCTTTGCTTAGTTTGGGATTAGGTCAATTGGTGTGAATTATCCCAAGAGATTTATTTATTTATTTATTCGCTTCATCCACATTCATCAATGTCTTCACACATAGTAGTCGAAGTGATTAACGAATTCCTATATTTATATCTCTGCTGCAAAGATACAGTATCAAGTGGTTTGTTAACATTTCTTACAGCTAGGTTTTTTATTCCACGTTGGTGGAAAACAAGCGTACGGTCCGCCTGATGGTAAGCGGGTACGTGGCCTATGGACGCTTACAAGTCCAAGGAACTAGCATGCGTGTTGCCGACCCTTTAAAAGATAGCTAAGGGTACCTGCTATGGGTGGTGTAGGGGTAGAGCACGCGTCACGGAATGACGAGGACCCGGGTTCGATTCCCGGCCATAGCTTTACATTTCGGATTTTTCTATATGTGTTCTAATAAGGTTCTAATTTTCAGTGTCGTTTAGAAATTATTTTTGGTAGCTAAGGTAACTAGGTAACTAAGGGTATGAACTTTTTATTTGTAACTACAATACAAGAGGGAATTTTCTTGTATGTACAGACAAAAAACTAGTAAGTGTAGTTAAGGCATGGATTAGACTGTCAATAATTATCGAGAGAACCACGCATAATGCCTTCCATATCACGAAATATTGATGCGTATCGCAGCGAATCCGCTGGTTTTGAAAACCACGATCTTGTATTCACATAGGTACCAGTTTCACAATAATATTGACCGGCTATTCCGTTGGCCACGAAACGTTTTCTGGAGCGGAGTTACCTCTCCTCGAAGTACTGCGTGACGTAGTCCTGCATGGGCAGCTGCGGCGAGGCCTGCAGCTTGCCGCGCCACACGTCGGTAACGAGCACGGCCACCTCGCGCCGCGACAGCCGCAGGTTGCGCACGCGCCCCGAGTAGCGCAGGTACGGAGGTACCGACGGGTCAGTGCCCTACGCCAGCGCACACTATTTACATAGCTACTCGTAGTCTACTTAAGCGGTTCCACTCGTTCCTTACTTAGACAGCTGAGGAACGGAATTCCCTGCCAGCGTCTGTGTTCCCTGAACGCTACAATCAGGCCGTCTTCAAATCAAGGGTGAATAGGCATTTATTAGGCAAGCGTGTTCCACCCTTGATCACATCTATGCGTACCATCAGGCATGATTGTGATTAAACGCATGCCTAGCGCGAGCTTGCTTTCGAAACGTTTCAGTCGACGGTTTCTACTCCTCGCCCCGCCAAGTAGCCTTTGGCACCCTGCGCCATCAGATTTTGCTGCTTCTTGCCATCTGACTAGAAGGCTAGGCTAGACTTTGATTTGTTATTAATTTCTAGAATAGACGTTGTTGCGAGCTTGCTTACTAGGTACCTATTTACCATGGTATTATTTACTTACCAAGCCATCGAAATACTCCAAGTGGTCGCTTTCCGCCGCTGGTCCTAACTCTTTCAGAAGAACCCTCAGAATATCTCTTGAGGTCAGGCCGCTCGCCAGTTGCCACCATCTGAAATAAATACCTTCCTAATTGCTTCGTATCTTGACGTTGTTTCAATTTTAACTTGAAATTAAAAAAACTCCTGCTATACGCGCCGCTTTTAAGGTCTCAATACTTTAATATTTTGATGGCCAGAGTCAGACTTAGCTCCTTGCACTCCGCCAGCTCCTGCATACTCTCAGTAGACGTGAGTGCACCTGTCCCGGCCGCCACTGATGAATTCCGCGCAGAGCTCCCAGTGCGGGCGCGGCGTACCGGCGCGCTCCAGCTCGCGGCAGCGCTCCTTGCACTCCGCCAGCTCCTCCTCCATACTCTTCTTTGACGCTTTACAAAATAAACCACCCAATTATGAAAGTACTAAACTACTTAGTTGTTGAACTAAGAGGTTTAAAACTAACGCTCGATGATAGCAGGATGACGTACGCAGCGCCATTTTGCTTTAAGTTTAAGTTCAAGTAGTTACAGAAAAGCTTTTGGTAGTTTCGTCTAGGTATGTTCATCGTACCGAGCGTCCGCTTGTGCTTGTCGCCGAGGGCGTCCAGCTCGGCCTGCAGCCGCTGCGCCGCCGCGCCCAGCTGGGCGGCCTTATTCTCGAGCGCGTCGAACTCGCGCCGCGGCACCGTCTCCGAGTACTCGTCTCTCATCTTGGCCAAGTCGCGCTGCGTCGACGACAGCTGCTCTCTGTCGGGAAGCATTTTCAATTTAAATGTTAAGTACTCTTGTCAAAAAAATAACTAAGGTAGTTCTTTGTAGTTTTGTGATGCGTTTGGTTTGGAAATTGTATGTTTACGTAACATAATTAGGTAACGACAACGACACCAGTCGGTCGGTGGTCGAAGCGGTCCCTTTAGAAAAGGTCACGTAGCGAACAGTCATTTCACAATTCACGTCGCAGCAAATACATATTGATTGAAATAAGTAGATATGTATATTACATAAATATGTAAAATAAGAAGAATTATGAAATTAATCGTTGGTAAGTATGCTTTATCGTGTTCTAGATATGTATTTACATAGAATAGGATAAAGCATACCAACGATTTCAACACTTAAGTACCTATAGCTGAGTGTGTATCTTATTTCATGGAAAATATTTTTAAGGGTTAAATACCAACTCAATTCACTCATACATACTTCACTTAGGTACATAGTCCGAGGTACAGCGAGGTAAGTTGCAGTACTTAATGTAGATAATGCAGCAAACATGCAGAACTTATATAGGAAAAGCAAATAATAATAGTAGCACAACAAGAATTACAACGCTGGTATATTGCGGCGGGCGGCGGGCCCCCGCTCAGCTCGCGCAGGCGCAGCTGCAGCGCCAGCCAGTATACTGCAGCGCCTGCACACCTGCAGCGCTCCAGCGCGAGGCGCAGCACGCAGGGGTCGGCGTAGGCGTCGCCGGCGGGCGGCGGGCCCCCGCTCAGCTCGCGCAGGCGCAGCTGCAGCGCCAGCCAGTATACTGCAGCGCCTGCACACCTGCAGCGCTCCAGCGCGAGGCGCAGCACGCAGGGGTCGGCGTAGGCGTCGCCGGCGGGCGGCGGGCCCCCGCTCAGCTCGCGCAGGCGCAGCTGCAGCGCCAGGTTTTCGAAGTACAGCGTGTAGCGCGCGTCGCGTTCGCGGGCCAGCGACAAGTATTCCGAAAACTGCTCATCTTTCATCTGTAAATTTAGCACGAATAGGTTACGATTACGACTGTAGTCCGAAACTTATACCTACATTATATGTATACAGTTACCTATATGAATAAAAAACGTGCTGCGTGTGACTATGCGACGCAAATCTGAGTAGTACAGCAAATTACAAAATGTTTTACCTACTACCTACAGGGGACGTTAAATCATAAGTTACCTTCCCCATTTCCTTTTTTAACTTGGATATTTCGAATTTCAAGTTGAGATTCTGCTCTCGCTGGTCTTCAGCTTCCTTCACGAGCAGCTTGATCCGTTCGTCCCGCCGCTGCTTCCTGGCCGACACGCCAAATACTTTCTGGAATATGTTACTCTTGACATAATGGTTGAAGGAAGGCACTGAAGGTACCACAGGTTTTAAATTGTTCTGCATTTGTGCTAATTCCTAACAGTCTGACAAAACACGGGCGAAAATAGCGACTCGTGGACATTCGTGCTGCAAACTGTACATCACTACTGTACGGTGGATATTGATACTGACTGTGTGTGTGTATACATAGTGTAGGTACATTTTTTAATTCATTCCTGCTGTGGTTGTTAGTTTAAATAAAAAGGTAACATTTTTATAACATTGCTTTTTAATAATCCAATAACATAAAAATTGTTTAACATTATAATACTTCTCACTGATACAGTCAAGATAACAAAGTTAGTATATCATATGTGTACATTGCAATGTTTTACTGCATCACTGAATAAGGCGCATTTTACAAGTGCTGTTCATGAGGCTTGTGTAAATAGAGAGCTCCTGGAGATTAGATGCTCTTCTTGAGTACATGCAAGTTATTTGTTATTTCTTATCAGTCCAACTCTGTACTTGTTTGTGGATACGCCTGATGTCTTCCGCGTACGTCCGGCAGCACCCACCAACGTACCTCACACCCAAGTCGAGCCACTCATGAACATAACAGTCCAGTTGCTGTAGCTTATCACCCTCCGTCCAACCAAAATCTTTATGGTATTTCTCACCGGAATTTGGATATACAATGAGTGGTATAGCAGACTTTCTATTGTTATTGATACCACCCAGCAAGCCAGCAATGTTGGCTGGGGTGGTGCAGTTGGCCCCCACAGCTATGATCTGCTCTGGATTTAGGTCATAACACTTCTTAGCAACTGTTTGAAAATCCTCTCCATGAGCTATGTGTTTATCATCTTTACAACTAAAGGACAGCCATGCTTTAATGCTGGGGTAATCTTTCAGCATTTCAACTAACACCACTGCCTCCTTTTCACAAGGAATTGTCTCAAATGCCAGTAAATCTACTCCAGAACCAATGAGAGCCTCGAGGCGTGGCCGGTGCCACTCTCTAATGGTCTCGGCGGGCGTCACGTCCGCGTAGGCACCGTTGTATTCCGAGCCGTCGTGTAAATGAGCTCCATATGGGCCAACAGAGCCTGCGATGAGAGGATTGCGATCGGAAGCACCTATACAGGCATTATCTTTAAGATATTTTTCTCTCGCTTCTTTAGCGAGAGATACGGCACTTTTAATTAATTCTAAACCCGCCTCGGGGGAAACTCCGAGGTATTTGACGAATCCTCCGACGGAGGCCTGATAGGTGTTCGTCATAATGATGTCGGAGCCAGCTTTGAGGAAGTCATAATGGGTTTTGAACACGTCGAGGGGACGAGTCTGCAGGAAGCGCGCTGTCCACAGTGGGTCACCGTCGACGTTGTCGCCGACGTGGCACGACAGCTGCGACGAGAAGCCCCCGTCGAGAACTTTAATCGTCGTCGACACCTGCTCTGCCATTTCTCGCGCCAAAATAGTTTATCTTATACAAATAACGACTTCACTTCCCGAATTTCTTGTCACGAATGAGCGAAGATAAATTAATCTTTCCGTATATATTATTATCAGTCGTTTATTGCGATAAGTTTGGTTTGTTTCAACATTGTAAACAAAAATAATGATAGGAAAAAAGTGAATGTCTTAAATGTCATTGAATTGAATGTCACGATCACGAATGTCAAAGTGACGTCAGTAAAGCGAGATTGTTTCAATTACAGTTTAAAACGCTGTGATTTTTTAAAATAAGTTGAAAATATAAAATAATTAGAAATTTTAATTGATTCTAAGATTTTACTTACGTCTTGAGTTATAAATTGCGAAATTCGCTCGTCGCGTGTTTGTAAAGCACAGTCATATGCTTGTTTTATATTATACAGTGTACTGGAATATGTGATGCTACACTGTATGAGATCATTGAACGCTTCTTGGTAAATCTAGAAGCCAATAAATTAAAATATAGCGTATTATAACAGTAAAATACAATATCAAGAATACTTGTATAATTTTACACTTGTACCTCAAGCACTTGGTCTTCATATAACTGTCGGGTCTCTAATATTTCACTGCAAGTTCTTTTAACTTTTTTCAATTTCATGGTTACTCTACAGTTAATTTCTTGTAAATACTTTGGAGTACTATTTCTTACATTTGCAGAATACATTCTTAGTTTTATTTGGAAATCTAGTTATTTCGAGTTAAGTTTGAGTTTTAATTTACCGAAATAGAAACATAAGAGTTATCTTTGAAGTGGTTGGTTTGGTTTCTGTAGTGATTATCTTAAAATTATATACCTATTGAAAGATAATGTGTGATATGGATCGTTCTGATGAGGAATTTATTAGCGTTGTATGTACTAATATTTACTTATAACGTTGAATGAATATAAAAAAAACAGATTTTTGCAGGTAGTCGATATAATATGTTATTCAATACAGAAACAACAAAACAGAGCAGCAAAATATTTCTTGAAAGTGAAACAACTATTCGTACCTTAATCTGGTGACCGTACAACTACAATTACAAATAAAAAAAATATACAGAAACTTCTATCATTGTTGCACGTAAACCGATAAATATAAAAGGGAGCTCCCTTTTATATTTATCGGTTTACTTTACCGGTGTTTTTTTAGTCGCTTCACTATACAGCTATGGTGCTGCCATCTGCATCAAATTTCGAGAAGCATGAATGTGACGTCACTGACACTACTGTCCGACCGACGGGAATGGGAAGGAAATCACAAATGGCTGCGGTAGGTAGTGGACGGGGAACGATGGATTCCCAAAATCAAGTGCAAAGTGATACAGCTGTAGATCGTTTAAAACTGCTTTATCCAAATGTGAATGAGGAAGAAACCCCATTGCCACGATCATGGAGTGCCAAGGACAAGTTCAGCTACATCGGGCTGTCGCAAAATAATCTTCGAGTACATTACAAAGGTAGGAACTTTCGTTTGTTTATGGATTGAGTAACTCGCTAAACTTCATTAAAACACTTTATACTTAATCTGATTCGTATGACGACACGCGTAACTACGTAGTTGTGTTAGAGAATATCTGACGTGTCATAAATCTGCTCGTGGAGTTAGATGCATCGGATATAGACGGACAGTCAAACAAAGAAATCAGCTGATCGTATGATTTGCATCAACACTGGAGTGTGGAGTAAATTATGACTTAGCTAGTTCGTGTTGTAAACGTTCGTGGTCGTCTGAACTGCGCGTTTGGTTGGTTTAATTTGACGTTATTATTGTCGTGGAATGTGGGATTCGTACAAGGTCTATTCCTGCGTCGAGACGCACTTCGCGTGTTCTGGTCGCTTTAAAGTCTCTAACTACAGTGGCCTGTTTGGTGGACAAATGTGTGGGACACCATGCCACTACATTATGGTGTCAACATTACTTATGAATACTGTTAAAAGTTAAATGCTTTTACGTGATAAAACTGCCTATTGTCTACCCTTATTTTTATTCTTTGTAAACTTACTACAATCAGACATGTGGTATTTATTGGTATTCTTGTATAGAGAAAATTTGTATTGTAATTGTGCCATTGTTATACCTTTGGAAGGGCTATGTAGGTAATTAGCTGATAGATTTTTGTCTTGTGTGGGCTAAGTTATTTGTGCTAGACTTGGAAGTTGTCTAGGTACAAAATGATCAGCTGTTCACAGACATAGGAGTAAAAATTATTAATCAAGTTGGATTGAAATTATGTATTACTACTTGGGATTGTCGTTTGCTGTTAACAGTTCTGTTAATTACATTAACAATGAAAAGCTCTGAAAAAAAAAAAAAACTGTTATAAAGCCTTAATTTTATGGTAAAATATGCCAAAGATCTAACTTTTTGCAATTTTAAGGCAAACATAGAAGTGATTCAACTGCCACATTGAAAACAGGCAATTCATTATAATTAGACAGGATCTTATTAGTCAAAACACCTATTTGCATAAGAAGACAACAAATCTTGAATGCCCACAATAACTTAAATGTCTCAACACTAAGTTTGGCTCGGTCACCACATTCATTTGATGCAAGAATGGAACAGCTTGGCATTGAAATAATGGTAACTAATTAAAAATAAACACTTGTATTCTGTCTGAGTAATATTAAATATTTAAAATATTAAGGGTAGAGTAGAGCCATGAATTGAGTTGCCTATCATTTTAATAACTTGTTACATTTTTTATGCTATCAACAATATTCCCACGCTGGTCTGAGAGCAAAGAAAAAACATAGAATGTATCAGTTGGTGCTCTTCCCGCGCAGATGATAAAAGCCCATCAAGGGCAAAAATCTTAGGAATCATATTATAGGCGATGTGGCTAGCAAACCATCACTATTTTGGTTCCCCTTTCCACCTATACACACCAGCAAACATGCTAAACGTGGCCTTTTAGTCTTGTCACCTTAGGGTCTGTCCGCAATGTATGGTAACACAACTTGTTTGCCATTTTTTGCTTAACGTGTTGGCAGTATGATCTCTCCAAGAATACACTATCCTTGTCATAACCTGCACCAACACCATAGGTTATTGCAGCAGACAGGGTTATCATATCAGCAGATAAGGTCAGACTCCAGGCAAACATAGTAGCCTTGAGCCTATTGTTCATGCTGATAATGATTGTGGTAAAGTTAGAAGTAGCACTAGTTGATTCTAAATTGAAATCAAAGTTTGAGAAATAATACAATGAGGTTTTTAATTTTTGAGAAGCAATTAAGAACATGGCATATTAGTGTTTGAGATGTGGGTTGCTGTGTTTGTCTCAGAGATTACTTCAGTTCAGTTAATTCAAAATCTTTTGTCACAGCACAAGTACTTCCTATATGTAGGTACATATATTAAATAATAAATCTTGTAGCTTTAAAACCTGAAATATGTGTGGTTTTGACTATTTTTTATTTTTCTATAATGGTTTTGGAACTTTGTTGGCAATATAATCATTGATTTTGCTATTGTTGAGGTTTATTAAAAAGTATTTAAAAAGTTCATTAAAGTAAAACTGACTCAAGAGGCCCTGTATAGCATTAAAGATTATATTGACATTGTACTCGAATCTGATGAAATCAATGCGCAGTTTTAAAGATTTAAGCATACATAGGGGCAGACAGATAGATGGCGGAAAGCGACTTTGTTTTAATCTATGTAGTGGTTTGTTAATTCCTGTTGCCCAAGGTGCACCGGTCCAGACATTCTCCTACTCTGAGGTCTAATGACATGCACCCCTCCTAATGATTTATTGGCTTAATTTCCACAATTGCACATCAAACAATAATGTTAAATATAATCAAACCTATGTAAGTTGGACAAACCTATCCAGCCAACGTAATAACTCATAATCATAAACCCTCAAATCCAACGTTTCCCAACATGGAGCGGCGAACTCGAGCTGTCACTCGCAATCAATAGAATACACCCGCCCATTATGTAATATCGAACTTAATAGACTTATCTGTTATTCCTGTTACGGTTTCACTAAAGAATACCTATATGATTAAAAAGGCAGTATCTTTGAACGACGTTTACCAAAGCGTACGTAACTACGTCGCGTGCGTCAACAAGGTAGAACCATTTAGCTTATTAAGCTCTTTCCAGGAATGGTGAGTAAAGTTCAGTAAATCGATTCAGAAGAAATTCACGGCAATTAATCGTAATGCGGACCTTTTAATTGATTATCTTTGTGTGCGACCGTCCGCGCAAGCGGCGGGTACCGTATCATTTTTAAATAAGAAAAAAGGGAATTCTTATGGGATCACTTTTGTCCGTCTGTTTGTTTGTCAAGACCCATCTATACATATAGTAAATTTGTAATAATATTGAGGTCTTTAGTCTTTCGCAACCGTCCAAAATAATATTTTTAAAAGTGTTATCTATTTTCATCCAAACCGTGGCTATCAAAACTTGTAGGTTTGACAAATATGAAAGTAAAAATAAAAAAAATTATCAACAATTTCCTCCTGTAATAATTGTAGTAAGTACCTGTTTTTAATTTCTATTCTACGCATTTAAATAACTTGATTCTAGCAATAAAACGAACAAATTTTGTATATATATTGTATTCATTTTTTTTTGTACGAGCCGCAGTGCGCGAGTTGGACTTGCACTTGACTAGCTTTTTTTCAGTCTACCTTTTATCAATGTCTGAGAGAAGGTCTTATTCGTCGCACTGCGGGTGGTTTAAGTTTGTCCTCCAAACACTTGACGCAGGATATTGTTCGATATAGAATTTTGTTCATTCATCTCAATAAAGCCTATAAAAAATATTTCACGAAAAGACTCAAAAAATATCTTGCTACGCATATCATACGCTATTCTTTTATACGATGGTGTAGATCTTTTTACCTGACGAAAAAAACGAAGAAGGTTCTCAATTTGACGCTTGTACACCGTATTTTTTAACTTCGGCATATTACTAGGTGCATCCATAGAAACTAAGTGGTAGACACCCGCACACACACATACACACGCACGCGAACTTACACATACACACACACAAACACACTACTTTCTAGCTATTTCTTTTCTTCTCTTTTATTATTTGTATTATTCTTGTATTTTGTGTACTTCCTTGGCACTCGCGATACAGACCCAGAGTCTAGTGCGAGCGCCGCCGTTTCACTTACAGTACATCATAAAAATGTCATCTACCCATCTCTATGTAACAATGTGTGCTTTGTAAAATGTTATGCTTTTGTAACTTCTGTGGTGAAAATAAAGTTATTATTATATTATTATTATTATAGATTACATTTTTAAATATTGCAAAAAAAAACACTGTATATATTTTTAAATTTTATTCTTAACCTTATGGCAAAGTACCTACATCTATACCTATTCTTAATTTCACAAGTAACAACGATGTATCCATCTCATTTCAGTAAGTAAAATGAAATATGTATATGTAAATATGTATGTATGTATTTAAATGTAAACTCTTTATTGTGCAAAATAAACAAGACAAATACAATTGACAAACACTTAGATATTTCTTTGAGAATAATAAATGTTTTCAACCCGAAAACACATTCAGTTCAAGTAGCATGACAGAAATTTACAGTAGACAATGTTGGAACGTCGATGGGAAAGAAAAGAAACGTGTCAGCTGGCATTTTGGGATGCCGCAAACGGGCCCACGGTCTTTGTTTCGCCGAGTCAGCGCGGGAGCTGCCTCTGCCCATAGAATTCCAATAAAGCTATTGACGACGGATACTGTAAGAATTGTAGCTGAGAATTTTCTGTCTATTTCATTTATTTCATAATGAAATCACAATAGGAATAGGACTTAGAATTTTGCTGACTTTTGCTACTTTAGTAATTTGTTTCACAGAAAGTCCGATTGCAATGGATTGAACTTCGTACATCGTGCCAGCAAATGCTTCCCAATCCAAATCCGAGTCGACTTTAGCAATGTAGACATGTCTAATGTATTAGACGATGGCCCATGTCAGCTGCCGTCTCGACTGGCAGCCGGATGCACTCACGGCGTTCCGGGACGATATCGACCAGCGCTGCACCGACAGACGGTTGTTGACCGGCTCGGCCCGGGCCGCTGCACCCGGCTCTTACACTTTCCAAATTCCGTGTCTAGACTTAAGGGCAAAGACCGGGAAGGCAGACAACAATGGTCAACACTAGGGAGTGCTGCTCGCAAATGCTAATAGGTCCTTTTAGATCAGAAATTGGATTTTACGTCTTGCACTGAAGGTTTTAATTTGATTCTGTTTTGATCTCACCGTGGGGTGGTTGGTCCGGGCAACGCACGAGGTTGTCGACCGGCAGAACCAGTTAATCAACGAGATCTTGAACCTTGATGGACTCCTGAATGATGGCCCGCGCGTCCTTTACGGTTGACGGTTTGCTTCGTTGGGGACTTCGTCATCCACCTACATTTTTATACAACGAATACTCTGAAATGGACATAACTAAATGAGGATTAGGTATGTAAACTTAATAAATCTGTCCTGTCAATCAACTCGGCAATCTCTACTTGCAAGTGACACGATGGACATGGTAGACACGGAAGTGTTAACGAATGATTGAAGGGATTCAATGATTAGAATTAATCCACGACTGATTTGAAGTTAGAAGTTAATGCGTCGTTGTTTAGCGCGACCTTCGACGAGGAGCTAGTTGCGAGTTGCGAGTTGGCAACAGAATTTTAATGAGGGCAACATAGCAACAGCGGTACCGAAGGCTTGGCCATTTATTATTATTATCTTTGTCGAAATTATGGCTTTTTGTTTACGTTATAGTCTACAACCATCGCACCCATCAACAGCGTCAAATTACAAAGTCAAATCAATTTGGGTCCTATTTAAAAACTTTAATTGTAATTAAATCAGTCTTCAATTGTTTGCCTCCGCTGGAACTACAGGCCAATAGCTAATGAATAAAATTTTGATGTCAAGTAAAGCCGATTTCACATTGTTATCCCTTTGATTATTCTGCTCGCAAGGTTTCGCCTTTCGATTGCGTAAAATGTGTGGGCGACCATGTCTAAGCTAATGAAGAAATACTGATGGAGTTAAACGATAACCTCGTAGCAGATTTCCCTTATTTACAAAGTTCGTGTCGTATTCTGTACGAGGCAGTCCCAGGCCGCCGGTTGGTTCCTTTGCCTTTGCACCGGGTTGCGAGAGTGCACGTAGTGTAGGTATGGGACGTGCGCGGGCTGGCTATCCCCGCCGGACTTTGAGCGGGTTTAATGACCTGATTATGGTAGGATCGCGCACTCAAAGAGGGTTTATTGACTGAAGTACGAAATTTAATCTATAAAACGCGAGTATTTTGTATGGGATAACATTTCGGTCGAGCGAGTTTCAATTAACTTCGTGTGTGAGGCGATTACCATAATTCAAAGGATCGAGCGAGTTACGAGCCGGTTCTTGACCGTTTCATTGTTTAGCTTTCTAATACGAATAACGTTTTAATTTGCAGTATTTATATAAACTATGCTGCGTTTCTCGTATGTATCAAAATAACACTTGATTGTTTTGATTTGAATTAACTGTTCGATGATGAGTAATTTAATTTCTATTTCTGCCACTAGCATTGCTTCTACAACGCAAATCTGACGTAGTTCGTCTCTATATACGAGTGGCCTGTGGCGATATCGCACCTGCCTGATGAATCACTTCGGCAAATAGTTGGACTGTTTAAACTTAAACTGTATCATTTGCTTAACTGGACCAGTTGATTGCAAGCGGTCATCGCCCGAAGGTTTCACAGAGTATTACTCTGTACGATAGGTACAATCCGAGGGTTGAGGCTGGTAGAAGCGACGTAATGCATAGAATGGAACAATATTGACAAATCTATTCGTCGATTTGATTGAACGAGGGATAGTAACGATAAATTGTAATCTTAAACGTAGCAATTTGACGTGTGCACATTCATTGAGCACTTCGCAGAATAGCGTGACATTAGGACATTGATGTGAATCGATTTTGCCATCGCAAGTTTAGTATATGTATGTATGAAGTTGCAAGCTTCATATTTAGGACAAACGCAGAATCGCATCAGCATTTCGTCTTGATTAAAGCTATTTAACTTGCAAATTGTAAAAGGAATGAGGTCTTTTCAAAAATGTCATTTCGCATAGATTCAATGTTACGAGTAGCATAATGATATTGCCACGATAAACTCGAGGTCCAAGTCAGCAGTCAATCATTAAATCCAGCAAACGTTCCGAGAACACAACTCCCGTCTGCAACAAAACAGCAACATGGCGTTAGTGCGCTAATACAAATTACATTACATACCTTCCTTCTCCATAAATACGGCGAATATTCAACCCTTGCTGTGCACGAATCGGAGCTTAAAACAACGCGGCTTAAGCTGAGAACGCTTCTACCCTGCATCAACGCACGGACGGAAAATTGCTGCTGAAATTATACGAATTCCTGGGCATGCCTTTTTAAAAAATGTTTATTGATATTTCAGTATGTCAGGTTATTTTTGTATGTATGTGTGCGAGGGTAGCAGTTCCTTATTCCATGCGACAATACTGCAATTAAGGTGCACATACCGCATCTCGCGACTATGTGGTCACGTAGGTACTGTTGATTGTTATACGCCAACGCCAACAATCCGTTCCGTGATAAAAACAACTATGAGCCTGACGTAATCATTTCCTGTCACGCTGATCGGGTGCCAATCGCTAGTACCCTGGTATAGAAGTCTATAAACGAAAAATTAATTTCCTCCACATTGCACTAATTAATTGCAACGCGAGCGAATATATTCAATTTAACTAGCAAGTTTGCAAATATCTTGCCGTCGCTTCATGTATCTTTACACATCCAATCCCTAACCGGAGGGCGATGACTCCCGACGCGCGGGGGTCACACAATAAGGGACAGCCCCTCGGTCCCTCTGCACTTACTGCTCAGCCCTCGATTCCCTCTGCTATTCAAATGCATGGAAGCAAAACAGGATGTTTAACGTACCAAAGTTCCTTACGTTACCAATATGTTAAATGTTGACAGGCTTATGAGTTGGCTTAGGATTTACCATTGAAGAAAATATTAACAAAATGGGAATAAATACTGTTTTAGACTCATTGTTAGTTTAGTGTTCATATCGACTGTCAAAGGAAGTAATGAAAACAGTATTTACGTTATCTCAATTGCTAGCTACACACGTCACGCCAGTCAGCGCTGTGATAAATAACTCGTGTGGCATTATTGTGCCACCTTAGGTATAGCACTTCCTTTATACAATTAAAACTAGAAAAACTATCGTGTACATTGTTGCTAATGGATGCTTTGTCATTCTTCGTCATGTTTTTAACTTTGAGATCCAATATACCTCTTACTTTGTTGCCGCGATTAGATGTTTGAATATTTATTATTATGTCGGCATGCTCGGTTATGAAAGGGCGATCAGTCACTGTGACGTTTGAACTTTTGACATGGCAATTCTGAATAGCGATTGCGTACATTTGGGCTAAAGGGCTTCATCTATGGCCAGAAATAAATTACAGAACATATATAAATTTGGTACATTTGTTGAACCGTTCGCGAAGGTTTTTCAACTGAGATAACTGAGATTTCCGGGTGCCGCTAGGGACTTCTTGAATAACAAGTCGTTCAAAATATTGTTACTCTGACCTTTGTAATACACCCATATCATATCTGAGCAAAGTAGCACGATATTAGCAGGTGTACCCTAATTATTACTGGCTATTTCCCGTGACTCCCGTCTGCAACAAATCCGCTTATCGTTATCGCTGTCCCGCGGGAACTATGCGATTTTCCAGGATAAAATCCATTACTGAAATTATCTCTATACCAAGTTCCAATTCCAACTAAATCGATTCCGCGGTTTTAGCGTGAAGAGGTAACAGTCAGACAGATAGACACACTTTTGCTTTTATAATATTAGTTTGGGTAGTAAATGTTCAGGTGGATAAGCAAGAGCTCCAAAAAAGTTGTGCTTAAATAGACAAAATATCATTTTTTATTTTTGCCTGTCACTCGTCGAATTATCTCATAAAGATAACCATTAAAGATTGCACCACTCCGCGCAACTAGGACATCGTTTTTCTCTTTTTCAATACGCTACGCCGGCTCTGCTGCAAGTTTATACATTATCGACCGGCGGAATCAAATTATTGACTGTTGTAAGAGTATTAGCATTAACATAACGAACTATGGCTCATATTTCGTTATACTTATATGTGATGCAGCATCACTCGTTAGAGCTCGTTACACCAGCGGTGAGAGATCACTTATTTAATTGGTCAATTGTTAACTATTCTATCTATCGAAATGATGTAGAGAAGATACTATTTTTATCTCGCGCACGGAATCACCATCGCTTTCGCCATCTCTATCTGTCCAACGGTGTATGATGATGTTGATGATGAAAGTCGAAAGAGATGGTGACATTATGGGCCCAGTTCTTCCCAACTTTTTTTACTTTACTCTCTTAACGTGCAAATAACAGCTTAAAAGTATAAGAAATAATAGTTGTTACCCCTTTGAGGGTGATTATCCTCGAGCTTGGAACTGCTAAAGTAGATTGAGCTGTGTTGCTTATTCGAGTATACATTTACACACTGTTCGTCCCTGGTCCCTGCCGTTCAATGAACTTGGGTCTTCAATTTTGACAAATTCTACATCTAATGAAATGTCCATTATTCTTTCCTTTATGCTTCAGACTGTTTACCTGTCTCGCTCTTTCATTCTGTCGATGAACTCACTCATTGTTTCTCGGTCAGAGTGCACTGGATCGTTTAATGCTTATGTTCATAAGTTCATGACTATCGTATGGTTCTTGACACAGTCAGTCACTATCTTTAAAACACCTGAGTTTGTGGTGCATATTTTTGAGATTAGATACTTACACTTGTTTGTACCATTATATTATTGGACCTCTTATGTTAAACTTTCTAATAAACGCAAACACAACTAGACACAAAAACAAGTTTTAGTTGTCAACTAGTTTGTCCTCTTACACTTCTTTAGTAAAACGATGCTAATAGAATGAGACTTGAGCCCATTTTTTTAGTACTTTTTAGTTTCAGATTAGCATTTTGTTAGCGGTGTAATTTTCTTGGTACAGGCCTGTACCATAGGATCACTCTTGCGGTACATTCAAGCGATATCTCTGTAGGAATGTGATGGCCTTTAGCCACATCTCTAAGATGACAGACCTACTTGGCCGGTTTTGCGATTTTGTTTCAATATTCAGCTACTTACTGTTTTAATACGACGATGATTTCGCTGTATCTGAAAAAGTGTTCGAAGCGTTCATAAAGCTTTTGGCTCATAGCTTAGCCTTGTTACCTTTAATTACTCTGAAGCTCTGAGACTTCAGTAGCTGTAATAAAAAACTGTTGTTAAAAAGTCAACATGTTATTGTTGTGTTAGCGTTTTCTTTCTCGTCTACAAATTAAATGCAGACCAGACCAGACCATATAGACTATTATTATTCTGCGATGCATCAGTCATTCGGGCAGGGCATTCCTTTAACATTTACAAAACAAAATTCAAACATGAGTACTAGGTGTTTACACCAGCAGCAGTGCTGCAGTGTCCAGCACCGATTCAAAAAAACATAGCAGAGAAGGCAAACTATTCTACTTATGTAATTAGAACTGATATTGCTAATGCTATATTTGGAATAATTCTCACAGATGTTAAGAATAACAGTAATATGAGGGTATGTACCAACAATAGAACTATTCGAAATATTATAAACGGGATGTGAACCGCGATTACCTTTATTGAGCTCCCGATATTTCGATACAGTTGCATAATATTTCTTTATAAGTTTATAATTTTTCGAATGAACTTAACCGTGAATCATTAAAAACTCTTAATAGAACTATTTTCTTAGGTGTGCAAAGTGAGCCATCTGTTCCGTTTTGCACCACTTAATGTCATTGAATAATGCTCGCCTTGCATTGTTCTGTTGTTCTTGATTCTTGATCCGCCTCGTGTGTCTAACCATTGTTAAAAATATTATTGATTGTGCCTATATTCACTTCTACACCAACTTTGATCGTAACGTAAGTTTTATATTTTGCGTGACAATATTTTGATTCAAATTCATGTTATTGGTAATGTTTCAAAAAGTAAATGAACATCTGTTACCAGCTTATTTGCTTGAGCTGTTTATGAATCGATAACAATGTGTAACTGCGCCGTAATGAGTTGACAAAATTGATAGTGAACAGAACACTATTCCACAATCAATTGTTTGTTTGAATCTATTATTGACATGGACATGAGTGACTTAGGCAAAGTTATTTAAAGTTGTTGTTATAGCAAATTCTTCCTATTTAACTATGTTCATAAATAACTGACCTTCATATATTGGTATTAAAAATAAATATCTATCGGCATCAGCGCAGAATCGTCGACTTTGGAGAGAATTGGGCACTTTTGCGAGTGGGACAAGCTTCCTGTCTAACACGCAAATGGTCGCAATCGTATTCGTCAATTCTATTTTGCAAACATTATAAAATGGCAGCATAATGAGATGTTCACTGCGTATGATAGTGCTGATGTCGATTTTAATTTGTGGAACACCATATTGGCGGAACTTCATGGAACAGAATAATAAACAAACATAAAATTATCAGCTATTTCTCATTTCAAGTTATTTATTTGACGTATTGCACTACACTGCTAATGTAAAGCAATTTCCGCTTTAAATTATTTAGATTTGCCAAATTAACATTGAATTAGTCAATAAGAAGTGGTCCCCATTGCCACTCGTAACTCAACGTTAACCTTGTTTTAGGATTACGAGCAGTCAACCATATGTTGTAGTTCCGTAGCGGAGTTGTTGAAACATACGAAGACGTAGTCTAATTTTACACGTTGAGTGAGACACTACGATTATTTACATTCGTTCAACTCAACATAATCCCTTCGAGTCTAATGCTTGACTGCAACTCAATAACAAGGCCGATACAAGTTTAATATATTTCACTAGAAAAGCCGTGAATGCTGAAATGGAAGGTTAGAACAAAGCCTTTTGTTGTTTGCTATCAAGAGGTCTCGTGTTTTGTTGCAATATTGATAAAGTTTGGTTAGCGGATACCTATAGCTGTGTACGTACAGTCGGCGTTTTGCCAGCAACTGGCGAGTAGATTGAAAACCGCATTACAGCAGCCACTTGTCTTGTTCCGACCCGCTCTACCGATGTTAGCAGTTTCCTTATACTGCTGCTCAAATAAACTGAGTGAAGGTTGCCAGCAGAGTTTGTTTGTTGTTTACGATTAGATTGGCTTCGTAGCACGCATTTGTAGCCATCGTTATTGTTATTCGTTAACTCACTCTTCAATCGCATCGATTCCGTTCCGACTTTCGGACATTAGGTTATTTGTTCTTCAACGCGTAGAGCTAGCCCTTTTGTGGGACGAGAAAATGCGCATCTGACTCGAAGCAAGTACAAAGCCACAAAGGTCCCAAAGACAGAATCGATGTTAAAGGGCCGTCCTTGCTTTGGGAGCGGACCGAAATGGTGCATCTAGCAACTGGGTCAAGCTCGCCTGCGTCGGTCGCCTGCCACGTGTTGCCCCACCCCCCCCGCGCTCGGCTCCCGACCGACAATAGCTATAATTTTCAACAGCTAAGGTTGATTTTCCTAGTGCTCGCTTCTCTCAGTTGGCCTTGTCTGCCGTACGCGATTGTCGATGCCTATTCCATTATCAACGCTGACTCGCCTATGATAAGGAGCGCTTTGGAATGGCGCTGAATGAATGTTTTGATGGCGTATTTGCATTATTACAAAAATACGGAAGTCCCAGCGAGCTGGGGAAATATTATTTATGTTGCTGTTGGTAAAGTAACAGTGTATTGTTGTTTATATTTAAATAGAGATGAGGACATTAACCTTGTTCTTTGAAGTCAACGCGTCATGTTTGATCAACTGCGTCCATTGAATTCAAAATGTCAAATATGTGACCCACTTTCATTACTTCGTGGGTAATCAATAGCTGCCATACCCGGGGAGGTGCAAACAGCCCGTGGCGTCCGGAGTCCGGGTGCATTTCGGAGAATCGGCATTTCCAGGATCGGGGGACTAGCTTATTTATTAGATCGATAGGCTGTGGAACAAAGAACGTTCAAATACCGATCAATAGCATCGTTATTCGAGGTGCGCTCAGGCTCGTAATTTAAAATGCCATAAAAACATCAAACCCTTTTCAGTTGTAGAATGATTCAATACGGTGATAAGTAATTGTAAGCTTAACCTAAATACATGTGCTTGAATATGTGAATAGGTCTGATAAGGACAACGGGTACGAATAAGCTGTTTACTTGATCTACAATGTGCATAGTAAAGTCGGAAGGAGTTGGAGTTGGATTCGATCCCTCCTGATGTAACGCAGCGCTCCGCGGGGAAAGTTGTTTTCGTGGCCGCCTTTTGCTGATACCGTTAATCTCGCATCTAATTTATGTTACCTTTATATTTTCATCTCCCTGTTTTTCTGGAAACTAGTAAAAGTAAGTGACGTAATCGACAAAAAAAGAAAAACTATCGTGTTCTGGCCAAAGTATGTATGTATGTATAACTTTTTATTGTACAAAAACACATTAATTTTACAGGTAATGAGACAAATAGATGTACAAAGGCGAACTTATCCCTTAAAGGGATCTCTTCCAGTTCACATTCGAACGATTGACAGGACAACAGAAACCAGAGTATAGAGAGTAGACATACTAGTACAAAGTGTCCTAGTATTGTATCTCTTTTACCAAGCTTGTGAAGACTAGCAATTTTATATGCCAATTTGAAGTAGAGTCTAATATAGACGCCATGACATTATTACAGAGGCTCGAAAAGCAGGTTAATTCTGCAGTTATCTCAGCCTTTCAGCGCCCCAGTTCGGCGTTACGGGCCTTGACCCACCCGCAGGCTCAAGGGATTCGGATCGTTACCTACGAAAGTTATGGGAACAAATTCGGGAAGCCATAAATATGAATTTTGGAAAATGTATATGATATACTTAAATTGAATGCTTTTGTAAGGTTCTAATGTTGTACCTGTTATCTATTAACTACAACTACAGGATAGAATGGTCGTGTACCATGTTGCAACACCATTCTGATTTTCTAATTTGGAGTCGAGTTGATTTCATCCATAGCTTCAATCATTTATTTTGCATATCTACATATCGGGGTTGCTGTTGCATCCATAAACGAGCGACGAGCCTATTTGTTGTACATTTTATCAAATTATAGTTTTCATCTGGGAATTGAGAGAGACGCCAGGTCGGTAATTAAGACTGTCAGCTCAATGTGAGCAGGAACAGAAATAACATTCTCTACCAAATCCCAGCGTATTTATAGGTTTAGCAATTCCGTTTTGGTTCAGTTTAGTAGTAGTCGTGTTGAATGCTCTAAAAATATCAACCGCAGTATTGTCGCAGTATTGAATGATGTATCGACGGCGGAAAGGAGAAAGGACAAGTAAGGCGCAGCTAATCCCCGGCTTACAGGGGAATCCGCTCCACTGGTGCCCATTGACCAATTGTGTATGCAGTCGGAAATGCTTCCCTAACTTCTAATTAACTTCTACAACTGCTACCTTATCGCCTTATCCTATCTGGCAATTCAGATTAACTCATTGGCATTCTGTGTTGGTCTTTGAAACCGTACTAGGGTGTATTTTGAGTCATCATTGTTATTTGCAGTTTTCGTTTGTTGCCAATTTTTGCATTCAAATTGTTCGGACTGGCCAGACACTGTGTCTCCGGCGAAGTATTTTTAACTTCACCTCTTGGTTTTCCTGCCGTCCAACTTCCCTCCTTGCATATTATTCTTACTACCTAATGTCATATCTCCCCGGTAAAAATTGCAAAATCGTTCACCATGAAAAGTTTTAAAGACGAGAAATTGTAAGGAAAATGTCTTCAGTTCCAATTTATATCTTGAAAAGTTTGCATAGTTTTGTTGGCACAATAACAATAACCATTATTACGTTATTTCTCAATTTTGGCGTAGCTTCTCGTACAATCCCTTTATCTGAAGGGTCCTGAAGGACAACGACCCGTCCCAAGCTCTTTTGTTACATCAAGAGCGTTTTCCTTTTATTTCGGGGACGATTCATACTTGCCCTTCCGAATCAATCCTATTAAAGTATTTCCTTTATTTAGGTTTTTTTTGGCTGTGAATTAGCCACTGTTGTTTCGATGTGGGTCGAAGCCAACCAATGGCGGGTCAAGTTCGTTACGCCAGTCACTGCTCTGCGCGGCTAAAACACGATTGCGAATCTTATTGCGACATAATACGTGCCAAAATTCTAAGACAAATTTAGAATTTTAAAGATCCTAGGTAAAGCGAGTGGCTGTTAAATATTTTCTACGTTATCAAAAGTAGTATTCGGCGATCATTCAATACAATGTTGCCTTTGTACACTTGTTCTGGGTAAATACTTCACATTTGTGTGGGAGTGGGACTATGAAATCATGAATTGACGAAAATCAGAATCTAGCCAGTGTCTGTTTTCAAGAACAAGTCTTTATCGTTGTCTTTTATAATTTTGCCTCGGAATATTTTCCCTCACCGAACTTCCTATAGTTCCCAACGGCCCCGGGAAGGCGAATATTCCCAGGGACCTGATTGCACTGATATTAATATCTATGTCAAGGTCGAATCAGCTACATGTAGCTTAATGGTAGTTGTATTTTCGTCCGATTATTATAGGTTCTTCTATTTTAGGTTGGAGTTTTGAGCATTGCATATTTCTTACTTAACTTCTAAACTGTCTTAAATACTTCTTAAACTCAGTTGATACTCCATTCTCTTTGACTTTTGGCTAGGCTTCTGCCTACAATCTACAATAATGTTACATCTATTTTTACTGAATAAAAAGTATTCTAAAAATGTGGAAAGTAGAGAGTAACAGACTGCGAAATTTATTCATAGACTAGCTACTGTCAGCGTTCACTTATTTTACCCTTTGGGGTAACTGACGAAGATAGTAAATACTAAATAACTACATTTTCATCTAAACCGACATGATCTGCGTTTATGAACAGTTTTTCTGTCAATGTCGCGATGGTCATCGGCGATATTCTCGTGTTGTGTTCTACCTTCACTACTGATATTAGGCTTTTCATTATTTATCAGTTAGCAGTCATAATATTGCTTCGTTTTCTCGTCATCTTTGGCAATATAGCTAGGTACTACATATTAGCTACTCGGTGCCACTGCAGCGAAAACAGCCAGTTTGTCATTGAACTGCATTTCATTTACAAGCGCTGTATGTGTTGCGAAACGGCGTTTAAGCGATAGGTTTCGTTAGGTACTATTGATTTTCATTCGGTCGTTATCTGCGTCTATGATAATGAAATCTACACGCAGTCTGGTTGGGTTTTCTGAAGCTTTAACAATTTCTTAACTGCTTTTGTTGACTCCTTGGCACGTTCCAAGGTGTCAATGTCAACCCTCTTTGAAGATGCCTTTAGACTAAAACTTTTAGCAATCAGTTCTCTTTAAAGTTACTTATTGAGAGGTCAGTTACTTTGATTGTAAAGCTTTTAGGTATGTAAAGAAATGTATGTATCTTTCTTTTTGAAGCTCAAGGGCTCAAAACATTGTATCTCTATTACTTAATTTGAAAACGACTTTTGCTTGTATCTTTGAATTTGGAAGGTTTTACCAAACACAAATTTTGCATTGTTTACACCACTGGTAGTATAATATTTGATGATGTATCGTAGATTAGCATGGTAGCAGGTAATGTAACTTGAGCCGTCTCCGGCGAGGCCGCGCCGCGCGCCGTCACCGACACCGACCGCTCCCAGGGGGCTGCTTCGTTGCTAGGCCCTTAAGGTTACTGAGCGTGAGCGATCCTTCTGCAGCCATCCTTTCAAAAGTTATTATCCGTAAGGATTTGTAATTGTATTACGCCTTCACGACGCTTTAGGAGTATTCTGAGCATCGTTGTGGGAGGAAAAAGTTGTTGGAGTTTTCAGTTTTTTATGTCTTGATTTTGTTTAAAAATAAAAAACACGTCATTGTTTTGTTAAATATTTCGAAAAAGTAGATTTTTCGCTATAGGTAACATTTGGTTCCGTGGGATATTTGAGTAACACGCCCGCGACGCGACACGCGACTCTCTTTCGACACGAACACGTGAAAACTACCCATTTTATTGATTGAGTTTTAGTCCGGTACGGGAACGTGTTAATTACCCTGTAAACTCACAAAACTCACAAGTGCGCAATTTTTTGTAGACAGTTAGAATTTACTGAGTACTACTGGCAAAAAAAAAATATAACAGATTTTGACCTTGCGTTATTTAATATTTAAGTTTTTGTTAGTAAAGCGTGTAAATCCAAAGAAAAATTACACAAGTGTAATTTTTCTGTCCTAGATTATTGCATTTAACTATAAGAACATCAGCTGTAGTATTCTAACAGTTTCGTCAAGTGCTTACGTCAGCATAATTGGAAACCCGAAAAAAAATTATAAATCTCTAAAAAAAACTTACAAGTGAATGGTGGCTGCTGAAATGTATTCAAAACTGTCAAAAGTAACGACAGTTTTAAATTCTAACAGATTAGTTAATAGCTTATTTTTTTATCAGCAGTGTAACTTTCAAAATGCTCTATTTTCCATAAAAAAAATCTCATAATTCTCAAGTCGGCTTATTTGATTCGGTTTTATTATAGTAATCCATAGGCAGAAATTCTAACTAATTCATCAATAGCTTTAGATTCTATTGTGTTTTTAGTTATATCCATAATTTAAATTCGCGCGCGACTCGCGCGAGCCACGCTCAGCCAATCACGTTACGAGCCGCGCTAATACAAGGTCGTGCCCGCGTTCGGTGTAAAAAATCTATAAGTAATTTTTGTTTTCGAAATATTCACATTCTTGTATATTAATAAAAAATAAAGTAACTCTGTCTGATTATTTTTACGGCTTAGCTACTAAACTGATTGCGATGAAAGTTGATATGTACCTAAGCTAAGGCCGTAGGGAAGAGTATAGGAAATAGTACACAGTATATACACAGTATGTAATGTATAATGTGTAAGTGTATTGGTTTTTCTGTTAACTTGCATTATGTCGAAATAAATAAATAAATATATAGGCTTTCTATCCAGGAAAATTACCCTGATCCCGCGAAAACCACGATAAAGAAATACTGACTAAAGGAGAACTAACTAAGTTGTGGACAAAATATATTACTAAGTATATATTTTAAAACGAAGTAGTAAGCCGCGTCTGTTTGTTTGTCTGAATGTGATAAAACTCAAAAACTACCGAACAAATAACGTCGAGTTGACAGCTGTCAGATGTCAATCGATATCAAAAAAATAACTTAAGGTACCCAATTACAGTTACTTATAATCTTGAACCAGTTTTTTAATCAAATAAAGCAAATATCACCGAACCCAAGCTAGTTGAAAAGTACTATACATTTTGCCTGAGAACGCAAATTTTAAATAAAGTATTCATTAATCAATGAAAATCAACTAAGTACTATAGTTACGGCACCAGTGTTGGACAAGGACCCAGTAATGGACAGTGAGTCTTATTATATAGAAAATAAGGGATAGTCATTTATTTATTTTACAACAGTCAATTTACAACCGACATGATTTTTAAAGTAAAAATGAAGTGTCCTTTATTGTTGCTTGTCAGCTTAAAGTGCCCAATACTGGTGCCGTTACCTTAAAAAGTTTTAAATTCAGTAAAGTAACAACAGTAAACTTTGATAACCTTTCTGTGCCTCCTGTGACAAGTGATGTAACTCGACTTATAACCCTTTTGTGTTTTTATTTAGAAATAATCAGAAAAAAACATGTATGATATAATATTTTTTGGTGTATCTCACGTACCTACTTCTAGGTGCTATAGTTTCGGAGATAATTTTGTGAAAAATGATACAACTAGCAGCTTTTCGGCAAAAAAATCGTGCAAATTGATGTATATCAAGTTGTAACCCCCTGGTTTTCTAAAGGCTACTTTCGTCTTTTGTGATATAAATGAAATTGTATTTATTTGCACATTGAAGTTTTCGGTACTTTTCCGGAAATCTGTATATATAAAACTGTTCCGTTACTAAGTGACTGACAGACAACGCACAGCCTAAACCACTGGACCTAGAAACTTGAAATTTGGCACACATATACCTTGAGTATCCCAGAGGAGCACTAAGAAGGGATTTTTCGAAATTCCCACGGGATAGGGAATAAATGAGGCTTATATATTTTTCAGTAAAACTGTAATAACTAGACTCTTCAAATTCAGCACACATGTAGATGATCGTAACACTAAAAAACTAATTTCAGGATTTTTTGATATTCCCACGGGATAAGGAACAAATGGGATTTATATGTTCGATTCAGAGTGACTGATTGACAACGCACAGCCTAAACCGCTGGACCTAGGAACTTGAAATTTGGCAGACGTATATCTTGAGTATTCCAAAGGAGCGCTAAGAAGGATTTTTTTTTAATTCCCACGGGATAGGAATTTAATGAGATTATTATATATTTCTCAGTACATAACTGTAATAACTAGACTTCAATTTTGGCACACCTTTAGATGATTGTAGCACTAAAACATGTTCTCCGGGAAAATGCGAAATTCCCGCGGGATAGAATAAGTGCATTCAACTTCGGGGCTGTTTCTAAAAATCTAAGTATATAAAAGAAGAAGAAACTGACTGACTGACTGACTGATTGACATATCAGCGCACAGCCTAAACCACTGGTTCCAGAGATTCAAAATTTGGCATGTAGGTTCTTTATAAGGTCTAGGGGTGCACAAAGAAAGCATTTTTCAAAATTCGACCCCCAAAGGGGTTAAATGGGAGTCTAAAGTTTGTATGGGGAAACAAGATTAGACTATTTTATTCGAAACTTCGCAGGAGTATTCCTGACGATAAATGAGTAAACACCTTTCTTAATATACATCAATGATTTACCGAAAGTCATTGACAGTAATAAAACCATAATGTACGCAGATGATATTACTGTAATTTTTGAGTGTAATAAGAGTGAAGAATTAGAACAAAAATTAAATTTACAATTAAAACAAATAACAGACTGGTTAACAGTTCACAATCTGAAATTAAATTTAAATAAAACTAAATTGATACAAGTAAAACCTCGCCAAAAATTACCATTGACTATAAAGTTCTCATTCGATAACCAAGAAATAGGATTTGTGAATTCATGTAGTCTATTGGGATTGGAAATTGATTCGGAAATTAGTTGGAAGGACCATGTAGATAAGGTGTCTGGCAAACTATCGCGATTTACGTACGCTCTCTATGAGTTAAAAAAATGTACAGATTTAAAAACAGCAGTGACAGCATATTATGCCTACGCACATGCCTGGCTATCATACGGCGTAATTTTATGGGGTAACAGCACATATAGTAATAAACTTTTCATATTGCAAAAGAAATGCATTAGGATTTTGGTTAACACAGGGGAGAGAGATAGTTGTAGACCTCATTTCACTTCCTTAAAAATATTAACTCTTATATCAATATACATTTTAGAAATCTGCAAATTTGTAAAAAAGCATAAGCATTTATTTGGCCAAGAGAGGGACAATTGTTGTAGAGCCGGCTTAATGAAAAGAAATAAATTAGTTACTTCATTCACAAACCTACGAATTGTAAGTGCAGGAACACACCATATGGCAATAAAAATTTATAATAAAATACCCTTGGAAATTCGAAATATTGCAAAACCACATTTATTCACTAATAAGCTAAAAGATTATTTGCTGTCAAAGTGCTTTTACAACCTCCAAGAATTTTTCGATTGTAATGAATAAGTAAATATATCCTGTTAGTTTTAAGTTACAAAAATGTTAATTGGATAAACTGTTTGTCCAGCAAATTGCGGTGCCCTTGCAGGGTTTATGTTGGCGCATGTGTTTAATAGATTTAAGATCTCTTATACCACATAATTGCAATAAACTATATGACTATGACTATGACTATGACTATGACCTCTTTCAGGTTTTTGAAAATTCAACCCCTAAAAGGGAGAAATGTGGTGACAAAGTCTGAAAATCAACATGGGTATTTTTTGTACGGTTTATCGGGTCGCTGATTACGAAAACAAAAACACACGTACCTATTTTTGGAAATTTCCACGGAAACGGGAAAAAACGGGATATATTCGATTTCGTGTGACCCTATCTTTTTTTTTTTACATAAAACCCCACGTCCACACCCGTCACCCACGTCCGTCCACCTATATAATAAGTATAATAACTAGACTCTTCAAATTTCGTACACAAGTAGGTGATTACATAACTAAGAAAGTAATTTCCACGGGATAAAGAAAAAACGGTCTACAGGATCTGGTCGTAGAAAACTGAAATTACAGAAGTATTACAGACACTACAAAAGGATTTCCCAAAATTTTGACGGAAACCAACGGGAAAAGACGGGATTTTTAATTATACTGGTCTTAGAAAGTTGAAATTTAGCATGTAGGTTGCTTGATCAGTGTAGGGAAGCATTAAGATACAATTTCCCGAAACGGGAAAACGGGACTATTCGTTTTACAAGTTGTGGAAAGCTGAAATTCGGCATGTAGGTTGCTTGATGAGTGTAGAGGAGCATTAAGAGACAATTTCTCGAAATTCCCACGAGAACGGGAAAAACGGGACTTTTCGTTTTACTGGTTGTAAAAAGCTGAAATTCGGCACGTAATTTGCTTGGGGAGTGTTATGTAGAGGAACATTAAGAGAGGACTTTTGAAAATTCTCACGGGAACGGGAAAAAACGGGATTTTTTGTTTTACTGGTCGTAGAAAGCTGAAATTTGCCATGTAGGTTGCTTGAATAGTGTAGGGAAGCTATAAGAGAGCATTTCCCGAAATTCTTACGGGAACGGGAAAAACGGGACTTTTCGTTTTACTGGTTGTAGAAAGCTGAAATTCGGCATGTAGATTGCTTGGAGAGTTTAGTGGAGCATTAAGAGAGGACTTTCCAAAATTCCCACGAGAACGGGAAAAAACGGGATTTTTCGTTTTACAGGTCGTAGAAAGCTGAAATTTGGCAAGTGGGTTGCTTGGGGAGTGTAGGGTAGCATTAAGAGAGCATTTACCGAAATTCTTAAGGGAACGGAAAAAAAACGGGATTGAAATAGGTACTACTGGTACCTACAAGCGAGAGAAGCCGCGGGCAAAAGCTATTTGAAAATAAATGAAGTCTACGCGGACGAAGTCGCGGGCAAAAGCTAGTATTGATATAATTACAATTATATCACTTTTGACCAACTTTTCTAAAACCAGACCAGGGTACAACTCAACATTGTACCTACCAATGCGAGAACAATTTGATTTTTTTTTGTCAAAAAAATTTTAGTTAGTACTTTATGTTTTACTTTAAGCAACATTGAACTGGGAACATATTTATAACGCTGAGTTATAGGATTTTACGAGTTCATGTACTTACTTACACCAAGAGATATTATGGGTGTTCCAGGGGTGCAACATGATTATATCTGAACTGTATCATCTAACACATATTATTTCCTCATATTAGACATTTCAATAGGTACAACACACAGGTTAACAGGTGGTGTTCAATAAAGAGTTTTTGTATTGTATTGTATTGTATTGTATTCGCGATTTTCTTCGAACTTACAATTTTACCGAAAAACACTAAATGCACGTTTATAGAATATATAATATTTTTATGAATAAAAAAAGTACTTCGGTAAATGCTAGCCCTCTTGACTCACAAATCAGAATTTTTTAAATCTTATTTTCGCTCTCGTGTAAAACGTCGATTTTGCACTTGTATCACTTGTCACAGGAAGCACAGCTTTGATTTTTCGATTGGGCTGATCCCTTAACTAACTCATATAAGGGTATCAATATGTGGAGTTCATGGTCTGACCTGTACAGTCAAGGGCATAAATATATGTACGTTACCAAGGCGTCAAAAACATCTCCTACCTTTATGTCACTTACAATAGGTTGATGTATACATTATTGTCGCGATGGCTGTATCGATATTTATGCCCTTGACTGTACCTATTGTTTAAAATCGTCATACTAGTAAAATGAATGAATAAGAGATTTATTTATTTATTTATTTAGATATTACAATATAAATTTAAGTTATGCCTAAAACATAATAAAGACTGATATGATGTAATATTGTATGCTGTTTTTGGAAATATTCACATTTTATGAATGAATACTTCCAAGAACATGAAAAATTTAAATGTTGATTAGGAGTCATGGTCTGACCTGCAAGGACCATATGTATAAATACGATTAATCGTAACAGGTACTAGTAAAATTAATGAATACTAAATTTAGTAATAGTAATCATGTGTTAGTTAAAAGGGATCAGCCCAATCGAAAAATCAAAGGTTATCAAAGTTTACTGTTGCTACTTTACTGTATTTAAAACTTTTTAAGGTAACGGCACCAGTATTGGACACTTTACGCTGACAAGCACCAGTAATGGACACTTCATTCTTACTTTAAAAATCATGCGGTTGTAAATTGACTGTTGTAAAAGAAATAAATGACTATCCCTTTCTTCTTCTTCTGGTGCCATCTTCTATCGAAGGTTGGCGATCATTACGGCGACTTGAACCTTCTACACAACAGCTCTGAACAAAGATCGGGTGCTTTTATTGTACCGCTGGCGCAGATTTTTAAGCCAAGATGTTCTTCTTATTCCTGGGCTTCGTCTACGTTAGATTTTACCCTGCAAGATAAGCTGTAACAAGTCGTACTTTGAGCCCCGCATGATATGGCCCAAATACTTCAGCTTTCTCCTTTTGTTGTAGAGGAGAACCTCCACCTTTTTCCCTATTCGCTGCAGCACCACCACATTTCTAACTTTGTCTCTTCAGAATATCCTTAACATTCTTCTATACACCCACATTTCGAAGGTTTCCAAGTCAAAAACTACCGAACAAAAAAAGTCGAGTTGACGGCTGTCAGATGTCAATCGATATCAAAAAAATAACTTAAGGTACCCAATTTACAGTTACTTACAATCTAGAACCAGTTTTTTAATCAAATAAAGCAAATATCACCGAACCCAAGCTAGTTGAAAAGTACTATATTATTTATTTAACTAGAAATGGGACATATTTTGACTGGAACTCGTTTTATTGGCAACAAGCTATGTAGTACATTTTGCCTGAGAACGAAAATTTTAAATAGAGAATTCATAATTCAATAAAAATCAACTAGGTACTATGGTAACGGCACCAGTGTTGGACAAGGACCCAGTAATGGACAATGAGTCTTATTAAATAGAGAAACTAAGGGATATTCACGTGGAGCATTCACCAAGATGCAGAAACTTCTAGTTTCTAGTTTTTAGTTTAGTTTCTAGTTTCTTTTAGTTCGCCTTTGTGCATTTGTGTTTTCCTGTATTCATCTTTTTCATGTGTTTTATGTACAATAAAGAGTTATACAGGGTGTTTGGTAGCCAGGTGCAAAGCTTTAAGGGGGTGATAGCCGAGGTATTTTTGAACGTTTTGAGCCATACATGTCTTAGCCGAAATTTGATATTTTTTTTTAAATTGAAAATTTAGAAATTTTACGTAAATACCCAGAACTTGATAAAAACGAGTCAATATTGCGCCAATGAGCATTAATTTGTAAACAAAATCTTTTATTTCGGATAGTTTAATGTGTATTGGACCAAATGAAACAATTTTGAAGTGTCTGTCTTGCCACAGAAACAATATGGAGGCATTCGAAATTACTAAAAATGTTTTATTTTGGAACAGAGTAATTTTTCAGTGCCATAAAAAAAATAAAAAAAAATCCTGGAAATGTTCAAACACTTTTAATAACATGCCTGTTTATTGCTTTCTTTTAAGGTATCACTCATTCACATCGCTTGCTAAATCTGAAATAAAAAGTAAAAACCAAACTCGGGGAGCAGTCGCTAAGAATGCACTAGTATTGAAATTTCACGTTAAAAGTACGTACTTTAGTAGTAAATTGCATGAAAAAATGGTAAAAAAATATGACAAATCTTCACTTTGTTGTGATTTGAATAGTAAATTAATTCATTTTACAATTCTTTTTTTACCTTTTTTCATGTAATTTACTAGGTAAGTGTAGGTATTCACCTAGTAAATTACATGAAAAAACGCGAAATTTCAATACTAGTGCATTCTTAGCGAGCGCTCCCCCGAGATTGGTTTTTACTTTTTATCTCAGATTTAGCAAGCAATGTGAATGAGTGATACCTTAAAAGAAAGAGCAATAAACAGGCATGTTTTAAAAAATATTTGAATATTTCCAGGATTTTTTTTTTATAGCACTGAAAAATGACTTTTCTAAAATAAGACATTTTTAGTAATTTCGAATGCCTCCATTTTGTTTCTGTGGCAAGACAGACACTTCAAGATGGTTTCATTTGATCCAATACACATTAAACTATCCGAAATAAAAGATTTTATTTACAAATTAACGCTCATTGGCGCAATATTGACTCGTTTCTATCAAATTCTGGGTATTTTCATAAAATTTCTAAATTTTCAATTTAAAAAAAATATATCAAATTTCGGCTAAGACATGCATGGCTCAAAATGTTCAAAAATACCTCGGCTATCACCCCCTTAAAGCTTTGCACCTGGCTACCAAACACCCTGTATAACTCTTTATTGTACATAAAACACATGAAAAAGATGAATACAGGAAAACACAAATGCACAAAGGCGAACTAAAAGAAACTAGAAACTAAACTAAAAACTAGAAACTAGAAGTTTCTGCATCTTGGTGAATGCTCCACGTGAATATCCCTTAGTTTCTCTATTTAATAAGACTAATTGTCCATTACTGGGTCCTTGTCCAACACTGGTGCCGTTACCATAGTACCTAGTTGATTTTTATTGAATTATGAATTCTTTATTTAAAATTTTCGTTCTCAGGCAAAATGTACTACATAGCTTGTTGCCAATAAAACGAGTTCCAGTCAAAATATGTCCCATTTCTAGTTAAATAAATAATATAGTACTTTTCAACTAGCTTGGGTTCGGTGATATTTGCTTTATTTGATTAAAAAACTGGTTCTAGATTGTAAGTAACTGTAAATTGGGTACCTTAAGTTATTTTTTTGATATCGATTGACATCTGACAGCTGTCAACTCGACTTTTTTTGTTCGGTAGTTTTGAGTTTTATCACGTTCAGACAAACAAACAGACGCGGCTTCCTACTTCGTTTTAAAATATATTATTATACTTAGTAATACATTCTGTCCACAACTTAGTTCTCCTTTAGTCAGTATTTCTTTATCGTGGTTTTCGCGGGACCAGGGTATTTTTCCTGGATAGAAAGCCTATTTATTTATTTATTTCGACATATGCAAGTTAACAGAAAAACCAATACACATTATATATTACATATTGTGTATAAACTGTGTATATTTTCTATGCTCATCCTTACGGCCTTAGCTTAGGTATAAAAGCCGGCACGTAAGTCTAGCGATGACCTTGTATGCGCAGAATGTATAAATTACGGTATCCGTGGGTGCGCAGATCCCCTCCACGTGAAGCATGTGAATAATTCAAAAACAAATTACTTAAGATTTTTTACACCGAACGCGAGCACGACCTTGTATTAGCGCGGCTCGTAACGTGATTGGCTGAGCGTGGCTCGCGCGAGTCGCGCGCGAATTTAAATTATGGATATAACTAAAAACACAATAGAATCTAAAGCTATTGATGAATTAGTTAGAATTTCTGCCTATAGATTACTATAATAAAACCGAATCAAATAAGCCGACTTGAGAATTATGAGATTTTTTTTATGGAAAATAGAGCATTTTGAAAGTTACACTGTTGATAAAAAAATAAGCTATTAACTAATCTATTAGAATTTAAAACTGTCGTTACTTTTGACAGTTTTGAATACATTTCAGCAGTCATCATTCACTTGTAAGTTTTTTTTAGAGATTTATAATTTTTTTTCGGGGTTCCAATTATGCTGACGTAAGCACTTGACGAAACTGTTAGAATACTACAGGTGATGTTCTTATAGTTAAATGCAATAATCTAGTACAGAAAAATTACACTTGTGTAATTTTTCTTTGGATTTACACGCTTTACTAACAAAAACTTAAATATTAAATAACGCAAGGTCAAAATCTGTTATATTTTTTTTTTTACCAGTAGTACTCAGTAAATTCTAACTGTCTACAAAAAATTGCGTACTTGTGAGTTTTGTGAGTTCAATTTAGTTCCCGTACCGGACTATTTAAAAACCACCAATTAAAAAACTGGCAATGAGCATCTAGAAATTTGTAAGATTTCCATTAATTAGAGATCAGGTTTGTATTTAGTTACGAATTTATTCGTAACATATGAACAAGAACATAGTTTTATGTTCTCAGTAAAAATATAACAGTGTTCTTGTGTTCTGTCTCATCTGTTGTGGGCGACCTATATTTTGCAGACTTTATGAGCGTGTGCACAAAGGTTTTATCGAAAAACGATATAATGGGGTCCACTGTATAAACTGCAAATTAAATATACTTCTATCAGAATGTTTGTTTTCGTAGAAACTTGAGGTTCCATCCTTGTTTAGTTGATTTCAGGATTTATTGTTGTTGCATTCTCGTTCGTATCGAGGACGTCAACATTTTTCAGCAAGTAGCCAAAGTTGTTGCGTCGGAAATTGAATTTCGCTGACAAATAGCATTAGGTTTCAAACTGGAAACACTATTATTTCCACTTTATCATTTTATGTGTCGTCCATAATGATCTACTGAATATATGAACGATTTTATTTACTTATCTCTTAGTCATGTTCTAATGTCTTGTTGGTGCCTCTCTTAATGTTGTGGTTAATTTTCCTACTTTAAGTGGCACGTCGGTTCGTTAGTTGTGTTGGTAGGAGTAAAAGGCTTAGTGAGTCGTGTACGCATAATTGAATTTGAGCTAATCGTCGGCGCAAGGCTGGTAACCGCGGTAGAGAACCGAACCACGCAACTTGCTCGGCGGAGCGGACGGACTCCCTATCATTTCATCGAGTAAAATAAATAACTTTCAATTTATACATCTGCTGGATGAGCTTTATTTAGTTTTGGATTATACTCTATCAGATTTTGAAAAACGAGATGGCAACGCAATGTTTATGCGACTAAGATTTATTTTGTTCACCTATTTCAAAGTCATTTATTGAAGCGAGAAATGATGTGGATTGTGTTGCTTTTTAGATTAGTTGTATCAATTCGTCGCAGCAGTTCTGCGCTGGTTCAGATGTGTCTAAATGCTATGACCTACTTTTTAATGAGATGGCGTGGCCTTGGTAAAATTATCGCCTTGTGCCGTCTTGTAATGAATTTCTTACAAGGTTGATTACTTATTCTTTCCGCTCGGCGGAAGAGACCCCTCCCTGCTCTCAGTTTTGTATTTTACTGAACTTTTCCTTCCGGGAATCGTCTCATAATTCGCTCTAATCCTGCGGACAAAAGTTGCTCTCCACCTATAATGCGGAAGTTGTATGTTTGAAGTCTTTTCATTATCTGCTATTGCTGGCTACTAGTATTCATTGCAGTAATTACTTTGCTCTAGAAATACTTTAGTATGTGCTTGGAGCTGGAGAAACGTCATCCATCAGTTTATGATTAAACTTCAACCATTTAAATAACAATCAACTGTCGCCACGTTTCTATTTGGTAAATATCTTAACTTTGTATCAATAGCATAAGAACATTTACTAATAAAGCCTCGCGCTTGAGTAAGATGATGCAAATTACAAGACTCGTTGCCAGTATTATCTACATTTGTATAACATGCTGAAACTTCCTTGAACACAGTCAAATTAGCCTCAAGCCCAGGCGGAGACGGGCTCAGACTTTCGTGTTCTGTGCTCAGCAGGGGATGTGTATACTTCGACTTCATTATCCTAATATTTTATAGCAACATAGTGATAAACTATTAGTTCTTATCTTAGTTATTATAGTGTTACATCGGCTCCATAGCACCACTTGCTCTTACTCGCGTGCTGTAGTCCGGGTTGCATGCGTCATTGTGCACCGGAATGCATTCATTGATCGCTGCGAGCCGCCACGGGGCGACCGCTCGAACCGACCCAGCAATGCATGTCGAACAAATAACTTAATCCGCTTTAGCACCAAAATGCTCAGTATTTTTTACGTTTTGCCACAACTAAGTGATGCTACGTAAGATTGTCGATATTTTGTAGTTTTATCGATTGTGATAAAATATTGATTTATTTAAATCTCGTTTGCTTTATGTTGTGGTCAAACGGAAAGAATATAATGAATAATCAAATCATGTTCGATAATATGTGAGGTGTCGACGAGCAGCCAGAAGCGTAAGTGGTGTATATGGGGCCTCCAAATGTTCTGTCTAATGGACCATGGTTTTCTCTATTTGTTGGAAGGTGGGACGCAGGGTCCGGGACGAAGACCCCACCTGCCATATCTCCACTTACGCCTCTGGATGTATCGTATGTCTACATACATATAGATATTCATGAATCCCCTTTAGGACTGTGGCATCAAAGTGTTTATCGATATCGATGAATTAAATGACAGTTTTCTGTGCACGCCTATGGCGTTGTGTACGTCTTTTACGTCATTTTTATTCGATGTTTGTAAATACTGTGCTGGGGTCTAGTGTTACCCTGACGTGTGACTAACAGCTTGCTCCGCTTGAAATTCAGCAGAATGCATCGGGAAGTAGGGCGCATGCCTCGCGTCCATACTTTACCCATTTATCAAAGTCGAATCTTTCTATGAATAACATTAATTCTGCTGTATTTTGGGCCCTAGTGTGCGTTAGTTTTATATAGTTACACGAGACGTACTTCTTGGTGTTGCTTGAAGATTTTCCTTATATTATTTTTTTCTCCATTGTTGTTTACATGTTTTATATCGACTAAGATCTTATCTCAAATATCATAATTATTCCATGTTACAAGTCTTTCTGTTTGTTGTGTACAATTGTGTACGTTTTTAAAATAATTGTTAATGTTATTCGTTACATTACAATACTACAACATTGGATAAAGCTCATTATCCATATTAGAAAGTGTGTGTGACATATAACATTAACCTGTTTCGATATGTATAAACCTGAAACTCTAGGTACTTAAAGTTTGTTTACGACTATTCAGCAGTTCTACAGTAAAGCATCCTACTAATTAACTACATTTATAAGCACCTTATGACTGAAATAGTAGTAAATAGCTTACACGTGTTCTCTTCTAGTGTTAGACTGCGTACTTAATAAGACACGTCGTAATTCTGTTATTTGTATTTGCTCACCCTGTGTCGTTGTCATTCGCCCTGTGTGATATATTATTCATGACTTCCTCTTGTGCTCTCTTTGCAAATTAACGTTTATGTTTCATGCTTTTACGAGCTTCTTTGTCATATTTATCTCGCTTTTGGTGTAACTAAGTAGTAAAACGACTTTCGACATTTACAACACGTCACCATAATTAAGTAGGTAAGCAAAATAAGAAGTGAAATAGACTTGTGTGTTGTGTTATGATGACCTAATGGAAGTGTCGTATGCTAGGTGTCTTTCAGCAGCTTTAGCCAGCAGTTTTGTTGCCAACAAAGGTGGAATGACAGCGAGAACCATTGCACCAAGGTTAGTATATGTGTCTATTAGGTGGATACTGTTACTATGCAAAACGTTGACTAGAAATCCAGTCCTATCGACCGACGCTGCGTAGTACATGAATCATTCCAACAGGTATTGCTAAGGGGTAACCTTTTATTGCACTTCCGGGCTTAACGGTGCACCCGTGCCCGTGCGGGCGCTAGGCCTCACCTACGTATAAGCGCGCTTGAAGCGGCGCGGGAGCAACGGTACGCTAACGATTGTCTAATTCGGTCCGCAAATCCGCCATCTTGCTTTTCTCGCCACGCTCCTGCGCATTGTTCGGTTTCCCTGCGTCACCTGCGTGTGACCCGGGCGAGCTCTGATTTATCGATGCGTTTTATTGCTGTTTAATGGTCACCTCACTACGCTTGACTAGTTATAGTTAACAACTTAATTATTCATTCGTAAACGCCTATCTAGTTTTCCTTATTAAAGAAAATTAGCCCTAGACACCATTGCGAGTATAGTGTTCCTTACTTATTTGGATTGATGATTGGTTTATTTTGCTTTTTGAAGGTCGACTTGCTATTCACTTCAAAGGAAGGGTTAGATATTTAGGCGGAATTAATAACTTATTCAAAAAGTCAGAAATCCTTTTCGTTTCTTCTAACACGTTCCGGACTTAGCTTAGATGTTGGCTTCTTTTATGTCGGAGTCGGACGCCCGGCTCTAACGGATTAGGTTTGAGTTTTGCCCGTTAGCTTTAGTAACTTTGGATACACGTTAGTTATGCCTTAGCCTTGGAATGTTGTTTGCCTATTAGCAGGAAATGATGACCTCGGGAACTAAAATTTTGTACATTTCGCGCTTCTTCTAAGCACTTCGCGGTGTCTCCAAGTCATTGATAAAATGAAACTGATATCTCGATGTTTTTCTCATGTTAGCCAAATGGCGTCGGATTCTTATGAATTGGTTATCTGCTCGTAATACCTGAGAGCTGTATCCATTATTCAACGATGAAGTTAACGTTCGGAAACATTTCGAATGTCAAGGATCAAGCTCCGGTCGGCTGAATGAGAGCCGGTCGATGCCTGCACCGCCTTGTTTTGTTCGAATTGTTTGCTTCAGGAACTTGATTCACTCTTTAATTATGCCTCTCGCATCTCGCCTTTATAACTACTTGTTTTTATTGTTTTTTTGTACTTGCTTTTATTGTTATTGGTACAATAGGCCAGATGGAAGTTGCCATTAAGCGCAATGACTCAACCCTTTCCGTGTTATCGTGGGTCAAGAGCGGTGACTCTCTGTGCCGGAGCGTTGATCTCGTTTGCTTCCAACGTTTTTCTTAGCTAATGCCTTCATATCAATGTGCAACAACTGGATACGACTGCTGTCATGATTCATTCGGTTGATAAAATGAGCCTTCATTATCGTACATTAAACAAAACTTTATGCTCATTTAATTATCGAAGCCTCTCCTAAATTAACACGAAATTCGACTTTACAAATATGTATATTTAAGGTCTTCAGACCTTGGTGTACTAAAGACAATCGGGCATCATCACAACACTGTTGTGCGCGTGCGCACGTGGCGGTTCGTTAACCTGTTGTTTTGCGCGTATCCATGTGTGCGTGAGAAGGACCACTCCAGAACACGCCTACATGCGTCAGTGCTATGGGATTGGTTGATTCATGATGAGTAAAAAGAGTTTCAAAAATTGGATACTCATGTTGTTTATCGTGTGACGTTAGCCAACAACGGTCTGTTTGTATGCTTTACCAGTGATCTACGTCCTACGATGTTTTGGTCTTTTTCCGGCGTTAGGATTTGTAACCGGTCGGGGGATGGTTTTAGTTTTACTATCTAGGCGTGAAGTAGTTTTTAACACGTATCTCGGTCTGTTCACTATTATTTGCGCTCAATAAATGGTATAGCAACAATGTTTGACCTTGACTTGTAGCTATTTGAATTTTGAAATTGAATTAATTTGAATTGAAATTGGACCGTAAAGCTTGTACTTTAAACTGCTACTTCAGTCGGATTCTGCTTTGTTATTGGCATCTTGAACCAATTTCTTGGTATTTTTTGTTTTACTTTTATACCCTTGTTTACTTTTCCTCTTCAGCGTTTGGCAGAGTTTTGATGGGACAGTAAAAGGCTTGAGTAGGCGTAAATGTAGACGCATGCTGGTAACGAAACCGACTTAATAACTCAAAACAAATGTGGGCTGTTTTCAACTACTTATCTCACATTGTGAGGTATGCTTTTATAGGTCTTTCTGTTATTTCAACTCATTTATGTAAATTTTCGGATTGGGTCAATTTCGTTCTCAACATGCGATAAGTACAATTTTCAGTATGCTGTGGCCGCCGTTTGTGCAACAACAGATACCTACTGACGCGGTGGTCATATTTGAGGAATTGGCTCGTGTCTGAATTTGTATTTCTGACAGTCTGGATGTTGTTTGGATGAGTAGTAGAAATCGTGCCAGCTCTCTGCAGCTGCCGTCATTCAAGATTATAGGTAGGTACTTGACTTTGAATGTGCCCGAGGAATTACAAGTCCTTCATCAAATTTTCTTTACGTCAGAAATATGTTTATGCGAGAATTGTAAAACAGCAATATTTACTCAGTAGTTTACCTTGACTCTCAGATTTGCTTCATCGTTTCCTCCTCTAAAATGTTAACGATATCTTGCCTCGGAACTTAATTTTCATCCATACCTATCCCATCAATTGTCTAGATCGCTTGGCATTTGCCGTCAGCTGTAAGGGTTCCGTGTGACGTCAGCCGCTAATAATAGCCACCTGCGACTAACTTCACTCTATTCCCGGACATAATTGAAGTCGGATCAGGATCGAATCAGTACCGGGGTGTCAGTAACATGATCGGAATTGCTTGACGACTTGTTTTGTTTAACAGGGCTAGGAACTATTTATTAAGTACACGTGTCGTGTTCATATTTGGTATGCGTAATATTGCACTAATAGTATACTGTACTTATTGCACTAGCCGTTTAATATTATGCTTGTGTATCACAGCAATAAAATAACACTAACTACCAACCTCCGTCGTAATACTTAACCTTGCAAATAAACAATAAACATCTACCGTGTTTCTCCGCTATTACAACAAAAAATTAATGTAAATGTTTATTGTTCATTAATACACGGACCACCCCCAAGTAACGCCTGATTTCTAGCACGTAACCTTTCCGCCAGCACAGCATCTCGTATGACGGTTATTATTATTTAATCATCAGATCTCCCTCGCAGATCACGCAAGCGCAGCTCTTCCTCCGACATCACTTACAAACTGACCTAGCTGTGCCATCAGAAACGCCAGGCCAGCCGAAATGCCGATATTGTAAATATGTACGATATCGACAAGCGGGAGAAGGACCAGCCTTGTCCTCACTGCTAAAAATTCAGTTCGCAAGACAAAAATACTAAGGAGCATGCTTCATTGCTTCTGCGTCAGCCTTTCCAGGATCTCGATCCTGCTTCGATCCTGCTTCGAGCTGCATCTCGATGCAGCTCGAAGCTGTGAACATGGTCCAGTGTCGTTGTCTTTGCTTTGGGTGTACCATCTAAGATCTGGCCTGACCTGACGCAGTGGTCCCTTGTTGCAGGACATGGCAAAACGCACAAGGACGCGGCGAGCGTGCGCGCTACGCACCCGATCCCGGCGGCTTGCGGCCTCTACTACTTCGAGGTGCGCATCGTCTCCAAGGGTCGGGATGGCTACATGGGCATCGGACTGTCCGCACACGGTGTCAACATGAACCGGCTGCCTGGTGAGTGAACAGAAACACACATTTACTTTAACGTTACACACTTGATAAACAGCATGTGTGCATTTTCTCATCCTTTTTTTTTATTTGTGGGAAGTGAAAAAACTTATCATATTTTATGACCTTTATTGTACAGTCAAGGGCATAAAGATATGTACACAGCAAAGCTATTCGGTAAGCAGGTTACACGGCGCGTGCGTGCAAAGGTGCTTCTGCTTACCTGATTATTTTGCCGTGTGTACATTATCAAGACGTCAAAAATATCTATAAACCAATATGCCACAAACAATAAGGTCGGTGACATAAATATATTTGTCATGATGGCTGTATCGATATTTATGCCCTCGACTGTACCTACCATATTGAGACGTTTCTATAGTTTATATAAGGTGAAATGTTAAACACGGCACAGATGATGTTTGGGAGTTTGAGGTCAGCATGATACACTTTAACCCAGCGGCGACAACAAATTGACTAAGCTGTCTTTAGGATGGCTGATTTAGTAATTAAATTACCACATACTAGTTACCTTGTCTAAGGTTGTGTCTTATTCTGAAAAAATTGGTAAAGAGGTGAAGGATTAGTTTTTTTTCCATTGATGGCATTAAATTTAGTACTCCATGGTTTGCAGCTTTGATATTCATCTAAATTGGTGAAAAGATGAGCCCGTGAAGGTGCTCGCTCTTCTGAATCGAGCGATAAAACCTGGGCTGCTGAAATTCGCGTTATCGTTCATACTGATAACCTTTCACAGCGAATGTCTAGTAAAATTAGAGCTGAAATTGTAATTTTGCCAATAGTTCAGTGCAATGTGCAATGTGTTCATTCTTACGAACCGAGCTATAGAGCGATCGCTTAAATGAGTCCTCGCCCGCGCGGTGCAGGGGCGCGGGTAGGCGACCGCGGGGGCCGAGAGAGGTGCGGGGGGCAGGCGCACTACCCGCCCGCACCTCTCGGTCCCCTTTGTCGTCCTACCCCGCGCCTCTGTGCCGCGCGATCGAGGACTTAAGCGGTCGGTCTTTAGATAGTGTGTCTGTTCCTTCAGCGAAGCAATGGCAATTTGGCCATGCCGCAAATTATCTGTAAACCTATTTCATTAGTTGGATTGTCTATAGACACGTTCGAAATTGTTTAGCCACAAGTAACGGCTCCGAACCTACCTTCAACTCGGGACGTGCAATGCATATAATTATAAAGTCCAAAGCGATCGATTTTCGAACTGTTTACTAACTCGCGTTTTTTGTTTCACTGTTGCATAGTATGAGATGTTTGAATGAGATATGGCAAGTTTGAACGGCTTGTGACGATCTTTGCACCAAATTTCCGGGCACTAGCTTTCAAATTAACTGTACAAACCAATCGATCATACTAGATTTGTATCAGAACTGGTGTCGCTGCTCGTAGAATAGACACCACTACTTTTACGTTAGCAATGATTTTAACAAATATTACACACACAGCTTGTATTGAATGAAGTGCAGTTATCGGTTCTCAAGCCAACCGCAATGACAAATGCAGACATGCAACAAACTTAGTATTGAAGCAAGAGTAACTGCAACGCCCGTATCCGAGGTTAAGTATGAGTGTGTCATGCCCGCTAAGACTTTCCAACCTCTTTGTCTCTTCCGTGATTGCGTTGTATAGCTTTATTGCCATTATGTTCTACAGCTAAGCCGTCAGGTATGTATCAAGTATCAACAATCATTGAGGTAACCGGTGGTCGTTTACAGGGTGGGATAAGAACTCGTACGGTTACCACGGCGACGACGGGCACTCGTTCTGCTCGTCGGGCACCGGGCAGCCTTATGGGCCGACCTTCACCACTGGCGACGTGATCGGTTGCGGCGTCAACCTGGTCGACAACACATGCTTCTACACGAAGAACGGCCACCACCTCGGGATCGCCTTCCGAGGACTGCCGGTCAGTTCTAAGAAGAAGAAAGAAAGACTTTTAGTGGCACGTATATTCCTCACAATCCAAATCCGTCCGATCGCCATACCGTTAATCATTTTTATGACAATCCAAATGTCGTTGTCTATTTCACAGCAAGAACACTGAACCGATTTTGACGGAATAAAGAGGTAATTTGCATTTGCATATTGTGGATAGACAGATTACCATAGCCTCTTTTTTTAAATATTTATTTCAAATTGAAATCACGTATTACTACTATTCGATCATTATGTAAATCCGAAGTGTGCGTCTCATTAGTTCCATGGAAATTAGGATTAGAAAACTATTCTCGCAAAATATGAGTAGGTATGCAAAAATATTTGCATGTAAAAATGATTTCACTGTATTTTTAGAACCAATGAGACACTACCCCACATTTGAGAGTTGTAATAAAACGACAGTGTTGAGAAAGTTGATGAGATCTCGCTGTAGCCTAGATTCCAAGGCATATTTCATATGGGCGCCAGGGTCTGCTGCCTCTTAAAATTTGAAGTGAACGATATCTCCGTATGGTTTGCAGCCGAACCTGTACCCAACGGTGGGTCTTCAGACCCCTGGCGAGGTGGTGGACGCCAACTTCGGCCAGCAGCCGTTCGTGTTCGACATCGAGGACATGCTGCGGGAGCTGCGCGCGCGCACCCGGCTCGCTATTGACGAGTTCCCGCTGCCCGACGCCCAGGGCCAATGGCAACAAGTGCTGCACAGGTACGTGTTGCGCAGACTCCATTCGTTATCGTTGCCAATCAGGGAGCTCCGTTTCCTTTTTACCCACGGACTTCCAGGCGTGGAGAGCGTCTTAATTTGCTTCCATCGTCTCCGAATAGATACCTTAGTCTTTTGAATGCCAGAGTGAATAGGCTGTTACTGACAAAGTGAGTTACACTGTCCATCAAGTGAGTTGGGGGTAATAACCACCACTGCTGAACACTAGGGCGTACAGTGGAGGGGCACCAGGACAGATGGCGCGCACAAATTGTGCCGTATCACCTTCCCCCTGCCTGCCCTGGCGAAACCCACTGCACGCCACTGGCTGAACATAGATACGCTTCATTTCCTGGTTCTTCTGCGTCCCATGTAGTGTCTTTATAAAAAAATATCTGTCAGAAACTAAATATTAATGCCTGGAGCAAATGGCGTTGCCTTGATGATGTCAAGGTATCTGGTTCACCCCCATCTCATGGTCAGTGAAGAGAGCTGGCATGTGGAACATAATTGATGTATTGGTGGTTGTCCGCGCAGGATGGTGTCGACGTACCTGGTGCATCACGGCTACTGCAGCACGGCGCAGGCGTTTTCGCGTGCTACTGCCATGCCCATACAGGAGGACATCACCTCCATCAAGAACAGACAGAGTGAGTTCCACCACACGCACACTTTCGTAGCGATATTGGCAGGCTGTGTCATACTTTAAGTGTTCTTAATTGCGTTCAAAGCATAAGCATTGAGCGTTCATACGATCTGAACAATTGTTTCGAAGTTACGCGTTTGTCCAAGGACCAGATCAGTACTGAATGGGGTAAGACACCTCAGGGACCTGTTCTGAAGTCCGCATGAAGCGAATGCTGCGTATTGTCGCTGGTAACGTTACGTATCCAGACTTGCACTGTCGTCTGCTTTGTGCTGTGACGGGATGGTCTAGCGGGCGGTAACCATCAAGTGTCAGTTTTTGTGGTTACAGAAATATCGAAGCTGGTTATAGCGGGGCGCATCGGCGAGGCGGTGGAGCTGACGCGGCGGCTGTACCCGGGGCTGCTGGAGCGCGAGCGCGAGCTGCTGTTCCTGCTGCAGTGCCGCCAGTTCGTGGAGATGGTCAACGGGACCGAACAGGGCGAGGTGACCATGAACTCTTTATAGCTGGCTCAGGGTGCAGTGAGCGTGATGACTAGCATGACCTGATGCCGTACGTCATGAAGGTTGTTGAGGTGTTCTCCATAATCTGTGGCCCCTATGTCCTGGCAAATAAACTTTTTCTATTCTATTCTATTCTATTCTACACAGACCTTTTCACACCTTTCATTCAGAAGTAAGCTTTGCTCCCTGTCGAGAGGGATCAAAGTGCAACTTTTCTGTTCAAGGATTTTTTAAGTGTTTTTTGCAAATACAATTTTTTGCAGTTGATAATTGTGAAACCACACCATTTTCTATGCTGGTGGCTCTTTAATTATATTTAGGATTCTTTTTTTAAGTTTTTTAATGTTCGGTGTGAAAAGTTGTATGAGCCATTCGGGAGCAAAATTATTTTCATCTTGGGCATTAACACTTGAATCCCTCATTATGCTCTGGATTCAATGTAGCGCCCTCGTCGTAAATACATCATTTTGTTCCCTTGTGACACAAATAACTATCGATGGATCGGAGATTCCGAGCTCAGGCGCAAACGACTCCTTTAGACCCCGTGTTAATAGTTGAAACCGCGTTCATAAACTTTGACTTTCAATTTGCATCAGTTAAGTATAGTTTTATCCGGTGTTTGTCTATTTATACACGACGTTTTGGTTTGTTTGCAGGGTTGCAGCGAGAACGGCGCCAGCAGTAACGGAGTGGCCACCTCCGTCATATCGCACACCAGCCGCGCGCCGCGCCATACCAACGGTACTGACCACCGCGCCCTACTCACTGTTCACATTGCCTATAATACTAATCTAACAATCGCCGCCTGTGGCATAAGTAACGGCGCGCTAGATGCATTTATCGATACCTAAACGATTAGTGTGCGTTTGGGCGTTGTAGTTTACTAATAAATAAGTGTGTGTAATCTATACTGCGTATATAACTCAAGAGCTTTTAAGCGATAAAGTCAAAAATGGCTGTTATCCGCGGCAAGTTAGACTCGCAAGCTCGTGACTGCCACTTTTATACGTGACAAACTAAGCTTGATCAGTTATTGATCATTATTACACGACTGTCTGATTCTTCTCGCACTCAGAAGAATCTTAATATAAAACCACCGTGAGGCTCAGACATATTACAAACGGATAACTCACGTTTTATTACGTCGGAAAAGGTTCGACTGTTTCGAATCGATTCGCGATTCTTAATCATGGTGCGACGGGAGCCAAGGCGCGACGGGCGCTGCGCTCGCGCGCTCTGTCCGCGCGGCTCACTGTCAACTGTCGGACCTTTTCCGACGTAATAAAACGTGAGTTATCCGTTTGTTTACATTAATATCTCAGAAGAATCATCAGAAATATAGAAAGAGCAGACCTCGTCGTCTTGACGACTTTACGAACTTTCTAATCTCTTTCATGACTGCTTTATTGAAGATCCTATACAAGGGTGTTAAGAACCTCTTCTGCATGGTTGCAGGTGTGTCGGATGGCGCGACAGACGCGCGCAAGGATTCCGACGTGGACATGAGCCCCTCGCCCCCCGCGGCCCCCGCCAACGGCGCCCACCATGGTACGTACCCACTACTGGGGAGAACATTCGTAGAAACCAATACTTGGGCTAGGGGAGAGAGGGTCACTCATTCACTCGGGGGTCTCTTAATTGCTAGCTAAGAGAAGCAAAGCGCGCTGTGTGTCCATTTTAGTGTATGATTCTCTAAACGCACGTCGTCAACGGACACAGCTCTGCCCTCGAGAGACGTCCTATAATTTGCCTCGTTCTTTCCTTGGTATGCGCGTCCATACATACAACGCCACCTGTATAGTGCTTATGAAAGAACAGGTCAAGTTATGTTTGTCTCGAGCGCACCGCTGACTCCGCGGTCTACGTTTGTTCATGAATCACAATTTTGTCAACCAATGGTTAGTGAGACGGAATTTTAATTTGTAGTCGATATCAAAAAAATATGAAAGAAAGTTTTGATGGTTTGTGGTTATAATATGTGTGTACATTATGAGGCAAGAATCTTAGATGCTGAACAAGTTAGGGACATGTGCTAGGCACTGTAACAATAACTGTTACTTGAAGCTGTGTTAAAGCGGTGTAAAGTCGACTAAGTATATGCTTGAACATTTTTTATGACAGTTTCTGTATCAGAACAAAGCCTGTTTAACCCGTATTGAACTCGAATTACTTGGTCGACTAACTATATGTATCAATAGTCTTGGGTAAGATAATTAAAGCACTGGCAAGATAAGACAATACTTCTTTGAGGAGTAACATTCAAGTTTACGAGTAAAGGTTCAAAGTATGTAGCCTCTCGAACCGTTAACTTAATGCATATGTATAGTAAATTAAACGAATTGATGTCAATTGGGTTTCAAAATTTATTATATCTATGATTCCTACACTTCACAAATAAATGTTGATTCTTATTATTTATTAACAGAATTATTATTAATTATAATGATTTATCTTTATTAACATGATATTAATAATGTGTACGGTATTATTTCTATGTACTTTCGCAGTTGATTTTTTTATTATTAATTATTTGCATTTCACTCCATTCATACATATAATTTTAACTAGACTCATAAAATATAACATTCGTCATTATTTATTTTATCTTTTGCTAATTGCTTTATGTTTTGCCTGATTATATATAAGTAAATTGGGGTTTTATGATATTTGAATACTTGTCCACCCTGGTTGTCTTTAAATTTTATAATAAAATAGTTTTATAATTTAATTGTAAATCACGAGATAAACAACAAAAAAACGTGATTTTCAATTAAATAATATAAATATAAACAAATACCTCTCGGCCATAATGGATAATGTCCGATATCGTCGAGCATGGTGACCAATGTGTCCGACATAGTTGTACGTCGCCGTATTTACTTGATTCTTTTGTTATTCTCCCGCCATTTGAACATTTGTGTTATTGAATATATGAAGCCCGTTGGACGTGTAACAGGCCCAAGGCAAGGCTATCAGTTGGTATGGTTACGGCTTCAGTTTGCATGCTATAGTTTGCGTCGCTTCTCGCACCGGCATTAGTTGGCATCTCATCGCACTTAGTCGCATGGTTACTATTTATTTACTTTATTTAGCGATCATCGCTTCCGCTGCCGTCTCCGTGGATCCCTGGTCCGGCGGAGTGGCAAAATTCTGCACGAACAGTGTACATAATGTTAACATTTGACAAGAATTTACGTTTAGGAGAGGAGAGCTATACACTTTATTACATTGTTTGGAACTTTTAGATGTATTAATATTCGGATATGACATGTTATTCTGACTTTACCTCGAGATTGTTTGTCAAATGTCACATTTTGTGCCACAGTTAATGGTAAAAGCCAAGTGCCACTTGATTCGCCGACAACCTGAGTGCCTCTGACATCCGAAATTCTATTGCGATTGGATTGTGATAATATTGAGTAGACTAAAGTTAAGTAGTTGATAGCAATTGGCGAATTTGCTTAAAGAAATAACAGATTTTAGAAAAGAAACTGGATCAAAGCAGCTTAGGTGATTAACTTCGGTAACTTCTTAAAAATAAATATGTTGGAAATCATAGTTTAGTATGAAGGCATCACAGCTTAACGGCTATTTGCAAGTCCAGTGTTATCAACTACGAGACGCGTCAGTTGGCGGATTGGGTCGTGGGCGGGTGGAGCGGCTTGGCCGGGCGGGGATGGTTGTGACGGGTGTGGGTTGTAGGTCCGGAGACGCTGCCGCTGGTCAAGGGCATGCCCGGAGTGACCGCGAGCGTCGCGGCGCTCATGCCGGACTTCCACTGCGGTGGGTATCGCCCGCGCCGCGAGACGAACACGATGACTGCACTAATATGACCATAGACTATTTGCCGTTGTTCTTATCGTGATCAAGATGTCCGACATTTGCCGAACGTAGCTATCAGTGTCCGATTAGTGTGAACATAATGTCCGACAACGTTTTTTTGTTATCAGTCTATTTGATATTGTGTTGACATATTGAGCCTAAGTTTGAGTTGATCGTCGCACGTGATTTCTCTTTGACTTTATAAATTCCCGTGCAAGTGTTACGTTGGCCATTTTAGTTGGAGTCATCGGGTTCGCCGCGCGGAGTCGCGGTCGTAATCATTCAGTATCTGTTGGCTCGCTTCATAATTGTCTGGTTTCTCGATATTACAACTCCTTTTGAGTTTTGATGACTTTAAAACAGCTTGGTTAAACGGTATAAGGATGCGAGTTTCACATCAAGAAATCATGCGATTTTATCTTCACTACATCTTCCATAGTCAAACTCTTCAAATCCACTCTCAGTATCATTACATTGTCACCTGATTCTGATTTTAATTTCCTGTTTTCCTATTGACAGATTAGGTACTCTACCTACTATTTTAATATGCTTTGGATACTTCTTCCCTTTTTTAACTTACCATTCTGGAGTTCTACAAGCTCTTTGGAGGTCTTTTGTAAGAGTCGGCTTTTTCCTGTCTTAGCTATTGAAGCATCATTTCCGATCTAATGCATTCCAGTTTTCGAAACTCTCCTAGTCTTCATTTCCGTAAGTACGCAAGTATACGAGAGGCCATCCAAAAAGTATCGTCACATGATTTTGAGTGACTGCACAAGCACAACATAATAAAGTCTGACTTTTTCTAATTTTTTTTTCTCATCACAATACATGTAAGATTTAGTCACACGTCGTATCGATCTCTGCTTACCAAAAATGTGTGTCTTATACGTGAGTTCTGTTATCCGTTTGTGTAATTATGTGTCGAGAACTGAAGTTTTTGGATGACTACTCATCATTATAATCATTATGATCATCATCATCATCATTGAACCAGTTATTTTTAAGTTCCTCCTCAAATGTAAGTACTTATAAGCATTTAGTTTGGAAAAAGTAAGTACATTTGTTACCAAGTTTTTGTCTCCACGATTTTCAACTTATCATTATTTTGTCTTGTGACATTGTTCTAAGTTGAGAATCGTTCCTGCACGATTTGAGTATCTTGATAATTATAACTAGGTGTAAAATGAAATAAAACTAATGTTTAACTATACTATATCCCTGTGGCGGTCAGCATGCAAAGGAACCTGCATGACGAATAATATGGGGGCGCTTATTTATTTGTATTCGCATTATATTCTGTATTGTATTTAAATTTAATTATTACTCATACAGTATCGTCATTTTATTTATTGGTGGTTTAATCGGGGAGTTGCCCGCATGGGTGTTGTCCGCGGCCTCTCGCGCTGCTCCGGTGTTTCCTGCACATTATGGATTTGGTTACACACTGTTGGAATGAACCCCTTCCGTGATTCTACACATTTTGTATTAAACATTATTTAAGAACTTAATACTCGTCTTTTCCTGTGAAATGTTGCTGACGCTTCAAGTCAGCTTCGAATTACCCATCTCACATTTGTCAATTTAATTTTGTTTTGATAAAAAAAAGTGTAATAGTTGGCAGTGTTCAAACACGTGTCTTAACATTGCCAGCGTCAATACATCTAAGACAGTTAACGTCAGCACCTTGAACAACAAGCTTCGCAAATCTACACCCTTCACTTATACTTAACTAACTGCCGTTCTCATAGAATAAGAGTCGCTTAACTCGTTCCTTAAGTTCAACCTCAACAATAGACGGTTCTCACTAATCTTAGTGATGACTAAGGAACGAGTTATGGATCCACGACGCCGAAGCTAAAATGCGCTGCTGGCGGTTGGGTAGTGCGTTCATTGCGTCGTTTCTGACGCCGGCGCCGTGAAAGCCCCCCACGAAAACGCCAGTGGACATGTTACGAATTTGTCATAGCTCAAATTGGCTGGGATATCAACAAAGCGGAGGTGAGATGAAAAGGGGGGCGTTGCTTCAGACCGCCCTATTACGCGAGGACTCTCGGATTTTTTTCCGGTATATTTCCTGCTGGCGGTTGGGTTAGTTCGACTGAACATGAACATACATATAAAAAAAATATTAAAATAAAATATATATAATTTAACACAGCCTCTAAACAACCAATATAATGTTTTCGCAATCTGCAATCTGCAATAAAGTCATTATTCTTATTATCAAATTTCTAAACGGCACTGAAAATTACAGGGATACCCGCTATGGGTGGTGTAACGGTATATGTGATAAGATCTGGGTTCGATTCCTGACCACAGATTTACTTTCGATTTCAGTGTCGTTTAGAAATTTAATTTCTAACGGGTAAAACCGTAAAAGTAAATATAAAAAAAATCGAGAACTGAAATTTTCGATTAATTTGATAGCCTTAAAAAACTCTTAAAACTTCGTGGGTCCAGAGCCCTCCCTCCGCTTTGGTGTATTCCTTACGCGTCGCCAGCGCATTTCGGTCTCGGTGTGTGGTGCGCTTGTGTGCGTGCGGCGTTGCGCGTGCGCGGTCTGAGTGTGCGTGTGCGCAGACGCGGACTGCGGCAGCCGCGCGTCGGTGGAGCGCATGCTGGCGTTCGGCCGCGAGCTGTACGCCGCCAGCCAGAAGCTGTCGCAGGACGCCTACCACAAGGCCATGCTCGAGGTAACGTGTATAAATCATGTCTATCCCTTAAGGGGTAGACAGAGCTTAGTGTAACAAGACTTAAAGGCTTCGTTTAGCGTAGCTTAGGTGATTTGATCATCCGATTGGTGGGCCCTGTTTCAAAGGCTCAGCTGTCCGTCTGTCCGAATATTCTGTGTGTTCTATGGCTGTTATGACAAAAAAATACACCCGAATTTTTATTTTTATTTTTCATTTGTAGTATTTTACATTTGTGTACAAGAAGAAAACTTGAAAAGAACAAATTTAGTTTTTCAGAGGTTCACATTATTTAATTTTCACTTTTGACTCTTCCACAAAGCTTATTTTATAAACAATCGAAATGTCTTCAAATTTCCATGATTTAATAAAAAATAATTCTCTTTTCATCTTCTTGCTTTGAATTTGTAAATATTTGACGTGCTGTCATTGAAGTGTAAACTGCAAAATGAGATGCAGGGCCCGTTCCATTACTCTCTGTTAAGTGTTTGATATATATGATGCCATCTCTGTTTTGTAGTAAAGAATGGAGATGACACAATTGCTATCAGGCATTTAACATATATCAGGAACTACAGTGGTGGAAGATTGTGAGTGTATTTGAAGGGTGTTGTTGTTGTTGTGCCAGGACGCGTTCAGCCTGCTGGCGTACAGCAACCCCTGGGACAGCCCGGTGGGCTGGCAGCTGCAGCCCGTACGCCGCGAGGCCGTCTGCGAGGCCCTCAACTCCGCCATACTAGGTACAACTAACTACTGTATAGTGTATTCGGATAATTGACAACATTTCACATTTCTGAGCCTATAATTTTAATGGGTCTCTGTATTTTGTTTGAAAAGATGAACATGCTGACAGTTTAATTTTTTCGCTAGGGCTTGTATTTAATTTATAATTAATTTAATAATTTGTGCTTATTCTAAAAGGACGTAACTACAGTTCTATCGCAGAATACACACTTATCCCTTTGTCTTTTCTCTATAGAAAAAAAAGGACGTTAATTTCAAATTGACAATGTCAGGCCCTATTCTCCAATATTCGATTTTCGAGGTTCGCTTCGTGCTGTTCCGCTATACTAATAGTCATTATCTTGAGAGTGAGAGAGAAGGTATGCAACGAACTTTGAAAATAGAATTTCAGAGTTGCCCCCCTTGTAAAATTATGATCGCTTATTTTTTCTCGTGAAAATAGCAAAGGCGTTTCACCTATCCTGTGATAGTATTGGTAAAATTAGGACATATTTTTAATTATTTTTTATAATAAGCGATATTAAAATTGTATAAACATATTGCAGTAATCAGGAGGCCAAATGCTTTCGAACCGTATATACATTTTCAGGTGTTATAAAAATGAAATGTTGTCAATTGACAACATTTCATATTTCTGAGTCTATAATTTTAATGGTTCTCTGTATTTTGTTTGAAAAGATGAACATGCTGACAGTTTAATTTTTTCGCTAGGGCTTGTATTTAATTTATAATTAATTTAATAATTTGTGCTTATTCTAAAAGGACGTAACTACAGTTCTATCGCAGAATACACACTTATCCCTTTGTCTTTTCTCTATAGAAAAAAAAGGACGTTAATTTCAAATTGACAATGTCAGGCCCTATTCTCCAATATTCGATTTTCGAGGTTCGCTTCGTGCTGTTCCGCTCATACTAATAGTCATTATCTTGAGAGTGAGAGAGAAGGTATGCAACGAACTTCGAAAATATAATTTCAGAGTTGCCCCCCTTGTGCTTTGAAGTTGTCAAAAAGACAAAATAATGGTCGCTTATTTTTTCTCGTGAAAAAAAGCAAAGGCGTTTCACCCATCCTGTGGTAGTTTTGGTAAAATTAGGACATATTTTTAATTAATTTTTTTTTTTATAATAAGCGATATTAAAACTATATAAACATTTTGCAGTGATCAGGAGGCAAAATGCTTTCAAACCATATATACATTTTCAGGTGTTATAAAAATGAAATGTTGTCAATTCCGGAAGTCGTATAATTCCGAAAATCATTAAAATCAGTCGTATTCTTTTGTATTGTATTATAACGAAATATGATTTATTTCAATGATTTCTGGAATCATCCGATTTTCACAATTATCTGTTTTTCGGAATTACCCGAATACTCTATACATACAAAACTACCGTAAGAGTTGCTCATATTTCGCTATCTATGAGCTTGTGTAAGGTCTGTCCGGATCGCTGCAACCGTCTTACTAATCCTGCCGCTAAGCAGTGCTGTGTTCCGTCATGGATAATAAACATAGTATTGAACATTAACGCTATGAACAGTCGTCTCTGTTTTGTTTATTTCAAAATATTTGTTTTTGATTTGGTCCAACGCCCAAATTTCAATCAGTCATTAATGCTCTCAAAAAATACTATTAAAACAAATGATGCTCAGAGTTAACTTTTATGAAAACGAAAAACAGCACCCATGCTGGGTCTAGTCTGATCATAATTGTTTGGTCTCTGCCATGTGGTAATCGAGATAGTTTGACCTCTGACCCGAGCGGTGAAACCATAGCTTTCAAGAATAATGAGAGCTGTAATTTCCTTCGAGCTAGGGTGACGCCACCAGTAATGGACATTGACCTAATAATAAACTCTTATTTAAAACACACTAAGGCATCATATTCCATATCTTCTTTAAATTAAGAATGAAGTGTCCATTATTGCTCGATAGCTTAAAGCGTCCAACACTGATGCCGACACCCTGCTTGTATTTAAAATTTAGCTCTTTTTTACCACTTTGCGAGTGGTTACGAGTGGTATGTTGACTTGGTTTTGCCTGTTCCAGAATCGCAAGGCATGCAGTGGACGTCCCCCGTGGAGGCGTGCGTGACGCACTCCCGCGAGCTGCTGCGGCGCATGTCGCGCGCGGGGCTCGGCGCGTGCGCGTTCGCGGACCTGCCCGCGCTGCTGCGCCGCTGACCGCGCCGCGCCCGCGCCCGCGCCAAGCGCCGCCCGCGCCACCGGCACACGCACACGCACACGCACACGCGCGCATAACCGCCCGAACGAACGCCACACCCCGACGACTAGACTTTGACCCTGTTTGCAGCTGTCGAGCCAGTGATGTCTTTGAGTGTGATTTGTGAGACAGGGGTTCAGAGCGACTCCCGTGACTCGGAAGCTATGGGTATTGGATAAGGTTGTCTCGTTCTTCTGTTTTCGGACGCGACGGACGCCAGCTTTTGGAGGCCGTTGTGATTTTGGAGAATGGCTGACAGGGTCCTTCGGAACTGGATTTGGGTGTGGTGAACCCCGGGCCTTTGGAGACGGACCGGACGCGCTAGTGATACGGTGTGCGTCTCGCGTTGAACGAAAGATGATACTGATATGTTGGACGACTAAAGCTAGAATCTAGCCGATATCGTAGGATCCGTTCGCTGAGTATCACATTGATCAGAAATGTGTCCGTGTGTGTTCCGTATCGAGGCAGAGCGCGGTCGGCGGCGCGCGGCGAGGACGCAGTGCCGAGTGACTTGTAAATAAAGATCTATTCATTGAACGAATTAACGCACACTCGATGCCTTAAGTGACGTACGCATGTGGGACGGACGCTCCGCAAGTGTTGCCAGCGCCGGCGGCGGTCGCCGGCGAGTGATGTGATTGTGTTAGGCGTTTAAACAATTATTCTGATCAATTCTCAATTGAAAAATTATTTTTAATCGCCCGCGTGCGTGGTGACGTGAACCTTGTATTGTTATTATTACTTTTGTTCTACAGAACTGTTCATAATGTTATCAATTTAAGTAGTTCGATTTGTTTTATACCTATGTTATTGAGCCTGTAAAGTTGACATGACCAAATAGCGTTAGCCGACCCGACTGCCACCACGCGCGCCGTATAATTATTGTAGTAATTTCGTCGTCCATCTCGTTTTGTTTCCAATCAATCATTGTTTTGTATAAGTTTTACTAAGCGTAAGTTTTTGAGTGGCTGGCGCTTGCCGAATGCCGTGTTTGTGACGAGCAAGATATAGATATATAGAGATATATTTACCGAGCGCGAGGACAGAGGTAGAGATAGCGGATGCATGTGTGTTCCGGACGCGTATAGTCGGTAGATCTGTAAAGATTGATATAAGCGGGGCACTGCGCGACACCCTGAGAGCCGAGTTATTTAATCGCAACTTATTATTCCTTAGAATTTTTTAAGAATGTATTCTTGAAACTTTGCATACTAATCTCAAGCGGTGGAATCACCCGCTAACCTAAATTTAAGTCTACTAGGAGTGTTACCGATATGAGTATAAATGTCACGTAATAATAGTTGAGCCGTGTGAGATGTTGCTTTAAAAAGGCCTATTGAATGCGTGCACTGATAATCATTTAATACCGTATGTGTTTTTTGAACAAAACGCTTTTCTGTCTGCGTGGACAATTCTGAAACTTAAGCTTCAGTGCAGTTATCTAAAGCGAAGTAAAACCTGATCAGATCTATTGCAATTTAAAGTAACTCTGTCTCTTGTTTTCCTGTATTTCTGTCTGTCTGTTTGCTATCTATTCACGGTATAACCTCTTTACCAATCGTGATGAAATTGTGCAAGGAGATACTTTGAAAATTAGAGTGTAAAACATGCTACTTTATATTCCGCGATGTTGCATTCTGCGTAGACGAAGTTTTAAATAAAGGAGAGACATTTCTCAAGTAAACATGTTTGTAATACTATTGTAATTATTTTCTAAAGTTAAACGGATTCGTTTAGCAAGGCTCCCACAACGACCTCAGACAGTGCCCCCGCCAAATTTAACATAGTTATATGATAACGACAGAATTCTGCGTGTATATGCTTAGTATAGTATTGCCACTGCTTTTAGACTACAGATGTTTTTTATCGTGCGCTATGTCGAGTGAGTCGTGACTGTGTGGCTGTTCTAAACGCAGTGGTAATGTGCCGGCCGGGGGGCGCGCGGGGGGGGGGGGGGGGCGGGGTCGTATAGACCCCTACTTTATCGCAATAATTAATTGGCTTTCATTGTCATTTTGTAAAGCGTTACTTTAATATGAGCTTTTTGTATATACCAGCGTTTTGTATGACGCTTATTTTTTTTCCAATCAAATGAATTGAGCTTTAAAGCGTGGTGTTAAGGGCGCTTATCGCGTGTCCTCGGCCGGCTGGGCCTCGGCCTCGACTACTTGTTCTGTAAATGATCCACAATATTGTTCTTATATTGTATTGTTTTCTTTTTTAATAATATATTGTGTTTAAACGGCGTTTTGAGTTTTATTGAACCATTTATTTTTCAAAAGTAAGCGTGTGCAGCATGGAAGATTGATTTGACACTTGAAACTTTCCGTCCTTGTCAAAAGACAAAAGCTGCAAATAAACGTTTTCTTGAATACTGGCCTACTTGCACAAAATGGAAAACGAACGCAGGAACAAACTCGGCTAAGCTTAGCCCGTGTGCAATATAAACCACCCAGTAAATAAAGACTAGTTGACCAGGTTGACTAGAGCCGTGTTTTATTACAGGCTTTACAATTACATAAACCCCCAGAGGGTTTTCAATAGTGGCATAATAACCATAAAAAATGTATACATACTTTTTAATTATATTAAATAGATAAAAAAAAAAAAAAATATTGCAACTTACTGTATGTTTGTCCGGGTGGAATGTTGCGTCTCAATTTTAAAGCAGATATCTTTGTCTTCAACCGATTGAGCTGAAATTTTGTAGACTCGAGTAAGTCTATGATGATGACAATACAATAATCTGGTAGTGGAGTACTGATGACCCAGCCAGGATCGTCTCCGCACGAGGGAACTCTTCATCTTCAACGGTTGGTCCGATTGACTCGAAAAAAGTAGTCAGCAAAAAAAAGCTTGTATTTAAAAAAAAATTTTTGACAAACTTATTTCTTCGAAGTTGCCTTGTATTTTATATTCAGTATAATTGTTCAACGCTTTCGATTGGTATTTTCAGATATATGTGCTTTCACAAACCGAGTTCCAGTTTGCTCTCACCGTGACAGTCGCAATAATGACATACTTACCAAAATCAAAATGTTTAGATATCGATTTAGGAATTTCAAAAAATACGTTATAGTACCTAGTCAAATGCCTTATTATTCTCATTAAAAATCAACGAATTTCGAATGTGTTCCTTCACTTATCTTGAGAGGCCTTATAACGCAGTGTGTGACCCCTGGCTTCCAGTGTTGCTGGAGACTGGAGGCGGCCGTGCGGGCGGAATGGCCTCGAATATCCCTTCAATACGGTGATTACAATAATTTTATTACTTACCTTTTCAAATAGAAACGCATAGATAACGACTCATTGAATAATTATGTTAATTGCCGCCATTATTGGGGAACAAATCCGATAAATTTGAAAGGGAAGTGATTGGGCCTTCCCTTTTAGAGGGAGGTATGATTATTGATAATTTATATCGCGCCGGGCTCGATAAATCGCGCCCGGATTAGAATTTCATTATAATTTTGTCATTTTAACGGAGGTTTTTGATGGAAATTCCATTTTCGGTTGTGAATTATAGAGTCCGTAATTCTTTTGCTATTTGAATTTCGTTTGAAAGTTGCGTTACTTGCGTTGAATGTCGACGGGGTCGTTGTGGACACTGGACAAGTTTTCGATTGCGACTTCGTCTGCGTTGTTATTGTGAAGTGGAACTTGCCCTCAGAGACGGCAAAACAATTATTATACACATCGATCATTAAAATTATATTCAAGAATCATCGGCCATTCGAAAGAGTGCCGACAAAACTGTTCTCAAAGATACTTTGAGAGCTGTTTTTTCAGCGCAGTTAGGGTACACGTGGACTACCCGTGCGCAACCATGTCCTAAAAAATATAAAAAAAATATATATATATAAATATTTTATTGAATCAGGCGTTACTTTGCGGAGAAAAAAATTATAGGCAGTGTATCTAGCTAGAGTAGAAAATGATCGCAGACGGTAACACGTACCTACGTGTACAAGATGCTCTAGTACACAGAAGTATAAAACTACATACATACATACATACATATCGTCACGCCTCTTTCCCACAGGGGTAGGCAGAGACTACTTTGTTCCACTTGCTACGATCCTGACAAACCTCTTTCGCTTCATCCACATTCATCAATCTCTTCATACATGCTCGTCGGTTTCGGGTACTCATGACCTGGCCTTTCTCCAAAACGTCCCCAATTTGATCACGGAACGTCCGCCTAGGCCTTCCCCTCCCAACGCACCCATTCACACTCCCCATATAAATCTGTTTAGTTAATCTTCTTTCATCCATCCTCTCTACGTGACCAAACCAACTAAGCATACTTTTTTCTATCCTAGTCACTATATCTTCTTTCACACCAAAAAACCAAAACAAAAACTATCTACTCCATAAATCCAGTTCTTATTCATTCAAAACCAAATCTGAAAGCAGCCAATATCCCAATTTCCTTGTCCGTGCACAGCACGAAACACTGGCAAATAAAACGGGCACGTGGTATCTCTGTTTCGATAGCGGCCGGCGCGAGAAATTGAATGAAAACATTGAATATTTATTCTGAGACGATGCGGTGCTGCACCGCCCGGAGCGACCAAAGAACACACAGACAGACACTGCGGGGCAATGCGGAAAGAGGACACGCTGCCTCACTGCGGACGACGTTCCCAATGAGTATATAGATATGGGACTCGCTAGCCTCTCGGATAAAGCCAGGCCATTCCTTCGCATGTGCTAAGGTGCGCTGCGGATCCTGGTTTAGCTGAATAATTCCGAGTTAACTACTAACTTAGAGTTAAATAGGTATTTAACCAGGAAATAATTCCATATTACTTGTATTATATTTTCAAAATGACGTCCCTAAGATTTAATGATGTAACTTTTTGACCGTGGACCGTGTAGACATGGTGTAGACGGTCCTAATATGCAAAGGCGACAAAAAGGAAGCGTGCCAATATAAATTGTATCTATACTATCTTTGATTTTGAATAAGTATGTTGAGTCAAGCTATGCTCCCTTTTTTCTCTATCAGACAGATGGCGTTTGAAAGAGCATACATTGTGCGCGAGTGTGCTATGTGCGAGCAGGGACGGTAGAGCCTATGAAATCAAAAAATACATTTAAATGAAGTCTAGTACTTAACCTAGTCTAAGTTAATCAAATTAGCAGGTTAGCAGTTGCACACCTGCTGAAGATAATCGGGTCTGTGAGCTCCCATCTTTGCGCGCCCTGGGATCATCTTGCAGCTCTCTCCTTTTAATATTTGATCTGCATATTTATAAATCCGCGGCGGACTGTTTGTGGGGCCCGGAGCGTGTTTGGTGATTTATAGTTTATTTCATATCGTGCGGACTGTGGAGCCCGCCTGACCCAGAATATCAAGTCCGAAAAATTCAGACAGATATGCGACTCTCAAATATCTTTTGAATGCATTTTTACAGAATAAAACTAGCTCATATTTTGTTTTATTTTATGTCAACAGTTATAGTGTAAAATACAAAATACCGAATAGTCTAAGATAACATTTATAGTGCTTATGGCCTAGTTTTAGCAGATGCCTTGCCAACCTAGAGGTCTAAAGTAGAGTACCTCATGCGCCGGTATATCTCCGGCTATCCTACTCTCCACGCCGGAGCACGCAGCTCAAGCACTACTGCTTAGCGGCAGGATGAGCTAGTAACACAGTTACAGCGATCCGGACTGACCTTGCAAGAGGTCCTAACCGCAAATCATTAACTTAGGTGGATTAGTTCCAATATACTTTAACAAAATGGTGGTAGTTCACTACTCCCCTCCACAAGCCTGCTGGCTCTGACACGGCACGAATCCCGGCCGCCCGTGCCGGCAGAGCAGCCGGAGCAGCATCCGGCCGCGGTGGCTGTCCGGCGCCGGCGCCGCGGCCATCGCCCGGTCCAGCCGCAGCGTCAGTGTCGCGTTGGTGGCGCGCGGCCAGATGGTCGGCAGCAGAACCGTTTTCTGAGGGGTAGGGTTCCTAAAAAACGATAAAAACAATGACCAAGCCATTATTATCATAGGTACATACTGTCTTATAGTTATAGGGATATCTATTAGCTGCCCAGAAGTCGCTTTTCGCTATTCCGCGGGATCGCAATGCCATTTTCCAGGATAAAAACTCCTATGTCCTTCCCCGGGATTCAAGCTATCTGTTTAAGCGGTTTAAGGGTGAAAATTTATTTTCACATTTAATATTAGTAGGGATTTACAGGGTTATTTTCAGTCGTGAATCGAAACCAGGTTTTCTGATACAGCTTCATAAGTCTCAGTCATCTTAAGTCAGTAAATCACGTCTTTTTCCCTTACAGGGTAGATAGAGCCTTTTTATGGTGTGGAAAATGCGCCTTATGCATCCGCCCGGTACGGGGTTACCGGGGTGTGTGGGGCTCTCCCGCGACGGCTGGCATACCCACTGAAACCACACGGATTCCCTATTCGGTCGTATGTGAGGCGTTACGGAGCACGCGGTGTCACTGCGATATAATAGTACAAGATCATAATATGGTGGTAGAGGTTTTGTTTCCTAACGTTATCTCAATGTCAAATTGTGTGAATTGTTCCCTAATAATTATTTATTTTTTATTTATTTTAGTTATTTATCTTAACTGCCCTCCATGAATTGTTAAGTGAAGCCAAACCGTTAGTATTCGTTTGTTCGAGATGTAACTGTACGTGACCGATGAGTTGCGCAAACTTAGGCGTTAGCGAGATGCTTGCTGATGCTGACACACTCCCGCTCTGTGTAATCCCACATTGTGCAATCACCTCCGCGGAGACACGACACTGTGACAATGATCGTAACTGAGGGTGGTTTATTATTTTCTGGAGCGACTATACTTACTCCCTTATTGAACTTTTAAATTTAAACATGATTTAATGTTAATTACAGCCATTTGTGCTACATTTAACTACGCTCGAAATAGTATATACACCTACATGCACACTTACATACATAAATCACGTCTTTACCCCTTTAGACAGACCCTGAGATATCAAGACCAAAGGCCACGTTTAGCGTGATTGTGGGCGTATAGGTGGAAAGGGGAATCAAAATAGTGATGGGTTGCTAGCCGCATCGCCTATAACATCGCCTATATTATATGTAATAGGTATGTATTTTTTCCATTCGAGCTGTACTGCAAAACGTTCTTTGAAAAATTGACTTTCTGTTCTAGCAAAACTACCAAAAGTTACATCTTACCCGAACTTCATGAAGTTGGTCAGCATAGTTGTTACTTTTTCTACAAAAATTCTATCCGCAAATGATAGCGGCAGCGTCAGCCCCAGTGGCTTGAAGATGTAGAAAATATCATCCGAATGACTGGCGCCCTTCAGCCCTGCGCTGCTCCCGAACAGACCCTTGGCAAAATTCCTACCACCCTCATAAGAGAACATGTAATTGTACACCGGTGCGTCTGCACTATGGGACATGAGTTCAGAAAAAGCGTTCACAGATGCATACGCAATCCAATCGGAGTAATAATTCACAACTCCCTTCACATTTCTCTTACTTATTTTCTTATTGCCAAAGTAAAACGAACGCAATTTCTTTGCGATCTTCCTCTTCTCTTTATCCGAACACCAGGAAAACACAGAGGGCAGCCTTTGCTCGAAATTCTGGTCCCATTCTTTGAAATCCCTATCGTTGTTAAGGCCATAGAATAACATGCCTTCCACGTCAGCAAACCCCAAGATAATTGGGATAGGTTTGAAGAATTTTGATCTCATGACTTCATATGGCGTATCCCAGAAAAAGGGATCCGGGAATTTGTCGTCCATACACGGTGAGTACTTGAAATATCTCGTGTTAGTCGAAATATCGTGCGTACTTTTCAGCAAATCTCTTAGGGTAGCGTTCAAAAATGTGTTATAAACGTCATTGTCAGTACGCACCGTTCTCAGCTTACGCGCATCTTCGAAAGCAGGTTTTTCAGGTTCTAAATTGTACGCCCAGGGTGTTATGGGTGTTCCACTCATGAGAATAGCTTTGTGAAATAAGCCTTCACTGGATTTGGACAGCATATGCATAGCAGCAGCGCTAGCTCCCGCGCTTTGACCAGCAATGGTCACATTATCTGGATCTCCTCCAAACGCAGCTATATTCTTTCTCACCCACTTCAAAGCTGCCACTTGATCTTTCAGCCCTAAGTTAGATACTCCTTTTAAACACAAGAATCCCAACACGCCGACCCTGTAGTTAATAATTACTGCTATGACGTTTTTGGTGACTAGGAATTCGGGGTCGTAGTGAGCTTTGGTTCCGTAGTAGTAGGCTCCGCCGTGGATGAAGACCAGCACGGGGAGTCTGCCGGTGGGGCGCGGCGGCGTGTAGACGTCGAGGTGGAGGCAGTCCTCGGAGCCGAGGGTGAGGAAGGAGACGCTCTGTGCGCACGTGCCGAAGCGGTGCACGGCGTGGAACACGCCGCGCCATTTTGGTGGCTCCTTCGGAGGCTGGAAACAGTAAAAGTTACGAAGCGATAATTGAGACTTCAAATCGATATGTAGACTATAAGAGCGTTTTCATACTATCCGATCCAATATCGGTGTTGGAAGGCGATGACCGATATCTGATAGCCGACACTATGTGCTGTTTTCACATATTTCAAGCATATTTCCGACAAAATCGTTCTGATTTAAAATGGCTGACTGAAGTGCATCGGGCTCTGCGTACAATATTTCACACATTGTCCCTCCGATACCGAATCGGCGTCCGATACCGATATTGGATCGGATAATGTAAAATCGCTCTATAGGTGCTAGATCGTTGAAAAACATGTTGTGCTCTCAAGCTATTTCAAGTTTATTTTAACTTGCCATGTTCGCATGTTTCTGAGTAGGTTAATATAAAAATTAACACCATTGTAAAACACGCAAGGCTATTTAATTTAACCCAACTCCAGCGCACGGATACATTTGAAATTTGGTTTAGATATGTAGCTCTCAAAAAATACTTAATTCTTAAGAAATCTTATTCGTAATGACAATATTTCAATTGGTGACAGATTGCAATAATCACACCGCGGGTCTAGTTCAAAAACAAATGCTCGAGTGTGTATCGTGTAGCATCTACTCTAACCTGGAATCTCTCGCTGACAGCGTACGGTATCCCGTAGTACCGGCGCTGGCCGGAGACGCCGCGCAGGCCGCGCAGCCTGCCCTGGCTGGTCTCTAGCTCCGGGGTCAGCAGACCCAGCACGGAGCTGATGCAACACAGCAGCTGCGCGCCTCCCTTCATCGCTTCTGACAAACTGAAGGTTCCTCAGCCACACATGATATATTATGTTAAGCAGCCACTAAGCAGCTTTCAACTCATCACTATTTAAGTAAGCACTGTCGATTACTTTATAGATTTAAACCTCAGTGTCACAAATAAAGTTAAGTAGTACGTTCTACGAAGTTTTAACAAGAAACAAGTATTAGAAACACTCTAGTGACCACCTTCCCACAAAACTTTTTCAACACGACCACATTTTTTGTTTCGTTTTGTCACCACTCACAATGCGCTTCCGTTAGGGACTTTAAGATGTCAAAAGTTCAGTCTCGAAAGCTTTTGCAAGGAAAATTGAATAGAGCCGGTTGTGTGTGCATCTCGACAGATGCAGTTGCATTGCTTGCAGCGAGGGAAAGTGCGGTTTGCTGCGAGTTGTGCAACTTGCAGCGCGCATTGTGGGAACCTGCTCAGAGCATTGGCCATAGATCGAATAGGTTAATACGGTCAAGTTAAACTAGATTCCTACCCTGGTGATACAGCATGAAACTTCAACAGAGATAATTATGATGTTATTACGTGATTGTTGATAAACGAATTTAAGAAAAACATTCATATTTACAAATGCTCTACGTATTAGGTAGTAAACGGTGTAAGAAAACGTGTAGTAAAAATTGTACTTAATTAGGTCCAAGTCTCATAACAGAATCAACCCATATTACGGCCAAAAAGGTCAGCAGATCAGGAGCAAGGTAAAAAAACAAGATACATTTCCATCTGAGAGTTCCGTATCTCGTCCACTTTGCATGTTTGCGTAGTTTATAACAATTAGCGGCACTGGCGGGTATTTTTCTTTATTACCCGGCTTAGCCGGCACTAGCTGTCTTAATTACTTTAAATAAATGAATTGTTAGTTGTCGCTGCGTTTATTTGCAGCGGTCGTGCTCCGCGTTAATGTGGCCTTTAACTACCTATTACTTATTTAAACGCATTACGGAGGATTGCGTTAAGATAGGGAGCGACATTAAACTTTGCCAGGATAATGTTTTGCCTACGTGCCAAATAAAAACAAAAAGGCTGTCTTGTGCTTTCTATATTTAAGCTCTTTTTTTTGGCGAAATGACGACGTACGACACCATAGAATTAGGACAAATTGTGTTATGTTTAGCATGAGTTGCACAAGTCAGGTACCTACTCGAACGATGACATTATTAACTATAACCGACGATTTTGAAGTTCCTATATTTGACAGAAAACCTATGAAATATGTTTTTTTTACATGATGGGGGGAAAATGAGCATGCGGGTCACCCGATGGAATGCAAATACCACCGACCATAGACACTCATGAGTCATAATAAAGGGCGTTAAGCGTGTGTTGCCGGCCTAAAGGGCACAGAATAAAAGAATAGGGTCGTTTTTTGAAGATATCTAAGTCGTACCTACCGTTCCGGAAATATTGGTGCCGTTAGCTGATTCCACAGTTTAAAAATGCGCGGTAAGAAGTTCCGCAAAAACGAACGGTCCTGGACTGCCAACTGTTGAGATGGTGAGGGTGGAATGAAAGTCGATTACGAGTGGTACGACAGCAAATCTTAGCAGCAGGTAAAACGTCGGTTATGTTAAAGTTATTGTAAAAGTAACTCCTACAACTCATTGTTAGTATCTTAGCCAAAACCCTAAGTCACACATTTCCGTGGGTCACCAGATTTGGACATGCTTTGGGGATGACTACTACGACCAGGCAGATGAAGGCACTTTAAACTTACAGCACTCAACCGCATCATATTCTTAAAAATAATGATGAAACGAAGTTTTAAGGCGAGACTATCCTAACAAGATAACTCGTAGAAGCCGCAAACTTCCTTCGTACCCCTGAGCTGAGGTATGAGCGCGCAGCGACAACGCATGCGGCCGCAGTGCGCGACGTCAGTAGCGTAACACAGAATATGAACAGATGTAAAAAATCACGCACGAAGCGCCAGAATCGAATCTGTATCAGATTATATTGTCGAACGGGGTAATGGCCAAACGTGGACCGAGTAGACGAATGAAAAATAGACGAAGAGTGCAGAATCGATCACGGGGTATAAAAATTATTTCTAAGTTTTTCGGCCATTCCCTCGATGGGCTACTACCATCATCTGCGCGGGAAGGGAAGAGAAGCAACTGGTACATTCTATGATTTTTCTTTTCTCCCAGACCAGCTTGATATTTATACTCAGCGGCAGCTCGAATGATAGAGGTAATTTATGATTTGATACGAGAAAACGAGTCAAGTCTCTTCTGCAGAGTCGTGACTGCGCCGCGGCAGCGCGCCGGGACGCCCGTAACTGCCTTTAACTCGTCAGCGAGTTATGCCAATTTGTCGTGTCTCGCAGCGCTGCCTCCACTCCGGCCGCCGCCTTATTGTCTCCCAAACCAAGGCTAGAGGTTGACTGTCGAACAAATTCATTCCTGACCCGTCGTGGAAACGTCGAAGTGATTTTTCTTGTCAGTTCAATGTAACGTTACTGACATTCACTTTAGTGTGAAAGTATCTCACGATGGTCGGGGATGAATACGTTTGAGTGCTTTTTAATTCAATTTAAACACCAACAAGCTCTTGTGAAGTTGGTCTAATGCGATTTGGAATAAAATATGTCTTTTAAAATCGTCAAAAATTGCAAATTGTTAATTGGTCCTTGGTCCCGGGGGCGAGCCGAGTTAGGCTGTTTGCTGAGGACTTAACACGCAGTGGGTTAATGAAGAGGACTCCAGATGTACGTGTATTTTTTGATGTATTCGTATTATATCTCTTATGTGAAAGGGTCGTGTGCTTTAACTAAATCAAAAAGTATAAAGTAAAGGCTTCTAAGCTGGCGCCACTTAATCCAATTTTCATACACATACCAAATTTCAATTCCAACCAACCAATGTAATTAGATGATAATTGATTTGCAAGGTTTGAACTAAAACATATTACTCAAGGTCATCATGCAATAATGTTCAAAGTGACCCTCGTCAAAGGTGGAAAAAAAATTGAATCAATAATCATAAAAAAATCTTTGTAGGGGTGTTCAGTGTTTACAACTAACTGAACTACCTGCTGGAGTAATCCAGAACAATGCTGAGAAACATATAAGGTTACAAAATGAGAAATTAACAAAAAACTTGTACCTATTTGAATAGCGCTTTTTAGTTGCCAATTATGCCCTTGTTTTTTTAATTAATATGTGTTAATAGTGTAGTGATAACGCCTGGTTCGGGACACTTGCACACAAGACAGAAGCGACATCAAGACGGCTCGGTAACAATAACAACCACCGCAAACTTTTCTGGTCAGGCTTGTGGTAGAGCATGTGGCTCACGCATTGGATTGTATAGCCACAGGAAGCGTTGCATCTCTGTCTGTATCGGACGCAAAGGCCTATGTATATGTGTTAAAATAGCTTTTCCTTACAAAACGTATTCTCTTCGCAAGTCTGTCCTGTTACATTTATTTGAAGCGAAGCCCCTTTCTGCTTGTTAGCACCGAACTTCTGTCTGCCTTTAACTTACAACAGTCTGGCAATTCCAACTTTTTATTTGAGCAACGTTCGTGGCAGAACATTCGTTATAGAAATATAGTTAACTTATTAATAGGAGTTGTTACGTAAAGCGTGAAAAAAAAATCTGGAGTATTTCAGTAGGCGGTTGAGTCATTTGATTGAAGACTAGTAAAGGATTTTTTTATCGTAATTAATTATTCAAAATGAATCACCTCTTTGACAACTGTAACTTTGAACATCGACCCTATAATAATGATACATTTTATAGATTGACAATTGTCAACCACAATTAAAAAAATCTAACGCCTGTTCAGGGTAGGATTGCCATCCTTCGGGGTTTCCCCGGATTTTCCCTAGTTTGGAGGACGTCTGAGGAGATCTGGAAGAAACCTGGACACTAAGTGTCCAAGCGAAATCCTAACTACGTCTAAATCTATTCAAGATTTAGGTACGCTTTAAGGGTCTCCGTGAGGCAACTATAATTTTCATGATACCAACTTTTGCCCTTTGAACTTTTCACTTTCAACTTTTCCATTGCAACTTTCCCCTTTGCACCTTAAGGCCTTGTTACCTTAGCCTCAGTCTACCCCGTAAGGGATAAAGACGTGATTTAAGTATATAATGTATGTGTTTGCATGTAACTTTTGTCCAAAGGCTTGATTCCTAAAAGTGGTGTTTTAAAGCACCGCTATCAGAAACGGGAGTTTTGTTTCTATTTATCGTGCTTATAATCTAAGAACAAAATAAGCGAGTCAAAAACGAAACGTTGTCAACGTTTCTTCATTTCCCATACGTGTCGTCAATTGCGGCGATAAATTGAAAACGTGCTTTGTGCCTCAAGTTTTTGCAATAAATTGGAATAAACAGGATATTCTAGTTCCGAATGTTGCCGTCGTCATACGCTAAGTGTCGTCAAGCGTCGCCGCCAATGGCTGCGTGACGGAAATGACAATCGATTCAAATAGCACCTGCAAGTGCGTTCCAAACGCAATGTTTACTAAGCAGGCTGCTGCGCAAAGTGTATACATGTTTGATCATGTAAACCAAATTGATAATGATAACCATTTTGCTCTTCCGCGAAATAGTGACGACAAGACATGCGGAATATGCGTTCACGTTGAATATTTTTATTCATGCAGCTTATATAAATGCATAATCAAAAACACACTAAAAATATACCTACGTGGCGAATTGGGAACCTCCTCCGTTCTTCCTCGGTTAAAAATACTCCAGCGGGCACGAGATATCCCTAAGGTATCGTCGTTTGTTGATGGTCCAACGGTCAATACTCAACAGACTAGCAAATATAGCCATTCACTTATTTTAACCACAAATAGAATGAGCTATATCGACGGTTGATGCTAAGGTTGCCTTTCAAGAGGAGAAGCCAAGAAGTGTGATTTCTAACACGTAGATGGCACAGTATGTCCAGCACTGGTCCCACAGGTCCACACATACCCTTCTGCACTTGCTCAGAGAGGGTGTCGACATACACACCTTTGAATTGCATGGCAGGTTTGTGCTGGTTTTTTTTAAAGTTTCAGATGACAAATATGTGTTCGTAATAGGACTTACTAACACTAGGTTACAGCTGAAACTTATAGGTAATAAATCAATCACGTCTTTATTCCTTACGGGGTAGACATAGTATAAGCCTCAGACTCTGAAGTAACAAGATCTAAAGACCACATTTAGCATGATAGTGGCGTATAAGTGACGGGTTGCTAGCCGCTTGTCCTGTAATGATTCCCAAAATTTTCGCCCATTCCCTCGATGGGTTTTACCATCTGCGTGGGAAGAGAAGTACCTAACTGTTGACATTCTGATTTTTCTTAACTACCAGACCAGCATGGACGGCACTACATACATGTATTCGATGTAATTTTAAATCAGCTAGTGGATCGTCATGTTAACAAGTTTAGTTGCAAGCAATCAGCAAGCGTAGCTCGTTCTGGTAACTTCTTGCAGCTCGCAGCCCGGCTTGTTACGTTTATTACAACGGTTGAAAGTTTCGCCGCCCCTTTACGCTTTTTCAACTTTTGCATCATTTGTTGTAAGGTGATTAAAAAGCGCTAGGAGTAAGAAAAGTGCGCCTCTTTTGAATTTTTAAGGGAAGCATCTTGTTAGTAAAATATTATCATGAATAAAAAGTGACGCACAGAACTTTAGCTAAAGCCTCATTGTGTGAGGTAATTTCTAACACTGATAATTTTATGCCTGTCAGTCAATTGCTATTGCGGCGGTTCATTTATTCGTCATACTTACATAACAATGATTATGAGTAAATGAAAGACGCGTACACATTTAATTTAATTATTGCACATTATTTACCATTTTAGAAACCCAATATTTTCATGCACGTCAAATAATAAAAGTGACTACAATACATGCTTACACCGACATATTCGTATAATTACGTTAATAATCAGACTAGAAACATTATCACACTGCAAAATACGACTGTTATTTAGGTACATACCCATAATAATCTGTAAAACTTAACAACTCAACTATATCTAGGTATCTATCCAGTTTTCATTAATTTCATACGAAAAGACGAGGTGCTCGCGAGGAACCCGAGAAATTTGAACAACTTATATGCGTTTTTAAATTTCATTTCGTATGGGCACGGTCGACATTACGTGAAGCGTGCCGCATGACCTCAGGAATATACTGTTTGAATCTCTCGGGTTCCTCGCGGGCACTCTGTATAAATAAAATAGTCACATTACACAGTCTCCGAGCAATATTTCAACTAAGAGCATTTCACTTTAATTTTGACATAAATAAAAAACATTCGAAAACATCACACACCCCTATCATTGCACGTTCCCATTGCTGCGCGGGGGCGTGTTGGTACCCCACTGTGTCGATATTGGTGTCGATATTGGCTCACTGTTACCTAGGTAAGTATACCAAAATTATAACCTGTCAACCATGGACCTGATTAGAATGGATGATCTAAATATCGTGAAATGTATGAGAACCAAACATGAAAATATCTATTTTAAGTCGTCGGCCATTTTCGTTTTGCATTAGTCAGTGTCAGGTATATCGAACCCTTTGGTTCAACAGCGTGTACCAGTATTTGACCGCTTTGGTCGCCAATATACCATGACAGACTGACTGGTTTTGGTCAAACTCGACTTTTGTCAAATCGACACGCTTGGTAGACCTATATCATTCAGATCATTACAGGTTACTGCTGTCAACAGAGCCACATTAGACCCAATGAGCCGATTTAGAGCCGTGTATACCTAAGTAGTAGTTTTTCCTGTATTTGGTGTAGGGTTTCACTTGACCTCTAGCGGTGAACTTCAGGTCAAATTGTACACACAGCAAAACTATTCGGTAAGCAGGTTAGACACGGCGCGTGCATGCAAAGGTGCTTACCTGATTATTTTGCCGTGTGTACATACCTATCAGCGGTAGGATATGTACATTATATTATCCACCTGTTATGTACGATTAGCTACTACCTAATTAGCCAGAACCAGAAACCAGATACCTAACAATTAACCTGGAAGACTTCAGCAAGTGGTTGGGTTAGTTAATTGAACCCTCCTGTGAGTTTTTAGCATAATTTTTGGCTTCAAAGATAAATCACCCCCTTAATGGCGTACACTTTGGACATCGACTAAGTAATGTATGAAAACATTTGACGACCGCAATTAAAAAAATCATAAAACAAAGAAAATTATAAGGGTCTTCAGTCAAACTGACCCAAAAACCTGCTGAAGTAATAAGACACATGTACCGTTACTTCTTATTAAATACAAAACACACAATCATATTGTCCCGCCGCACTCACAGCATCACAATCTAGTTCAAAGTGTACTTGTGCCCGCTTCAGTGGAACCCGTACCGCTTCCTCCTGTACCTAGTGTACGTGTGGTTCCAGAGTTCGACAGCGGTGTAGTCCCAAAGACGAGCCGTCGACAGCTGGCTGTCGATCACTAGCGCGGCGGGGTTGCCGGCGCGGCCCGGCCGCCAGCGCAGCGGCAGCAGCGACGACGTCTGCGGCGTCGGGTCACTACAAAAAAAGGATTTCAATATTTTCTGCAAAATTCTTATAAAAGTCATCAGGTGGGACACCAATAGACGGGCGTCACTGGACACGCACCATCTAAGACAATGCATCAAACAAGCAAACTCTTCCTGAATGTCCCAAAGAGACAGATTTATAATTATACTAGCTGTTGCCAGCGACTTCGTCTGCAAAGAATTTGTTTATCGCTATCCCGCGGGAACTACACATTTTTCCGGGATAAAAAGTAGCCTATATGCTATTCCAGACTTTTCTCTATCTATGTGCCGAATTTCATCCAGATCCGTTGGGCCGTTCTGGCGTGATTGAGTAACAAACAAACATCCATCCATCCATCCATACTTTCGCATTTATAATATTAGTTAGATTAAAAAAAAAGGTGGGACACGAATCAATCATAGGCCAGTATATTGTAAAGAAAATAAACGTAAAATAAGTACTAAAACGTGCAAAAGAATAGAACACTACAATTTATTAGTCTTATATTCTGGGAAAGAGGCGTGACGGTATGTATGTATACTGTATATTCTGTACACTTCGTCTACGCTGGTGTTATGTTAGGTACAGTCACGAACTGGGATTGTTGAGGCAGTTACCAATGTTTGCAACTTGGTCGTGTAATGAAAATCGGCTAGCGGTCAGCTAGTCGGTAACACTGGTCATTGATTACTCGGCTAAATTGCGAACAATTGCCAGTGGTTCAACAAACCTGGTTCGCGACTGTAACATCAGCCAAATATTTGGTCTGAACCTAACGTTGTAAATCCTTTGCAACGTCATAAAAATAATTATTATGTCTATTAAGACTTGGCTGTCATCTTGAAAGTTCAACTTTAGCGACAGTTTCATTTGATAGGAAGTTGGATGAAAAGCGGTAGGTCACTTATTTGGCAGACTGTACATGGACGCTGACTACAGGTTCATGATTTAGTATTCATCTGACAGTACCCTATTTTTATTACTGTTCGGATTAATCTGCGAATGGAAATGTATTCAGGGGAAGCCTTTCCTCTGTACGTTTTATTTCGTTAGGATTCGTCGTTTTTACGATTCAGATAACAAAACATGTATCGATTTGATGATGTCGTTAGGCTGGGTACATGCCGGCGCCAGGGAGCAGTGCTGAGAGTGTCTACGACGAAAATAATCTACCTTTGTAATATTTATGAGGCTTTAAGAACAACCTATATAGTATTTGAACAATAATCAATATTCGCACATCTTTGTGATAAACCATGTTTAATTTAAATCACCTACATAATTGTACCAAGTTTGAGCAAATAAATGAGTGATTCGATTGCTTGTCTTATTAAATTGATTCTACACGTTGCAAATCCAATCTTTGCCGAAATCAAATATTCGTTTCAAATAATTAAACTCGTTGTTGGTACAGATTTTAACTAAGTTCAAGTGGGACTGGGAAAATGACCTATAATACGCGTGTAGATAACAATGTTTCGCACAACATTACAGCCAAAAGAGTGTAATTAAAAAAAATACCTGTCTAAAAAGGAAACGAAAAAACGTTTTAAAATACTATATATTTTGTGTACTTATGAGTCTTACAAAAATGTTTAATCTGAGTGGCTCTTATCCATTGGTGTTTGGTATGTCATTGGTAAATTTTTACCAATTGTCTCATCCTACTTTTTACTCACTCAGTTGAACTCTCTCGCCGTCCCGCTCTGACCTAACCACGACACGATCAAATTTATGTCCTGTTTTGTTCTGTTTTACAAGAGCTATAAATTTATGGAAATTGTATGTGAGACGTGATCCGGGGGCAAATGAACCGCGCCACTAGCGCCGCGAGCCGCGACGGGTTGTCGCGTTAAACAACTGGTGTTCTAAATTGCAAACTATGTTATTATGCTTTCCAAATTAAAACAAAGTGAAAAGCCTACGCTAAAACAAAGATAGCCTAAATATAAAAAGTCATGAAGAAGTTGTTGTCAATTTGTCATATATGTATGTGTACATATATACGAGTATGTATTGTAAATCGAATAAAACATCGCATCTGTTTAGATCCCGGATTATTTGATACGAGAAAAAATAAATTACCTATGATTCTCTTCGCGTTTAAGTGCTAAGGAAAATGTTGTAAGTACTTAGGTATTGATTCTTAAAATGGACCTCCGCAAAATCATGCCTGATTCAATAAAAAAAATATCTGTTGTTTTCTTGAGAGCATGTTCAATAATTTGTATTTAATGACTTAATTAAATTCACGCCTAAAAAGAACGTAAATATTTGTGTAATCATTTATTGTGTTTCAAGTGCAAAAGTGGTATAGTCGTAGTTTCATGATGTAAGCATAAGATAAAATATGAAAGCATAAAATCCCACCTGTACTTGGCGAAGTTGGTCCACAGGGTGACCATGCGCTTGATCATGCGCTGTTCCAGATGGTGCGGGAACGGGATGGAGTGCGGCTTGAAGAGATAGAAGAGCTCGTCGGCGTGCGAGGCGCCGCCTGTCGTGCCAAATCGAGAGATTATCTTCGCCATGTTCCTGTAGCCCCCATACTTGAAGAGGTAGAAGTATATCGGCTTGCCCGACGTCTTCGCGTACAAATCCGACTCAACCACAGAGGGATACTTAAAGTGAAGATCAGAATACAAATCTACCATGTCTTGGATTAACTCGTCTTTATCAGGCGAGAAATAATGGTTCTTTATACTTTCCACTGTGTTGTTCATATCAAATTCAGTGGGAAACTCCAGATCAAGCATCAGATTTTCTTTAGGGTTGATCGATTTTAAAGTAGTGCCGTAATCTTTAGCGACGAAGTAAATTCCTTCGTTGTCGTTGAAACCAATTATCATGGGGACCTTGGTGTAGTTGCCAGACTCTATAATAGCAGTGGGATACTCAGTGACGATAGCTTCGACGTCTGGTAAGTCTTTTTCTATACACGGAACAAAAAGCCGGTCAGATGAGATGTAGTTCTTATTATCAAAAGCTTTAGCTCTAATTAATTCGTTTACAGTTTTGTTTGATAGAATGTGGTATATTTCGTGTGGATCTTTGGTATCGTAGCCGAATTGCTTGACTAGAGTATGAGCTGTTCTTATTGGATCGTGTTGCAGCCCCCACGGAGCCAATGAAGAGCCACTCTGTAAGATCACTCTGTGGAACAGTCCTCTGGCAGCAGGTGATAGCACCATGAACGAGGATGACACAGCTCCAGCGCTTTCACCGAATAAGGTGACACTGTTTGGATTTCCTCCAAATGCACTTATGTTATCCCTTATCCATCTCAGCGCTGCTACTTGGTCTTTCAAGCCAGCGTTACCTGGTGCTTCTTTGATGCCTAAGCAGAGGAAGCCTTCCACATTTAATCTATAGTTGATTCCGACGAATACGACTCCGTGTTCCACGAAATAGTCGGCTCCGTAGAGGAAGGCGGATCCTGTGCCTTCGAAGAAGCAGCCTCCGTGGATGTAGACCATGACGGGTAGAAGCTGGTCTGTCCTGGTACGGACAGGCGTGTAGATATTCAGCTTGAGGCAGTCAGGCTGGCCAATGATGCCCACCGAGCCTAAGATGGTTTGGGGGCATCTCGTGTTGGTGTTGACGGCTTCAAACACGCCCTCCCACTTCGGTGGGGGCAGCGGTGCCTGGAAGAAGGAGAAACAAGATATTAGTCATGGTATGAATGGTTGAACACCAATTTCAGTAAAGATAACCCTCCTAACCCGATGGAAAATGAAGATGTGTTTATGCCAAATTGAAGAATACAAAACCTGCCCGTATTAAACAGAAGTTTTAAATAGTTTTATTGCTTTTAAAAAGCATCTCCATTATAGCGTTTATTTTCTAGAACCATGTGGAAGTTTTACTATTATTGCGAGAGCGTTGAACGTTATGCAAATGACGGATTATTAAAGCAAAACTGATGTTTATTCATGGTTCCATTAAGCTAAATAAACTAGCAAAGTACTAACTCCTAAGTAACCTTACAATGTAACACAGGTTTTATGGACTCTAAATATAAAAACAACTACAGTTTATTAAGCTGTACACCTGCAAAGTAAAGTCGGCACTTGATTCGGTAGATTTGACACCGAGCGATCTTTTTTAAATATTTAAAACATCATAAATATTATATTTTTATCGAAATAATTACACGCAAATTGAAGATCCCAGCCCAGCCAGCTTTTGTGGGAAAATGTCATCCTGAAATGTATGCTGATCATGATCACTATCAATAAAATTAAATATACGAATCGCATATATAATGAATTCATAATGAGATCATAATAATCACTACAACGTGAACGTGACCCAGATAAAGACAATTATCAGTACGTTCTCCGTGTTATGTCAATAAACATGAGGTCGGTCGGGGGCGCTCGGACCGGCGCGGCCTTGTCCTTGCGCGCACGCAACCCAACCAACCACGCTGCCAAATGTTTGCCACTGGCTGTCGACGCGACTTCGCTCGCAGAACTCGCAAACTGATAAAGTAAACAATGTGGCTTAACTAGTACCGATTCAAATTTTCAAGGTTGTGATGTGACGATGTGAGATTGACACTGACAGACAGACTGAATGAATTTTTATCCGTCTTGACGTGAGTGTACTTAGGTACCTAAAGTTTTATACCACTGCCTGCATTAAATATTTACGGGCTTTCGTAGATATTGTGGTGTGGTATAGATATAGGTATCTGTTATGCTACTTGTTCCTAACAAATCATTCCACGGGATTAACCTGAGGTTGATTAAGCAAATGACGACCAACAAACCTGTCCACAATCAACTCTAGAAAAGTTTTATGGCTTTTCAAGCCGTCTAAATAGATTTTCCGAGCACCACCTTACCTTTAAGTCAGGGGTTAGAATTAGAACGGTGTACTTGATTAAACATCATACGTGTGAATAAACTAAGATCACCGTGTAATCTTGATTCGATCCAGAAAGGACCGAAAGGATTCAGTGATTCGCCTTTTGGGAGGGCTACGTTTAGAAGTGGATTACATTTGATTGACGTTTCATTGTCATCGCCATGTAGTAGTTCACTGGCTTGACGTAGGGCTCCCGTAAAACGCGTCATTTTACCGTCTTCAGCTTGTTGCATCGAGTCACAACCAGCCACCTCTCGCCAAGCGTCACTCCACCTAGCTGGAGGACTAGACCCAACCTGACGTTTGTATAACCTTTTATTGAATCAAGCGTTACTTTGCGGAGGTCCATTTCAATTAACAAAAAACATTTGCTTTGCTACTCCGCTGCTCATATCGGAGTATAGTATGGTAAATTATATTTGGTCGTTTGTCTTACCTGAAACCGGTTCTCCTCGCTGACAGTTCCGTAGGGTATCCCCAGGTACTCGTGGAAGCGTCCGTTGTGCGAGACGCGGCCGCGCACCAGGCCGCAGCGTGTGCGCACCAGCGGCGTCGGCTGCTGCAGCACCGTCGCCAGGATCAGCGAGACCAGCGCCACCCACTTCATGTCGCGCCGGGACACCAGCTGAGGACCCAGGGAATATTACATGAGATTTAATTCACTGAAAGTCATTGACGAAGTTGTCGGAATAAGAGTACTCTTTATACGCTTCTTCTTTATAATGGTCGTTTCGTTCTAGGGCGTGCAGTAGGGGGGGGGGGGGGTCGTCAGGCAGTGCGTGCATCAGTGGGCGAGGGCGGAATATACCCCTACATTGCACAGCTGCCACCAACCACCAAGAGGGAACGAACCCCCATCCCTGGGTGGTCGTGAGGCGTCGTGGTGACACTGAGTGCTCCCGTAACGCCTCACATACAACCGAATAGGGAATCCGTGTGGCACATTACCCCGGTAACCTCGTAAACGCGGATGCATAAGGCGCATTTTCCACACCATAAAAAAAGCAGTGCATGCAAGTTGTGTTGCGTCACTTTACCGCTGCGTATTCTGACAACCCCCCATTGATAAGGTCTAAAACACCAACTCATTAACAAATTTTGAACTTTTCTATGAACAGTTGCCTAGTTTTTGTCCTCTATGCATTTAGGGCTAGTCAGTGTCCAGTTGTACCTCAAAGGGTTCCTTCTTTAAAATTATATTGTTTCTCATGTGTCATTTTCACTTACAATACGCTACGCGGGTATCTTTAGAAGGGAAAGGTGATGAATAGAAAGATACCCTAGCTACTAACTGCGCTTATCCACCCGGTCGGTAATGACCTATTTGATTGCGAACGAATCGCGTCCGTTATTATACAGTCGTCAGTTATGGTAATAATGTTGAATAATTAACAGAACTGGTTCTTAGTAAATACACCTACATTTATGTACTACAATAATGTATACGATAGCCTCGAGGCTTTAAAAGGATAAGCAAATATAATAACAGGCGCGGAAATGCAACGACATATGTTTAATGGTTAATTCATCATCATCATATCAGTCGGGAGAAACACAACGGGGAGCCTCCAAGAAACTCCACGACGATCGGTTTTGTTTGTATCCGTAGACAATATCTTCGCGCGATCTTTACTGAAAAAAAGCTGTAGGAGAAAAAGGCGAATGTTTATTGATCTTAGGAAAAGGTTTGATGTTGAACTGGAAAAATATTTCAAATTATATCAATGCGTACTCAAAAAGACACTTGTAACGGCAAAAAAACTTTATATCAAAAACACATTAAAAAAAGCGAAATGCAAGTCAAAGGCCGTGTGGCAATTAGTCAAAGAAAATACTGGAAAAAATACTTGTAAGCGCAAAACTGTAAAATGGAACATAAAGTATGGAAATGAGATAATAAGTGATCCGAAAATGATTTCCAATATTTTTAATAAACATTTTCTTGAGGTTGGTGAGAATCTAAAATCAAGTAGGAGCGATTTAGATTTAAATTTTAAAAAACTGCTTTCAAATAAAAAACTAAATAATAGTCAATCCATGTTCATGAAACCCATTTCAGAGCAAGAAATTATAAATATAGTAAAAAATTTAAAAAATAGTAACTCTTGTGGTCCGGACGACATTCACACTTCTTTTTTGAAATTAAATGTGGACCTCCTCTGTGTCCCGCTGTGCCATATTTTTAATGAACACATTAAAGTAGGAGTTTTCCCTGACATACTCAAGCATGCAAAGGTAGTTCCTTTACATAAAAAGGGTAGTACTGCAGACATAAATAATTATAGGCCGATTTCATTACTGTCCGTCATTGCTAAAGTGTTTGAAAAATGCTTAGCAAATCGTATAGAGTCACATTTAAATGATAATGGCTATCTGTCAGACAAGCAGTATGGATTTCGCAAAAGTAGGGATACGACCACAGCAATAACTGAGCTCGTTACAGAAATCATGAACAATCTCAATAAGAACTTTAAATGTGCTGGTATATTTTGCGACCTCAGCAAGGCCTTTGACTGCGTAGATCACAAAATTCTGCTAAATAAACTGGAATACTACGGTATCCGAGGGCCTGTGTTGAGCCTAATTTCATCATATCTCAGCAAGCGTAGGCAATTTGTTGAACTAAAATCCACAGATAGCTTGGGAAACATAAAGACTAGTAAATCCGATGAATACACTATAGGACGAGGCGTTCCGCAGGGCTCTGTTCTGGGACCATTATTGTTTATAATTTTCATTAATGATTTGCCCGATAATATATCCTGCGGAACTTCGTACTTGTATGCCGACGATACTAGCCTGATTTTTGGAGCCGATACTTGCGAGAAGCTTTCTGAAATGGCGTCCGTTAGCTGGAAAAACCTTTCTGAATGGTTTGACGCCAATGGGCTTAGGCTGAACTGCGATAAGAGTTTTTATACGGTTTTTAAACGTGCTGTGAATTCTGTAGACTACACGCTGGATCTTCCTATAAGCCGAATGGACTCAATTCGTTTTTTGGGAGTTGACCTGGATCCTTTTCTTAAGTTTCATAATCATGTAGACAGTGTTACAAAGAAACTAGCAAGTGCATGTTATTCTTTGAAAACCATGGCAAAAGTTGCTGACGAGCACACCCTCAAGACTGTATATTATGCTAACGTAGAAAGTATAATCCGTTATGGAATCGAAGTGTGGGGCAATAGTACATCGATTAACAAAATCCTCTTGATACAAAAAAAGTGTATAAGGTTGATCGAGGGATATTTTCCTGATACTCATAGACACTTATTCATAAAAAACAACATCTACACAGTAACCTCGCTATACATACACCAACTCTGTCTTTATGTGTTTAAACGCTTAGACTCATTTAAAAAAGTAATCGATTCCCGGAGATATCCCTCACGACGCAGTCTGGATCTCGTTCTACCTGAGTCGTACTTTTTGCAATATAAGAAAAGCATAGGTTACGTAGCGATTAAGGTTTATAATCATCTTGACGACGAAATAAGAAAATCACAAAACCTAAGAGAGTTCTCCAATAAGTTGAAATCTTATTTAAAATTAAGACCATTTTATACCCTTAACGAATATTTTGCTAAAATTTTTGACTGATTCATGTAAAATTCTTACTTCGTCGATTGGTTACTATTACATTTAACTCGTCACAATATTGTCGATGTAGATACTTTATTTGTAAATTATAATTGTATTTCTTTTGACATAGGTATTACAAAATTTGACATTTTTAATAATTTTACATTTTTAATAATTTTACATTTTTAATAATTATACATTTTTAATAATTTTACATTTTTAATAATTTTACATTTTTAATAATTTTACATTTTTAATAATTTTACATTTTTAATAATTTTTCATTTTTAATAATTTTACATTTCTAATAATTTTACATTTTTAATAAATTTACATTTTTAATAATTTTACATTTTTAATAATTTTACATTTTTAATAATTTTACATTTTTAATAATTTTACATTTTTAATAATTTTACGTTTTTAATAGTTTTTCATCTCTAATAATATTCATGTGAAATAGAATATATTTACCTGTAATTTTTATTAAGTATATATTTATATATATATATTTTTTTTATATTTTAGCATTTTTGTAATAAAATAATTCTCTTATTTATAATGTATTGCGTGGAATTCCTTAAAGCAATAAATGACTGATTACTGATTACTGATTACTGATATCGTCCGTCCACCTTGCGGGACGCCTACCAAAATTTCGCCTTTCGACACTTTAGAACCTTACGGCTCCAACGGTCATCTGTTCTACGAGCAATATGGTTAAAATAATTGTTAATTTTATCAGAATTATACTTTTTAACCTCGCTGGCAGACTTTATTCTTCCAATAATATAAATGCGAAATTTGTGAGAATATGAATTAAGGTTGAAAGTGTCGGTAATTGGTTCTTGTTGGTCTTTGGTGTCACTATGCAATGCTATTTTTTACTCCGAAAATTGTATAGCTCCCGCCATATAGCTATAATAGAATTCTCCGTAGATGAAGTCGTGGGCAAGGGCTAAACATAAACATACATATAAAACATGCACAAATCACGTCTTTATCCCTTACGGGGTAGACAGACCCTAAGGTAACAAGTCCTAAAGGCCACGTTCAGCATGATTATGAGCGTATAGGTGGAAAGGGGGAATCAATATAGTGATAGGTTGCTAGCCGCATCGTCTATAGCATGATTCCTAAGATTTTCGCCAATTTCCTCGGTGGGCTTTTACCATCTGCGCGGGAAGAGAAGCAACTGGTACATTTTATGTTTTTTCTTTACTCCCAGACCAGCAAGGAAGTTAAACACAAATATGTGTAGGGAACCAGAATGATACGTAAGGGGATGTATTTAATCTTTGATAAACAATAACAGTTATTGTTTATCAAAGTATTTAATATTTTATTTCATTTGTTTATTTATTAACCATTGCATTGAAATGCCCAGCTTCAGTTTATTACAAGTCGATAATCATAATAAAACATATCTTAATAACAATAATTATGTGATGTAAAAATAAACAGCAGGAAAATATTTAAACATTTTGCAACTGTGACGTATTTTTTTTATTTTAAAAGTGATTGAGTCCTGTCATTTTGAATGCCAAGTACCTATTGTGCAGGTTTTTTAGTATTTTAATTGTCTTTAGTAATATTGTTAAGTAACTTCCCTCACAGTTATTAAAAATGTGTAAAAACAAACTTGATGCTGTCTGAACTTTGGTCTCCTGCTTCTCACTGATTGTAAAAACAAGTTGATAATTATTTTTAATTCGAATTCAAATGATTGATTTGTAATTATGGACAATATTGTTTCATATGGTCTGAATTAAATGATTTTTATTTTTATTTTTTTATTTTTTATTTCGAACTTTAAATCCATAGCAAACAATTATGCTATAGCGTGGCTTTTTTGTCTCATTCCCCTGGGTTCCTACGCTATAAGGGATAGAGACGTGATTTATGTATGTACTAGCTTCTGCCCGCGACTTCGTCCGCGTAGAATTACGTTGAAGAACCTGATGTTTGTAGTTCTTTATATTTTGCAAAAATGATTTACGTTGCAACTCTACGCAGCTACGACCTTTAACATGTTTATCGCGATCCCGCGGGAACTTTGCAATTTTCCGGGATAAAAAGTAGCCGTTGTGCTATTCTACACTTTTCTCTATCTATGTGCCGAATTTCATCCAGATTCGTTGGGCCGTTCTGGCGTGATTGAGTAACAAACAAACATCCATCCATCCATCCATTAGATAAATGTAATTATTTTTTCCTTCCTTACATTTTTACATTGCCTACCCTTGTGGGAAAGAGGCGTGACGGTATGTATGTATGTATCATCATCATATCAGCCGAAAGACGTCCACTGCTGGACATAAGCCTCTCCCAAGGCTCTCCACTCGGACCGGTCCTGTGCCTTCCGCATCCACCGCGATCCCGCGATCCTGATCGTCGCTCCATCTTGTTGGAAGCCAGAACTTTCGCATTTAGGTATACTTAATATTAGTAAGGATTAGTAGGATATGTAGTGGAGTGTTCGAACTACTTCGAACGGAATGTTTTGTAGCGCCGTCACTTCGCCCTTCGTGAGTAGAGTACATAACAATGATTCCCATTACAATATAATTGATTCTAGAAGTTTGTGCCTCATTGCGATAACGGTTAGTATACCTACTTATTAACAATGAAGCTTCTGCCCACAACCTCGTCGTTGTTACCTAGTGTATTCTGTAATAATTATTTACGTTCCGACTCTAGGCAGCCAGGAACTATGCAATTTTCCTATGTTTTAATCTAAGGTCCCGCCGTTTCAGCGTGAAGAACAAACATAGTCACTGAAACACATCGTCACAAACTTTCGCATTTATAATATTAGTAGGATATTTAACCACCAATAGAAAAGGGGGCATTTTTTATCACTTGAGTTTTGACGGCGTTATTCATGAATCTACTTAGCCTACTAGTTCATCAATTAGGTATCTCGGAAGTTACGTCAACTGGGGTAACTTTGGTAATTTTGGGGCTACTTTGATCGTTTTAAAATTGCTATAAAATCGATATTATCCATATCCGGTGAATATTTGGCATGTAGACGCAAAGGCGATTGACGAAGACATTGATTGGGAGCAGTAATCGCAAATAAAAAATAATGGTTTTGTCATTAAAACTACTTTTTAAAGTCACCCCGTAAATAAAAGTCACCCCAGTTGACTGTACTTATAATAAAATGAAAATAAATGCTAAAACATTTGACTGAAAAATAGAAAACACATACCCTGAAACTGTTAAAATTAATACCTTTTCAATCACGATTTTTTCTTTACAGTTACGAGTACCTAAGTGTTATTTTTTAAAAGTCTACATTAAAATACCTCATGTGCCAGTAAATCCATCAGCTGTCTCACTCTCCCAACCGAAACAGCCGAGCAAGCACTGCTACTTGAAGGCAGGATCAGATTTATGTCTCTTTTAAGGATTAAGTGAATCATGAAAATTGACTCTTAAATAGCAAAATGAAAAATTTTGAGCCGTAAGTACATACCGATCAAAAAAATCCTTGATGGCTGGAATATTCACGACACAGTGACACACTTTATTTAAAAAAGGGCCGGAGACTTGCGCGCGCGCCGCTCGGTCGTAAGGCAAAGACAAACATTCAGCCGCGCTGTTTGACGCGCTTTGGAATTAATCAAATTATACAGGTCGTTAGGGTCGAGCACTTCTTTTACCTCCCGTATTTTGATCCACGTCAAAAAACGAAATAAAGAAGATACTTTGTTTGTCAGTTAGTTTGTATGTGTATTTGGGTCTACCGAACCGATTATAAAAATTATAAGTAAGTAAGTAAGTAAATGCTTTATTGTACAAATATAAAGAAACAGACACAAAAAAAATACATTAGATATTATGCACAAAGGCGAACTTATCCCTAATAAGATTAGACCACTTAAGAAAAAGCTAGACTATTCTTGATTAACAGAGTAAAAAAAAACATGGCACAAATGACACCAATTGACCTAGTTGGGACAAAGCAAAGCTTGTACTATGGGCACTAACCACAACAGATATACATACGAGTACTTAAGTACTTATAACGAGCATCAATGACTCGCCGGATATAAAAAATATATTTATCATACACTTGCCTGCCCCTACTGTGATTCAAACCGGGACCTCTACCCTCGTTAAAGTCAAGGTCATTAAACTACTATTTGTTAGGCTTTTAATCCGGGGAAGTGAAAAGTCAAATAGGAACGTAGACAAAGTTATGGGCTGCTGCCCATACAAAACCAGCTGCTGCTGGTTTTGTATAAAACTACCTACGAGAGATCTCTCGACTCTACGTCTGTAGAGCCGTTTGAATTAGCAATCCAGGTCTTTCCAGTCCAGTTTACTATATATAAGTATCCACCTTTGTATTAATATTAATATAGTAATAATTGTTATAAATATAATATTAAGTATTGACATCATAATGTAAAATTGTAACGAAGATTTGTATATGTATTGTTGTGACTTGTCTTGTATTTCCATTTTAAAGTTTGAATTCTTATACATGTGAACTATTGCATGCATTAATTTAGAATGAGTGTTTTATATTTTTTATTTTTGTTAAAATGTTGCTGTGCCCTGACAGGGTTATGCTGGAACTGGAATTATATGTATATAACATCTTGTAAGACCCATACTGCAATAAATAAATGAATATGAATATGAATATTCATACGTTTCTTTTCTAGTTATCATAACCTCTTCACGGTTCCGACTTAGTTGTGGTCAAAATCAGGGCCAATAACCTGTTATCAACGTTGACGTATTTTTATCTCCGTTGGGCCTCAACACGCTAAACATTGATTAATTCTTCGTTGTTGTCAGATTTGAATAACAGCGAATTCAAAAAAAATCACAGCTGTTGACATTGTGCCACAACACGATCTTCTTTTTTAATTTGTCATTTATATATTGCATATAGATATTTCTATCTCGCTCTTACATATGCGAATTATATCGCACTTTCTCTTGTACTGCATTTGCTAGCACATGTTATACTCTATATCTATATTTTGAGGACCACTAGTACTGTGAGTGTGTACTGACAAGGGCATAAATATTATGTACATTACCAAGACGTCAAAAACATCGACATATATACCTTTTATGCCACAAACAATAAGGTCGATGACACATCAATTATCATATTATATAGTTTTGTGTCAATAAATGTTTTATTTCTTTCTTTTCTTTATATGATGATACATTTTTTCTTTCTTTTCGTTCTTTCTTTTTTCTATATATTTGACGTGATGGCTGTATCTATATTTATGCCTTCGTCTGTACTGACGTCATCGCGCCTAATAATAGGTACCTAATATTGCAAATTTAATGGTATTTTTAACCGACTTCAAAAAAAGGAGGAGGTTCTCAATTCGACTGTATTTTTTTTTTTTTTTTTTTTATGTTTGTTACTTCAGAACTTCGTCAGTTGTGGACCGATTTGGAAAATTATTTTTTTGTTGGAAAGGGAATACTTCCAGTTTGGTCCCATTGCCACCAAATCAAGATCTGATGATGGGATCCTGGAGAAATCGAGGGCAACCTTCAAATTTTATAAGCACACCTATAACGATTTTAACATTTTTGACACCAAATCAAGTATTTACATTCAGAAAGTATAATTTGGTGGACTGGACCTGATGAAGAAGACTGCTGATGGCCAACGGAACTCGTAAAAACTAAGTAATGCTCGCGCGGCTATAAGTGATCTCGATTTATATAGATAAGCAACTAAGAAGAAGAGGCTTTAAGCTGATGATTTTTTCGAACTGATCTGATGCTGAAGCCAATGGAACTCTGTTGTAAAACAATGTAACTAAGCCGTGTTTGGGCTTAATGGAATCGTTGTGAGATGCACTTTGGCTACAACCACTAAAAAGTGAGAAATAAAGTGGGCACGTATACCGTGTTTTGCATATTTTTTAGAAACTTCTAACGGTTAGGAATATTTAGACGATACTTTTAAGTAATATTTAGTAAATAGTGATGAACAGATTGCATTAGAGCTTAGAGCGTATTAATCGTGGTCCCACTGTTTTAAAAATACTCACTAGAAATAATAAAATTAGGTTAGGTTCGTTAGGTATCTTCAAATGCCCAAAAGGCAAACCACATAGAAATAGGTTCCGTCGACCTTATGGTGGAGTGTAATTCGACATTTTTATAACAGTGGGACCACAAGTCCCTAGCGGGTATTAGGTGTTATACATACATACATACCGTCACGCCTCTTTCCCACAGGGGTAGGCAGAGACTACTTTGTTCCACTTGCTACGATCCTGACATACCTCTTTCGCTTCATCTACATAAATTGTTGTTAAAAATTGGATAAATTACAAAACGATTCACTAAAAAGCGTGAAAAAAAAATTTTAAAATAAAAAATAGAACCGCCTTCAATTCGCTACTTTAAAAATGTCAAATTAAAATTATTTTTCGGTAAGTGCTACCTAATTATTTATATTGTGTGAAGTCGGTGTCTCGGCTCAAATAGTTCCAAGCCGAATATACTTATAGGTACTATAATAGGCAGATAGATTTAGGTCCACTTCTGCCACGCTTATCACATATAAATATAACAGTGGCGCGGACTGAGGCACCGACTTCAACATATAAATAAGTAGGTAGCACGTACCGAAAAATAATTTTAATTTGACATTTTTAAAGTAGCGAATTGCAGGCGGTTCTATTTTTTATTTCATTTTTTTTTATATATGTATAGTACTAGCTGTTGCCAGCGACTTCGTCTGCAAAGAATTCGTTTATTGCTATCCCGCGGGAACTACGAAATTTTCCGGGATAAAAAGTAGCCTATGTGCTTGCTATTCCAGACTTTTCTCTATCTATGTGCCGAATTTCATCCAGATTCGTTGGGCCGTTCCAGCGTGATTGAGTAACAAACAAACATCCATCCATCCATACTTTTTTTTAGATGACGTGTCCGCCCCTTTATAAGATGTGGGTGGATCCCGTGGATCCATACATTCTTTTGTTCTGTAGGACGTGTAAATTTTGGATGCAAAAAACGTCTGCCGCCGCTCTAGCGGCACGTGTTGGCAACACTTCGAAATGTTACGACTAGTGATGTCCTGGATCGTTAAAAATGTTTAGTCGCGGATACGGATGCGGATTCGGTTCTCTGCCTGTGCCCTTGGACTGATACTTGACCATTTGACTAATTGATTTATTAGATACTAGCTTTTTCCCGCGACTTCGTCCGCGTAGACTTAATTTATTGACAAATAGCTTTTGGCCACGGCTTCGCTTGTGTGTACCAGGAGTATTTCAATCCCGTTTTTTTCCCGTTCCCGTAAGAATTTCGTGAAATGCTCTCTTAAAGCTCCCTACACTTCCCAAAGAACCCACTTGCCAAATTTCAGCTTTCTACGGCCAGTAAAACGAAAAATCCCGTTTTTTCACGTTCCCGTGGGAATTTTGGAAATTTCTCTCTTAATGCTTCTTTAAACTCTCCAAACAACCTAAATGCCGAATTTCAGCGTTCTACAACCGGTAAAACGAAAAGTTCCGTTTTCCCGTTCCCGTGGGAATTTTGAAAAATGATCTCTTATAGCTTCTCTACACTCTTCAAGCAACCTACATGCCAAGTTTCAGCTTTCTACGACGAATAAGACGAAAAATCCCGTTTTTTCCCGTTCCCGTGGGAATTTTGGAAAGTCCTCTCTTAATACTTCTCTACACTCCCCAAGCAACCTACGTTTCGAATTTCAGCTTTCTACAACCAGTAAAACGAAAAGTCCCGTTTTTCCCGTTCCCGTGGGAATTTCAGGAAATTGTCTCTTAGTGCTTCCCTACACTCATCAAGCAACCTAAATGCCAAGTTTCAGCTTTCTACGACCAGTAAAACGAAAAATCCAGTTTTTCCCGTTCCCGTGGGAATTTTGGAAAGTCATCTCTAAATGCTTCTCTACACTCCCCAAGCAACCTACATGTCGAATTTCAGCTTTCTACAACCTGCACTGCAGTACATATAACCAAAAATCCCGTTCTTTCCCGTTCATTTCCGTCAGAATTTTGGGAAATCCTTTCGGTAGTGCTCCCCTATACTCCCCAAGGAACCTGAAGGCCAAATTTCAGTTATCTACGATCATTAAAACGAAAAATCGATCCCGTAGATCTGAATATAAATCTCGTTTTTTCCTTATCCTGTTGGAATTTTCGAAAATCCTTAAAACTGTTTTTTACTATTATAATCACCTACTTCTATGCCAAATTTGAAGTCTAGTAATATCATCTAGTTCTATTCGTTAGGTCTATTCGTTGAACTAAATATATATATCCCGTTTTTTCCTTATCCGTGATAATTTCCAAAAATCCTGAAATTATTTTCTTAGTTTTGTAATCATCTACTTGTGTACGAAATTTTAGATAGGGTCACTCGGAATCGAATATAATAAATCCCGTTTTTTCCCGTTCCCGTGGAAATTTGTGTGTGTGTGTGTGTGTGTGTGTGTGTGTGTGTGTCAGGTAGGTATGTGTGTTGTTGTTTTCGTAATCAGCGACCCGATAAACCGTACAAACAATACTACCCACTATAATATAATAATAATAATACCCACGTTGATTTTCAGACTTTGTCACCCCCTATCCCCTTTTAGGGGTTGAATTTTCAAAAAACCTGAAACAGGTGTTTACTCATTTATTGTTAGGATTACTCCTGTGAAGTTTCGAATAAAATAGTCTTACTAATCTTGTTTCCCCATACAAACTTTGGACCCCCATTTAACCCCTTTAGAGGTCGAATTTTGAAAAATCCTTTCTTAGTGCACCCCTAGACCTTATAAGGTACCTACGTGCCAAATTTGGAATCTCTAGAACCAGCGGTTTGGGCTGTGCGTTGATATGTCAGTCAGTCAGTCAGTCAGTCAGTCAGTCAGTCAGTTTCTTCTTTTATATATTTAGATTGAATCGAACATATGGCAACAATTTTAATAATGATAATAATTTAATCCCGTCTTTATCCCTTACGGGGTAGACAGAGCCTAAGGTAACAAGACCTAAAGGCCACGTTTAGCATAATTGTGGGCGTATAGGTGGAATCAATGTAGGACCAAAATAGTGAATGATAAAATTTAATGATTCAAAGATTTTCGCCCATTCCCTCGACGGGCTTTTACCATCTGCGCGGGAAGGCAAGCAACTGGTTCATTCTAAGTTATTTCTTTGCTCCCAGCATCGATTGAGCTGTATTTGTGTAGCAATACACATATTTTCATTATTTTTGGATAGTGTTTTTTAGTGAAGTGCACTGAATAATTTGCTAAATGAAACCGAGCCTGTAACTTAAAAAAGTGACTACATAACTAAGGCAATATTATCTTACCAAAATCAGTAAGCCGTTTCTTTGCATGAGTTTAGTTCTGGTGATTGTAAATGATCATTTTCTTGAATGTATGTATGTATAACTCTTATTGTTGTATATAAAACACATGTGTGGTGTTAGTCCCTCGTTCGACCTTGCCAGTGAGTATAATTTGCTCAAGGTTGTTGTCATTATATCGCCACAAGACCGCAGTACTTGATAATCGATGCAAACCAGTAAAGTTAATGTTGTTTATGTATGTAGAGTTCAAGAAGAGGATGTTATGAAAACATGAACATGAAATCTTAGTAGAGAAGTTGAATTTTTCCTGTCGAACCTTTCCACAGCAACAGATTTAGGAGATTCTTTAATAACTTAGGGATTACTTATAGACCGTGATTACCTTTAACGAGGTCCCTATATTTCGACGCAGTTGCATGCATCATGATCACGCGCAGACTGGGTGGGCTGCGGTCTCGTCAAAGGTAATCGCGGTCTGGATCCGTTGATAATACTCTTGTCTCTTATGTTTGGCCACAGTGCCATAATTAGAAACATACATTTCAATATTTAATTTCGTAATTAAAGCAGTTTCTGATTTTGACGTCGCATCACTCGATAGTCCATTTGAAAGTGTTAAAAATTCAACATAAAATAAAACAGCTGATATCTTGATACTGACATGAGACTGTTCTGAAAACAGTAGGCTTATTGTCTAACTCGCTCGCAATCGCCATCGTGTTCATTTTGACAGTTCTTGTATGAATGTGACAGCTAAGCTGATTCCGATGCCAACTGTCAGCTCATACATGAACTGTCAACATGAACACGATGGCGATTGCGAGCGAGTTAGATAATAAGGGTGCGACCAAACCGCCGCGTATACGCAGTGACGTGTCGTATCCGTCACGTTTTCTCACCGTTTCTTCATACGTTTTGTTGCGATTCCGTAACGTCACCGTTTTTTAAGCGGCGGTGTGGTCGCACCGTAAGCCTATTTTTAAAGCCAGTCTGACAATTGTGTCGCATGAAAATTCGAGCGGCCGACGTTGCTGGCCTCTAAGGCTAACGCTCCAAGAAGAACGACCTCACCTTGCCAAGTCTGTATATTTCGGAAATTTGTAAATTTGTAAGTAATAACACAGGAGCATTTGAAAAAAATAATAACAAAAACAAACGCACTAACACTCTTAAGTGTCTTTCTGCTCCGAAGTGCAGATTAAAAGTAGGTAAAAAAAACTGTCATCAAATGGCAATAAAAATCTACCATGCTTTGCCAATTTCATGGACTAATGAGCCCAATAATATATTATTGTCAAAACTTAGGAAAATGCTAATTGAGGAATGTTTTTATACCTTAACGAATACTTTAATAAGTGTAGATTACTAAATTAATCATTGTTATGCAACAGTTTGTAATGGTTGATATATTGACTGATCGAATCTTTTTTCCAATTTGTATTTGTTTTTTATTTGACTAATAATTTATTAAATAATTTTCTGACATAGATGTAAAAATTATTATTCCTGTATAATTTTTTTATTTTTAATTGATATTATGATTTTATGTATGATTGTCCAACTGAAATGTTAAAATTATTGTATGCCTTTTGGTGAAATAGTGCACTGTTATACCTACCTGTAAGATCTTCTGTAACATTATTTCAAGCAATAAATGATTATGATTACGACTTTGGAATAGGCCGAAACATGTCGAGCAATGTGTCAATCTTCCGGTAGTTAAAAAAAATATTATCGGCACACTTTCAACACACATAGATGTATATATATAAATCACGTCCATATCTTTATCCCTTACGGAGTAGACAGAGACTGATATAACATTATCTAAAGGATCTAACCTAACGTTTAACATGATTGTATGGTAAGGGGAATCAAAATAGTGATGGGTTGCTAGCCGCATCACCTATGACACGATTCCTAAGATTTTCACCCATTCCCTCGATGGGCTTTTACCATGCGCGGGAAGAAAAGCGCCTAGTACATTATATGTTTTTCTTTGCTCTGCATGGAAGACTTTTAAGCGGCTATATAAAATGATCAATGGCCACAGTAGTGTTGCAGTCGTCAAATATTGCAGAAATTGTGAGATAACAGGCCTCATCTCGGAAGAATGCGACCTTCGTTGCTGCCTTTGCCAGTGTCACGTTTTGCAACCGCCATTGCTCAACCGGCGCGCGCGCACTTGAATCAGAACCGATCAATGTGGCAATATTTAATGGGCATCGGAAAAAAAACCCAAATACGAATAAAAAGACGCTGGCGGGTGCAACATTAGATTTGTTGACACGTCATATAGCTTATAATATAACCAGCGGACGATCAAGTCGCTTCTAACGATACCTTATGTGTCCAGTTCAATTACCTAGTTTGAGAGCTATGATTGAACAGACGAACATTCATACATACATATTTACATAGCCTGTCGAAATCATATCCCTTCTTTGGGTTTGGCGTAGTCGGGTAAAACTGTCTTCAATCACGCAGTTAAATGTTAGGTATAGTAAAGCAAAGATACAATTGGTGCCTTGTAGTCCCTATTTGACAACGTCGCTCGCCTCTTTACACGCATATAGAGTTCCCTATCGCGTGTAATTTTTAAAATTCCTTGTCAGACCTGTATGTAAAACAACTCTTCAGATACAAGAGTTTGAGTTGAGCTGGGAACGCTGGCAAGAGCTGGAGATGGCGGCACAGAATCGCTTCCAATGGATAAATATGGAGAGACTTGTCTCATCTATCATCATCATCATCATCAGCCAAAAGACGTCCACTGCTGAACATAGGCCTCCCAAAGACCGCTATAACGACCGCTGTAGCGCAGCCCTCACCCTCGAACTCCCGACCCTCTGTCAGGTTATCAGTCCATCTAGTGGGTGGGGAGCGCCCTAACCAGATTTTACAGGACGCAATGAACATGATGATTTACTGAGGCTCAGTTTCGGTGAGTCAAGGAGACAAGTGCACAGATATTTCCGACGGGTTGTTGAACCCGCGGAAAGGACGCGTGCGCAGTGTGGCAACGGCAACTGCAGGAGATTAGCAATCGCGGACGCACTTCCCGCGCCTAATGAGCGGCAGACAATCGGCAGCGCAATACTTCCGATTCGTGCCGAGGCAGCGGCGGTAGCGGACTCAATTAAATTTTTCTTTAATTACCGAATCGGGCGTCACTTTGATTAGTATGACCTAAAACTAAAATAAACGGTAAATGAGTAAAGTCTACATAAAAATAATTGGTATCGCAGGATGTTGTTTTATTATAGTAAAAAAAACCCTATAATAAATTTTGCTAAAATGACGTTGACATAAACATGCCGGGGAAATGTGCGGTTAAATTAAATGTGTGAAATTGGGTCAATTTCAACAAGACGCATTTTTTGTATCATTTCGGTGTGATTCCTTATATCTGATATTTTTTTAAATTTTTAAATGCCAAAAGATACTTTAGACTCTTTTGTAAGACATATCTGAAAGGGAACCTGAAATCTTAAATAGTTTTCGAGATATTAGAGGTCAAATTTCTAAACACACAACTGAATGATAAATGTACACCGGGATGATAATACCAGCCCACTGGAATGATATTTAGACCACCGGAATGAAAGTAAAAAATAGGGTTCCATAATCAAAACTATTATTTTGTATTATTTGATTCCCGAACTAACTCCTGATAACCTGCTGCTGTATTAATCGGTCACAGATTTACAATTACTATCGAGTACTTACTAAGTGTGAGTTGCACAAAGTTAAATCTAATTTTTAAAAAACCCTTTTTGTAGCGTTCCCTGGTGGCCTAAAAGCCTAAAAATTATCTAAGAACATGCGTTGGTACAATACTAATACTATACCAAAAACCGCATCGCAATTGGGTAAGTATTTCATTTTAGAAAATATGCTACGGACCCCTTTATAATACTAAAGTGAAGCTACATTTGATTTTACTACACCGGAAACACCGGAATAAAAATGGTGGAATGAGAAACTCGACATAAAAATAAATATTAAAGGAAGGGTAAGAGTCGTGTTGTTAAACTAATTGAACTCTTGAAATTAGGACTATATTTTACGTGACATATATAAATTACAAACAAAAGCAAAAGAAAATACAAAAACTATGGCTAACTCCGGAATGATTTTTATTTTGTCCCCACACCATGGCGATGATAAAAAAATAAAATTTACTCGAAAACGTTCCACAGTAACACACGTCCAATCTCGCTGAGCGCTGCAGTTTGACTATTGCTCGGAGTGCGCGAGAGATGGAGGGGCTTAGGGATCAAACTCGGGAAATAAATCGTTCCCAAAATTTGCCCGCGGAATGAGAGCGTGTCTCAGGACAAATGTATATGCACATATTCAGAGGTTTACAAATAAGGTAAAAATCAGTTGATGTGCTTTTTTTGTTACCTGTTTATATGGTAATAAAATAAAGGTAAAAGAAAAATATTGTCACGCATGGTATCCGAATTATGCGGCATTTTGTAACTAAAACCGGCTCCGGGACAACCCACCTTGATGAGAAATATGGTCTAAATATATATTTTGAAATGATTAAATAACATAATATTTTAATTTTAGCTGTTGCCCGAGGTAGACAATAGGGGGCTGTTTCCTAAAAAAAATTGTTCTACATCATCAAAGCCTTCTGCCCCTGCGTTTTCAGTCTTGCCATCAAAATTTACTGCTTGGGAAATTGACCCAATTACGCTGATGATTTAGAAGTGTTAACACGTTCACTGCGGGAAAGTATTTCGAAGACTTTCAGTCGGTGCGTCATAGGGTATATAAGATCCGACAAATAACTTTCTGTTAGAGCGTTTGGGGGTCGAAAGGACCTGTTTGACTTGCTCGTCTATAAGGGCCATTATCCGCATAGGTATGTTGAATATTGGTAAAATATGAATTGTAATACATAGACATAGAGTTACTCTTGGCACTGCAAAGTTCGTAGGTATGTGGAGCCTTTCAAAACTAATCAAATGTATGTTTACAACTGTCGGATCTTGTATGCCCGATATCCGCACTGACATAAAAAAGTATCGATATAATTTTAGGGCTGAGGGTGTTAAAGAAAACATCGACATCGAGCAATATAAAGGCATTGCTTTGGAAAGTTCTTTTCCTACTTTAAGAAGTAAGTAGAAAAAAAAAATGGTCTTTACCGGTGAACACTCTTGTATTTTGAGGTATTTCTTCTCGATTTATTTTAGCTTTGTTTGTAAAAAAAATCAGTTTTTTTTTTAATTTTTCGGCGTTTAAAAATTTAGCACTCATCTTCACCAGATTCCGAAAAAAAAACAGATCGATCGCGGTGTGTTTACTTTGAACTTGGGTACCCACTATATTCGTTGCTGGTTTCATTACAATGTCATGTAATATCTCGATATGCTGATTACGAGGATAACTAGTCGACGAGAAGGGTATATCAGACGAGCTTGGTGCATTTTGAAATGTTTGCTACGTGCATCCTGTAGACGGGCTGGATTAAAATAGTAGGTTGATAAAAATTAAACTTACCCAATGAGTTTTTCAGTTTAAACATATCGGTGGGCATTGTTTGTAAATATTATTTAATTTTGGTGTTGTTTTCACTTTCGTCACCACTAGGCATTAACGATTTCCGTATAGATCACTTCATTTTCACTCATTTCAAAAACAAGTAAGTCCCTGCGTTAATTTCGGTTAATTTCAGAAAAACAAATAGGGGTATTTATCTTTTCTTCTGCAAACGAGTACTGCACTAGACAAACTAGCGTATAATCTAGTGCGGCTATCGGGTACTTGGGCATCGGGTCACTAAGATCCTATAACGCACTAGACGATATTTTTTTACGTTCAGTCGGCATAGGGCATAAAGGATCCGATGAAGTTTTTTTACAGTAACATACTACTTTTGGAGAGGTAATTCCAAAACAGTAACGATCTCACTTATATTCAACAGATAACCTGTATTAGCTTGTCCCGCACCAGCGGTAAGTCAAGGAATTTTATCGGCGCACCGTAGGCTAGATGTGCATAGGATCTATTCGACCCGAAACCGCAGTGAACGTGTTAAGTCACTTGATTTTTATAACAGTGGGGCATAAGAGTGGGACTACGAGAACTAACCTATAATTTATTTGAATGATTTGGCAAGTGTAAAGTAAGTTACTATGACTTTTGCAGGGAAAAGGTTCCACAGTGGCACGCGATTCGGTTTCACTGTAGTACATACAGCGGCTAATCTGCACCTCTCCTTGACACTCTACGAGCTTAATTAACTAAGATAGTGTATAAGTCGTAATACGGGTCGGTGTCGCTCCTGCCTTGCGCCGGCGCCGCCTAAGTAGCTGAAGCCGCCATCAGATGTTCAGGCCGTGACACGCTCCGCTAACGAGCCTGGCTCATCGTCTACATCACAACATCGTGTTCAGTCGGATCATTTTAAGCGTGCACTACGTTGTCTCAGTTAATGTCACAACGTTGGTGGAGAATAAAACGATGGATATTGCTAATCGGTAGTTAGTCATGCAAAACGACTGACTGTTGTGACCTAATTTTTAATTATTTTATCTAGGGCTTTTCAAGGATTTTTCGATACGGGGGCCACGATACCTTTAAAAAAACCGGCTAAGTGCGAGTCGGACTCGCGCACCGAGGGTTCCGTATTATTATCTAAAAATATCTATAAACCAGTGTAAGCAGAGCCCTTCTGCAAAGCAAAATGTATGCAGTGTGGGGTCACTTTATATTGGTCACTGATATATACACACATACATACATATTTACGGTTTTCGCAATTATTCCTTAATCTGTGCTATAAGACCTACCTTCACACCAAATTTCAAGATTCTGCGTTTACGGGAAGTACCCTGTAGGTTTTGATTCCCTTGAGAGTTGCGGAAATTTGCGGCATAAACGGCTGTATCTTTTGATTGCGTTGGCTTAGAAGTTTGATTTTTTCACAGCTCCAAGGGGCAGTAGACCTGAGTATTTGATATCAATTTCAGCTTGATACCTCCACGCGTTCCTGAGAAAAAGGGTCTTGACATACGGACGGACGGACGGACAACAAAGTGATCCTATAAGGGTTCCGTTTTTCCTTTTGAGGTACGGAACCCTAAAAGCTGCTAATGTAGGCGAGGGCTAAGATTTAGGGCTGACTATGAGCAAAAGAGAATGCGTGTGATTTTAAACGTTCTTTGCGACGGGGGTTAAAAATATTTTTGAAGTATCTTTTTCACTAACGGTCTTCGTGAACTCTACTGGGACCTTGGGGGTTACTCCGAAATTCGATTTTCGAAGTTCGTATCACACCGTCCCTCTCACTCTCAAATTAATAACTATTAGTGAGAACGGAACGGAACGAAACGAACTTCGAAAATCGAATTTCAGAGTATAAGGCCTTACCAAGACGTCTTAATGCGATTCAATAATGCGAATTAATGGTTTATGATATCCAACGGGGCGTCTTTACGTTTTTGTGAATAGGTAGGTTTTTAGTCCGCACATTCAACTGGTACATGTTTTATTACTTGAATAACTTGTCTGAGTGACAATCGGGTTTTTGAAGGTTAAAAATTTTGCGGTCATCTGACATTATCAGACCACGAAATTGTTTTATTGCTGCGGCGCAGTGTCATTTGGGTCCGTTAAGCGTCGAGGTTGCACTTGTCTTGAATTTCTAGTCAAAACTGTTACATGACTTTTTGCCAAGTTTCTTGCGGCGCATCCTTCTTGGCAATGATGGTCTTTCCGAATGCGCTGGTAGTTTCAAATAAAGACATGTAAAAGAGCAATTGGCAGCTTATTTGCAAAATAAAGTGTTTGAATCTGATTTTTTTGTAATTCTATCACCAGATGAAGTAGATATTCCGGATTTTGAGAGACAGTTCATAAAATATAATGGGCAGTTGGCAGTTTCGTTGCAGTCAGGATGCAGGGCTACTTCGATATTTGATTGTGGAAGTTCGTATCACACCGTGACGTTGAGGGAATCTCAGTCTGTGGCGGTGTTCAGGGGTGGGCTGAGGAAGTTGTGGCTAAACACCGGCACCTGAGGCGGTATAATTGCCTTTCATATTCTATTTAGTTCAAGTATTTATTTATGTTATTTGATATTCGATAGTGTTTATGTAAGTTTATTGGTTAAATTTTATTTCGTTATTTATATTATATTTTATTATGGTTTTATAATGTACTTTAGTTGTTAATTTATTAAGTATTAATACTACTTATTTGCGCATAATAATGACTGCTTGCCTTTTTTTAAACTATTCCTTTCTGTACCAGGTTAGCTGGAAGAGATCCCTTCTTAGGGATAAGTTCGCCTTTGTACTATTTTCTGTGTACTTCTGTATTTTTAAATTTTTATGTGCAATAAAGAGTTTACATACATACATACATACCGTCCCTCTCATTCTCAAATCATTGACTATAAGTTTGAGCGAATGGCACGAAACAAACTTCGAAAATCGAATTTCGTAGTATGAGGCCAACATCGCCGACGTCCGTCAGAAGTCTGACGTCATTTGACGTCACAAAGACGTACCCCCTCACCGCTACCCTACCGCAGGAACCTCAACGTGCTATCACTAGTTTGCGTAACTGGTTTTGCCAGTTTTTCCGCTTAAATAGTAAAGCGTGACATTGACCTATTGCCTGGTCGCCTTTGAGGCTTCGAAGAGCGCCGGACATATTTTTTTTACTTTATGTGTCTATCTTTTTGAGCCGTTCTCACTTTTAGTCTTAAAATTTTTAGGGTTCCGTAACTCAATCGGAGAAAACGAAACGCGTGAGGGATCAATTTGTAGTCCGTCCGTCTGTCTAGACCCTTTTTCCCAGGAATACGTGCAGGTACCAAGCTGAAAATAGTATCATTTACTCAGGCCTGGTACTCCTCAGAGCAATGAAAATATGTAACTTCAAAGTAACACAATCAGAAGACACAATGATTAGAAAAAGTGTTTCCATACAAATTGCCAAAGAATAAAAACTTATGGGGTGCTAATAGTTGCCCTAGACATTTTAGATTTGGTATGAAGGTAGCTCGTATAGCAAAATTATTAAATAAATTATTTAAAATTAATTAATTGTTGCTAAAACTAACACTTAGCTAATAAGATCTTACTAACGCAATTGTATGAGTCACCTAAACAGGTTGTAACTTGAAATAAATGATTTATTTATTATTATTATTAAAATTGATGAAATAAATTTTAAAATATGCATGTTAGTCTATGTAAGTTACCTATATATGACGCTAACATTGGATTTTTATAATCAGTCGCATAACTGTTTACATACCTACAAATTTGTAAGTAAAGTAAGTCTATGTGTAAACGGCAATGGCTAGAAGCGTTGGACTTTGTGTTTTATTGCGTTTTCATCATAGGTACTGTAAATGGACGTGACCTTAGTCTCATATTAAATTATATAAAAAACAAAATCATGACACAAATTTTGCAAATTTTTGATTTTCTGTCCACAAATACTTAACAACACATTGATATTTATATTTTATTTCGTTTCATTAATTCTATTGTGATATTTTCCGGTGGTCTTGATATTTTGTCTACCCGTAAGGGACAAAGACGTGATTTATTTGTTTATTATTGTCTTGTTTTTTTTTTGCTTCATTTTTTTGATAGTACACAAATATTGTAATTAAGTATACGGTCAAATTTGGGCACTGTTATCAAATTCGAAACGAGCCAAGCAGGTATTTTCGTTGAGGTGTGCCCGACCCGACATGTTTCCTACATAACATGTCAATAGAGGCTACACAACACATCTATACTATAGACTGAGTAATATAATTTAAGGTACCTACTTGGAGACCTTATACATCCCTTTTATAAATGTATTATAAGTTAAGTCGAATTTAAGTATTGTTGTAAATTTATTTTATTCTGAAAAAATGACTTTCTGCCAAGATTCTTGCGTGCGGCGCATTCTTCTTGGCAATGATAGTCTTTCCAAATGCGCTGGTACTTTAAAAAAAATATATAGAAGAGCCCTTGGGGGCCTATTTGCAAAATTAACTTTTTCATTCATACCTCGATCAAAAGTAATGCGTGACTTTTTCAAATAGAATAATAGTAAAATAATATTATTTATTGTACTTACGCTCGTTTTGTTCGCCATGGCGACAATCCGCAGCCAGCACGTGCGTTTTAAATCACATCACATCACGTTTGAACGTTCTCATGAATCACACACGTAATAGGTTAAAAAAAATCTTTTAAGATCGATTAAGAGCAAATTTAATTTTAAAACGCCGCCATCTAACGGCAACTTGGCAACAACTTGGGTTATGAATTGGCGCATTCGCACATTATTCCGCATTCGCGGGCTCGCACGGTTTGGTACATGTTTCGCGGGAAAACGTGTGGAACCTGTGAGCCGGGCGCGGCACTGCGGCGCGCGCGCCTTTCACAACGAGCAAGGACGCCGGCGCCGGTTATGGCGCTTCCACATGATGGTCAGCGGATGAAAATGCAGGTGGAATTTTGACATAAACGCTTACAACTAGCCTAGTACCTACTCGTAGTGTAGTGACAGTGACAGGCTTCATACTTTGGGCATTTATTATTTATTTATTTATTTCAATAAATTTACACGGCATTACAGTGTTCACCAATACACCGCGAAATTAAACTTGTACATAGGTATATAAAACAAAACCGAAATAGGAAGGAGAAAAATAAAAACTAGAAAAAACACTGGATTGCCTATCATCCATCAACTCACAAAACCTTTGACATTCACGCTGCACAGACGGCCAGCGACAAGCAAACAGGTCACACTCAGGTGCTGCTGTCAGTAGCGTATTGAGCAGCGTCAACGCGCGAGGCATGAAGTCAGAGTGCCTTTATGTAAAACAGCGTTGCACCGTTGATGCTGGGGTTATGTCGCCGCTACGGTTAAGTGCAATGATATTTGCCGTGCGAAATGACGTGATTAAATTCTTGTTTTCTCGTTAATGGTAATCGTGGCTTACTTACTGTTATTTCGCAATAAAATATCGTCAATAAAAATCAATTCTAAAATCCTACGGCTGGCGTTTACCTCTCTCAAAGGCTAGGAATAGCAGTTCAGAGAGGCAATGCGGCCAGCGTCTTGGGATCGATGCCTGTGGCGGAATATTATGACGACATATTTACCTTACAGCTTTAGTAAGTTTCAAAATGTTGTTGTTTTGTTTTAATATTTATTAAGTAGTCAATGTCCCTTCATTTCTTCTTCTTCTTCTTCAACCTTGATCTACCCAATGCTGAGTAAAGGTCTCTTCCATTTTAGACCATTCTGTAAGGTCCCTTCATTTATTGAGTTTTGAATACAATTATTATAAAAAGCTTTACATTCAATATTTTCAGCTTTGGTATAATAAGAATAACAGCTGACTGTGCCTCACGAATGTGTGAAAAAACCACTTGAAACTGAACTGAATTTCTTTGTGTTGAATTGGAAATTCGAACAGAGAAGTAGAAAATTAAATAATAAAAAATAGTAGGTAATTACCATTTTCTAGCGGTATTTGCACATATATTATGTGGTTCAAACAATTTGTCCCTTACTTTCTCATTCCACTAAAATCCTTGTCAATCCTCGCGAGAACTGTGATTTGTAATCATAGTACAATAAAAAAAAAAAAAAACCTCATTACGCGTTGATTTATACTTATGGTAAAAAAAATTGTAAGAAATAGTCGTCTATTGATAAAAAATGGCACATATTAACTAAGTACAAAAATAAAAATGTACAAAATTTGGAAATTATCAAATTTTTCATTTCAATGTTTTCTTCTAAACTTGGAGTAAGTCTGATTCCAGAAAAACATATTTTTATCCGCCCACAGAGGGCTTTTGCTAAATTGTTTGTCTATGACTAAGACCTGGGGGTCTGCACTATCAGTTGGTGACCACCTCGCCAGCTGTGGCGTATCTTCCGGGGTGGGGTCCCTGGAAAAGAAAAAAATCATTATTCTAGATTAACCATGGCAACTACATTTATGATAAGGTACGTCATTCAAATTCTCATCCAAAAGCTAATTATTACCACATAGAATCATATTGCTCCATTTATATTCGCAGGAGATAATCATAACGTTGGCGGTGCAAAATTAAACGCGATATTTAGACAAAATCATTAAAATAATAGTAAACTCACCCTAATTTAGCAAAATTAGCCCACAAGCTGGCGACTTGATTCAATATATCTCGTTCAAACCAATGAAGTGTCGGAAAGAATGGCTTGAACATGTAGAAAAGTTCGTCGGCGTGCGTCGCCCCTGGAGCCCTAACAAAACCAGAAAACAGCTTGGCAATATTCAACCAGCCGTCATAATCAAATCTATAAGTAAATACAGGTTTCGTATTGGTCTTGAGAAACAGTTCTATCATAGATACAACAGGGTACGTGATACCCAAATCACCTTCGAAGTATGATAATTGCTGTAACGTCTCCTTGGATACATCTTTATCACCCATGTATAGATGCTTTAACTCACGAGCTACTTTTATTTTTTCTTCTTCATCAGCTATGATCAGATCCCTAGGTAAGGCTTTTGAAAAATCTAACTGAGATAGGGTTGTGTCGTTTTCGTTACCAACGAAATAGTATCCTTCTGCATTATTGTGACCGATTATCATCGGTATTTTTAGATACTGTCCACTCGACATAAGATTATAAGGAGTATCCGGCAAAAATTGTTCGACTCCTTGTACCTTTTTCTCTACACAAGGAACAAAAATGTTTTCTGATTGAACAATGTCACCTTTTTTTCGCGATAATCGTGTAGTCAGTAGTTCTTTAGCTGATTTCGTAATAAAAAAGTTGTAAATCTCATCTAAATCTTCAGTCTCATAGCCTGCGCGCTTCGCTATCGCTTTAGCTATTTCTACAGGCTCAAACTGCAAACTCCAAGGAGCCAACGCCGTGCCACTTTGCATGACGGCTTTATTAAATAGTCCTCTAGACATCGGGGATATAACATGTAAGGACACGGAAGCCGCGCCAGCGCTTTCTCCAAACAGTGTCACATTGTCAGGATCACCACCAAACACTCTTATATTTCTTTTCACCCACTGCAGAGCTGCCACTTGGTCCTTCAGACCCACATTTCCCGGTGCATTTTTAGTGCCCAGACATAAGAACCCCAATATTTCCAATCTATAGTTAAATGTTACAAGTATCACTCCTTGTTTGACCAAGTATTCAGGTCCGTAGAGAGCCGGGGAGCCTGAGCCGCCACGGAACCCTCCTCCGTGGACGAAGACGAGCACGGGGAGCGGGGGAGTGACCTCGAGGGGGGTGTACACGTTGACGACCAGGCAGTCCTCTTGACCGATGACGCGCGAGTTGAAGCGTTGTGGGCATTTCACATTTTCGTTGTATGCCTCAAAGACTCCGTCCCATTTTGGTTCTGGTCCCGGGTCCTGGAAAAGGTAAATTTAATGTTTTGTAAAAGAGTTAAAGGACTCAACCGCTTATGTATATGAAGATTAAAGGCTTATTATTTCAAGAAACATCAAGAATTTCTGACACCAGTAAGTACTAGAAAAGTAACATATTTAGGGCCTGATCCATCTCTCTCCATTATCTATGTTGTGCTGTCTGTATATTTATTGCTACGAAGCAGACAAAAACGGCAACATAAATATCTGACACTAAATGTATCAGGAACTTTTATATCTGAGAGTGGTGCAACTGGCCTTCACACAGTAGCAATTTCTAGTAATTTTTGCTACCGGTGGTTGTTTTGTAACAACTGGGACAGGGTAAATAATATAAAGGGCCGTGGAATAATTGCGTCATTTAGTCATTACATGGTCTGCAACTCGTTATTTTGTCTATTAAGCAATTAGGTGTATAGGCTCCGACGGTGGACTCTTCTGCAATTGTGTGGGCGGCTTGCGATGCCAAGTAAACTAGATATTTAAAATGCAAGGAATTTTAAATGTGAGACTCTTAACATTTGCTTAGGGCAATTTTACAAAATAAACGTTGCAGGCCAACGTCCTGTAGATGCTAATTAAGTATTTACATATTGACCAGTGGAACGTAAATTGTTTTCATTCTAATTGATTCATTAGGTGTGGAAAATAGTTCAAGTAAAAATGTTTGGGCCATCCAAGTAGCACGAACTACAATTAAAGTAATTCTTGTGTCAGCCTACTATAATGAACGTGTAAAAAATGTATGTATGTAAGTATGTAAACTCTTTATTGCGCAAAATAAACATAAAACATATACAATTGACAAACACTGGGATAGAAGCACAAAGGCGAACTTATCCCTTTAAGGCATAATATTCCAGTCAACATTTGACTGGATGAGAGGAGGAAGTATTATATTAGGGACGGACGAGCGAGTTTAAAAATTACAAATACTGAGAGCCACAATACGTAACTTTAAAATAAAAATGATGGGAGAAACCAAAAATTTACCTTAAAACGGTTATCCAGTGTAACAGTAGCGTACGGTATGCCGAGGTAGGCGGCGTGCGAGCCGTCGTGCGCGATGCTCCCGCGCAGGCGGCCGCCGCTCACGCGCAGCGGCGCCGTCGGCTGCCGCGCCAGCCGCGCCGCCCACAGCGACCACAGCACCAACCACTTCGCTTTCATCCACATTATTGTCAATTTTCACTTAAGCAATTATTTCAGTAAAATCGTACGCGCCGCTACATGTTTTTAATGGCGTAGCGACATCTGTTGGGAGAAAAAAAAACTGAATGAATTTGGTTGTCCACGTCAACTGCAAACGTAGTGATTATATTCTCTTTGTCAACTGCTGTCTATTTAAAAGATTAGTCGTGACTGTGATTAGCGTTTGTTGAGTATATATGTGTGTGTAACTAAGAACACGTCAGTACGCTAACAGCAAGCGGTTGTTTCACTTATCCCTAAGTCACATATAACAGCGTTATACAGACAATGAGGTAATTAGTTAATTTGGTAAATTGAAAGTGTAGGTCCCATTACGCCTCAATTTTGTAACGCCGTAATGTTTGATCACAATCAAGCCAAGCGTGGCCTTTTAGGGTCTGACTACCCCGTAACGTAAAGAGATAAAGACGTGATTTGTGTATGCGTGTGTATGTATAATGTTTGATTCGATTTGGTCTGTTAGTCAGACATTTACTTGATTGGAAAATTAAACTTTGCTAATTATTAGGTATATTATGTTGTATGACATTGATGCTTGTATAAACATTAGTATTCGGAGGTAAAATAATAGGGCTCATACGTAGAAAAAAAGACATATAGTTAAGTACCTAACTTAAATGAATGAATATTAATGTTATTTATTGTATTATAATAAGTAGGTAAGTGCTTAAAAATGTTGATTGACTGGTTTTGATTTATTTTTGCTGCTGCCCGCGACTTCGTATGCGCAGAATTAAAATTTAAATCCCAGTCAGCTTGCCTTTTCCCGGCACTTCTAATAACTATCGTCATATTTCATCAAATATATGCTCATATATTGCCCGCACTTGTGATTCCTATAACCGTTATTGTAATAATATAGAATTTTTTAACGTTTCCTTCTATACATTTAGAGAAAGTTTATATAAACTATTTTAAGTCTTTTTTTTTCTTTAAAAAAAATGTAGCATGTTGCATTCAATTTAAGTATTTTTGATATTTGTTTCGCGTCCTTACGCGTCTGTCACATTCAGCTAGGAGGCTGAATTACTTAAATTTGCTATGCTAAATGTGAACACTGTCAATGATATAAACTTTTTGTGATTTGTTTATGAGCCATTTGTGACTGTTTGTGTTCCAATAAATAAATAAATAAATATTTAACCGAATTCACCATTTTTTTTGTATCAAAAGGTTTAGAATAAGGGTAGATAGAGATGGTGAATGCGGTAAAGCATTAGACAAAAACAGGCAAATTATACCAACAGGTAAATGCTATCTGGACCAATAAGTCTAAGCGTCGTTTACACTAAACGAGTAATCGCCGGTGAATAACGTACATTGCGGGCTCTACAAGTTCCCGATCAGGAAGTTACAACGTAAAGGGTAATGTATTGAGTACCTAGCGTCAGCTCATTATCACTTGAGATAATCGACTGTTTAACAAGGTCAAGTTCATGACGATATTTACAAATAAAATAAATGTGTTACAGTTAACAATCAACTTGTAATCAGATAACGTTTGTACATATATGAAAAATATAAACATTCAAATTACCAGGACTTCTATGCTTGAAGACGAAAGAACATTCAAAAGACTGAATATTGATATGATCATTTACGATAAAGACTGGATATTTGGGTGTTTGTAATAGAACTAAATAAAAGACAGGATACGTTAAAAACAAGCTTGACAACTGACATAAGTATTTATAATATGGACATCCTGGTAATAAAAGTAACACTCACACTTACCGGTTTCCAAGCTACACCATGTTTGAACTTTGAACACGAATTCCTAAATAGTTTGACGACATAGAAATACCATATTCACTTCACTTTACAACTCTGGGCTCAACTGAATCAGTTTCCTGTTAATTTAGTAAAATTAAAACGGCTCAGTGGTTGGATATTGTGTAACACGTTCGGATCGCTCGCAGTTTGTCCACGGAATAGTTGGTGTAATGTAATGTCAAAACCTGTTTTTGTTCACGCTCTTCACTTACAGCACTTCCTTTATTATGTGGTATCATTAGCTGTTCTAAATTATCGATTATATCAATATCGTTGTCAAACCTTGTTCAGTAAGTATAAGGATTAGGGCTAAGTTAACTAATAAAAATTAAGATACTGCTGCGAAAATGGACGTGTCTATAACAGACAACTCAGTGTCGTTTTATGTCCGCGGAAATTTTTAAATTGAAACTGACAGTGGACCTATTTTCATTATAACAAGCTTCATATTAACTTGCAACGTATGTATGTACTTGTTTGTCGGGGTGGAATCTTGTAAAATCTTGTGGAATCAATCCATTTAGAACAATAAATACCTACCTGGTTTAGACTTGAAAGGAAAATCCTGCACGTTTCCTCACATTGCCAGGTCGTGATGCAAACGGGTTAGAAGTCGTCGACCCAGTGCGACAATGTAATAGGACTTGCAGGTTTTTTCATGCAAATCTAAACTGGGCTTTAGACTTGTTTATGTCCATAAAACCCGTGTCTGACCCAGTTTCGTGTGTATAGACGATCAAGAAAGTCCGTAAGCGCCCTAAGGTCCATTCTCATTTGTACGACTTAACCTTAACAGCAAAGCGGCTCTGGCGTCACTGTCCTAAACTCTTTGTCACTGTCGCAGCGGCAAGTGACAGTGACGCTGCGATCGGAAGTTCCTTCATACATTTTCATACTGCATAATACTATCGCACTGTCGCAGCGTCAGTGACGCCAGAGCCGTTTTGATCGGATGTCTAGCTTTAAACATCAAAGACTATTTTCATTCACAAGTCCATGCCTCACTGATTCAGCCTTACTGTTTGTTTTTTGATGTAGGAACTGTTACAAAAAATGATAAGCAACTTTCTTGGTCGACTATACCTACTAGACAGAGCGTAAGACAGTCGATTCCGCTTTTTCTCATCTCCAGCCTATATACTACGTCTCACTGCTGGGCACAGGCTTGCCCTCAGAATGAGAGAGATTATGATGAGTGATGATAATATACCTAGCCAAGAAAATAAGAATTGGTTTACTCTACATCACCGATATTTATGAGAGTAATATGCTCTGAGGTTTAGATCGTCCATTTGACTGATACTATAATTATAAAAATCATACGGTAAAAAAGATGTTTTTTAAAAATATCGACTTTTCTTTTCCTCATCCTTTATTGACTAATGTTATTAATTGCTCAGTTACAGTTCAAATTCACAATAAGTCTCTTCATTGTTGTTATCGTCTAGATAGAAAAGTAGAATCCAGGTAGCTTTCCAGACTTAAAATTAAAAATTTATTGATGTATACTGTGCAACGTTTTTTAGTGTTCTCCCTGAAGATAACAGGAAATTTAAATATGTCAACATAAGTATTTGCAGTATAGTATACCACAAATTCTTATGTAGCGTTAAAGTAAAGACATGAACTTTCTAACAGGTCTTACGTCTGTCAAATACTTAGTATGGAGCCTTGGATGGAAAGCACCCGTTACAAGCATATGCATAGGCAGTTTATTTATTTATTTATTCATAACAAATTTAGTTTAGCTTTAAGGTTAGGTAATCTGTGGTAGACAAAATAAAGGTATAGGTATGGCAAGGGATATGGTGCTTTAAATGGCTACTTATTTCCTAATATTAAGAAACAAAGAAGACATTTATTCATTTTGCAAGGCACACAAATATAAGAGCATACACACAATACAACAATTATCACATTTAATATTGCGAACCCAATGCAATATTTTCGGGTGGTGGTAAAATACTGCGTGCCAAATATGTGTAAGAAAATTAAAATGTTTTCTTTGGTATTACAGCCTGTTCTTAATAAGCAAGCTGCCAATCTATGTTTTGCTTCATTTTATTGCCAGGCGTTAGTAATCAGTAGGTATTTAGTATTCAGTATTTATTCAATTTAAACGTCTGCCACCGGCTGCTATGCTCTCTACGTCAAAGCACAGTGGCGAAAGCACTGCTGCTTGGCGGAAGGAATAATATTTTTTTTTTACTAATTGACAAGATGAATTACCCGTAATTTTCTATTACTGTAGTGCTCGAGCTAGCGCCTCCCGCTGCTCGGCATTCGTGTGCGCATAATTATGAAAATGGTTGCTAATCAAGTTTAAATCGGTAAAAGTAGATCCTAAACAGCTTTTCAATTTTTTTTCTGTCTGTACACTACCATAAAACGCCTATAACCGACATTGTGATTTATTCAAAATAAATCTACCTATCATTTATCAAATCTGTTATCGGTATAAGTACAAATACAAAATACAAAAGAATTTATTTCACCAAAAAACATCATTATTTTACAATAATTAATAATTAATTTTGTGCTCCTCCGGAACCGGGTAAAAAGAGAAACAATCGAAATAGACATGAACCGCGAAAAATTACCTATGCGACGCTCTCTACCTATAATAAATAATCTAATCAGTTGTAATGACTGTCTGATATCGGTCTGTTATCCACTTCTACACTTTAAAATAGCTCTTAATACAACAAAATATAAAATATTTTGTGTTGTATTCCAATACTATTGTTGATATTGGCGTTGAGGTATAAAGATCAAACAATAAATGAATTTAGCATTGAATAGTTCGCCGTTGCCATACGTGTTTGCTAAGTAGCATTCGTTAGGTTGCAAATATATTGATGTCTTTAGGTGAAGTAGTCTGTTCCTAATGTGGGTTAGAGCGAAGTGGTTGGTGCTGTGGTCGATGTGGGCGGCGCGGCTGGCGCGGCAGCCGACGGCGCCGCTGCGCGTGAGCAGCGGCCGCCTGCGCGGGAGCATCGCGCACGACGGCTCGCACGCCGCCTACCTCGGCATACCTTATGCGACGCTCACGTCGGAAAACAGATTCCAGGTATGTTCAAATCCATGGTTATACTGCCGTACTCTTTTCTTTAGTAAAAAATAATTCTTCAACATTAAAAACGTTTTGATACCTCTTTATGGCCTCTAAATGGCCTTTACCCACTTTCTGGAGTAGTCTACTCCAGAAAGTGGGTAAAGGCCATTTGCATAATTTAGACTAAAACGCAATATTTTAATAGGTACCATTTTTACTTTTAGGCTCCTGGTCCTGAACCAAAATGGGAAGGCTTGTATGATGCAATGGATCACCAGGTGATGTGTTACCAACGCACCCTCGTTGGGAAGCTGTTAAGGGGACGAGAACAATGCCTGACCCTAAACGTGTTCACTCCGGTGTACCTCTCGGAGACTCCGCTCCCAGTTATGGTCTTCATCCACGGAGGAGGGTTTATAGAGGGATCTGGAACACCTCTGGTGTACGGTCCAAATTATTTGGTGCAAAAGGGTGTAATTTTAGTGACATTTAATTATAGACTAAACGTGCACGGATTCCTGGGTTTGGGAATTAAAGAAGCACCTGGCAACGCCGGGATGAAAGATCAAGTCGCGGCTTTAAAGTGGGTTCGGAGGAATATAAAAGTGTTTGGAGGCGATCCTGACAACGTGACGTTGTTCGGCGAGAGTGCCGGCGGAGCCGCGGTGTCGTATCACTTGCTGTCGCCGATGTCTGCTGGTCTCTTCCATAAAGCCATCACGCAGAGTGGATCGTCACTGATGTCGTGGGCGCACCAGGCGAACCCCGAACACAACGCACGACTGGTTGCGAAAACCATGGGATACGACACCGAAGATAGTCACGAATTATATGAAATTTTCAAAAATAAACCTCTTCAGGAAATCACAGACATAAAACCCCCTTTGAATGTAAAGAAAATTATGTTATCTAGACTCATTTATGCACCCAGTGTTGAAAAAATCTTTGAAGGAGTAGAACCATTTTTGACAAAGGATCCTTACCAATTATTGCTCAATGGAGAATATAACAAAGTTCCTATGATTATAGGAACCAATGATGAAGAAGGATATTTGTTTACAGGATTAGAGGAACCTTTAGTCCAACAGAATGTGGGTATTGAAGAATCATTACCAAATAATTTAGTGTTTCTGTCAGAAAATGAGACAAAACGTATTGCAAAAGAAGTTGAGAAAATGTACATGGGTGACGAACCCATATCAGAATCACCTTCTTCTCAGTTGAAACTTTCCAGATTTTACGGGGAACCATTCTTCAACTACCCTCCTATGCTTGAAACGGAACTGTTGTTGAATTCAAGTGGTCAACCAATATACCATTATAACCTTAAATATAATGGTTGGAGGAACATGGGCAAATTTGCTTCTGGATCCATTTTCAGAAATTCTGCCGGAGTGTCGCACGCAGACGACCTATTTTATTTGTTTTATCAATCATTTATACCATCGTGGTTTGATATGGAAATGATCGATAAAATGACAACATTGTGGACTAATTTTGCTAAGTATGGGTAAGTGTACAAATTCAATCCCGAAGATCTTTCGTTCCTCCTAGTGCTAGACTTTAAATGTCTGTATCAACTTTCTCACTCAACAGTTCTTTTTTTGTTGAATTTTCAGTGATCCAACCCCGGAAACCACGGAGCTGCTGCCGCTCCGTTGGCTCCCGGCCAGCAAGGAGGCACCACAGGCTTTCGCTATAGACAAAGAGCTGTACACCAGCCCAATGTGGCATCGAGAATCACTTAAATTCTGGAAAGACGTAGACTTGAAATATAGGCAGAAATAAGGGAATGAAAAGGTCGTACACAAAACTGTTGTCCAGTGGAATATAGTCTTAATTCACCATGAAAGATGAGCTTTGAGCCTAATGACATTGACGGTTACAGATGGTGACAGGGATGCCTAATATTTATAATGTAGAAAATAATACAAACACTGGAACTTGGCTTTAGCTTGTCTTTGTGCTGTTTTTTTCTGCTATTTTTGGCAATGTGGTTTAAGAGTCGTCATTCTCTATCATTATAACCATAATATTATGGTTAATAATGGTTCAAACATATGATATAGGTAGGTATGTTTAATGTAGATTTTATTTAATTTGTTTTTTATATATTACACTAATTTAAGATTTAAAGGGGCGAAAATCACGTTAGGTATAGGCTACGGTCAACAACCCAGCATTACCTTTATTCCCCTTTCCATCTATACGCCCACAATCATGCTAAACGAGGCCTTTAGGTTAGGGTTAGTATAGGTTGTAGGTCTGTTACCTTAGGCTCTGTCTACCCCGTATGGAATAAAGACGTGATTTATGTATGTATGTAGGTATGTCTAGTGGTCTGTGTTGTAAGATTTAAAATAAATATTTATGATACAAAATGCAAGTGCTTTGATTTCGTTACCATTTTTGCAGTGAGGTAAAAGTAAATGTATTTTATTGAGTAGCGGAGAAGCAAGGTAAATATTTCTTGCTATTCTAAAGGCGAAATAATTTTTTAAAGTGGTCCAGTAGGCTTTAAATTTATTCGTTAAGGGGGTTGCTCTTCCATACAAATCTTCCGTGCAGCTGCATTTCGTCCACAGGCTTAATTTTAATGCGGTTTTTTGAGGATAGTTAGATATGGATAAATTGTGTGCGCAAATTACAAAAAGGTGTGCATTTATCATACCTAAATTGCAGTACGATGCAGTAAATTTCGATGCATTTTACAATAGTGTGAGTAGCTAGTGTCAAATAAAAATAGTTGTAAAAACCAATCGACTATTTCGAACAGTCACGTGACCACTAATGTGGCTCAGTGGTTATGACTCAAAGAACTGAATAGTAAGTGACCAAGTTCAAATCCCGAGGCCGCATTTGATTTTTTTATATTTTCTAAACATTTTTTTTAATAATTTACAAATTTAAAGTGAGTAAGACCATCTCATTGAGATGTAGGAAACTTTAAGTTAATTTCAATATTTTTCTTGTCAAACCAAATCAAAGAAGCTAGGTGGTTTTACAACCACAAACTTAGCAGGTTGATTTAGGGAAATTTATGCCCATTATCAAACCTAAACTTGGCAAAGCTTTCATACCTAGTAAGTACTTTAGTATTAGGATCACACGTGCTTATTACTTTGGCATAGATGGTGGCGCCTCGCAGTCATATTGCCACCTTATAACATGTTTTGCCTTATGTACTAAGAAAAGGTACTCAACTACAGAAATTACACCTATTAAAATAAAAAAGTTCTTCTAGTTAATTACACGAATGCTTCTCACGAGAATCGAACCCTAAACTTCTGCATCAAAACACAGCCATACACCACGGCAATGATTTTAAAATCCGACAGGTGCTAAATACAAAATAGGCCGAGTAAATAGGTTTTCTCAATTATAGAACATTAAAAAAAAAACATGCGAGTCAAAAACCTGGCTAGACGGGTAATTAAAAAAACAATGACATGAAATTGTCATAAACTAATGATTGGCAGAACGTGGTGTCTCAAAATAAAAATAATCATTTTATTCGAAATAAATTATAGTCAATTGGAAGTAAAAGATGCTACGAGCTAGGATATTGTACGCAGCGTAGGCATTTATTTGGACGTACAGGTATGTAGGTACTTATCAATGAATCATAATATTTTTTAAGATACAATACTTCAACGTTTGTATCAGATTGGCACAAAATATTTTGTAAACGCAATTGAAGTGCACAGTCCCGGTGTCTGCATGTAATCAAATCTTGGAAGTGAATTGCGACCCACTTCTAATTGATCAGATTGACGTGAAATCTGGCATAAGTACTTGTAAGTCAGACTTGTAAGAAGTACTACAGTAATCTTGAAGTGAAATTCTGGTATCGTTCCCGCTGTTGGAAACTCATCAACAGAAAGAGTAACAACCATCCATGCATTACGTTTACGTCTAATTATAACTTTTAGAACTCAGAGGAATCTGTAGTGCTCGAATCGAACTTGCTATTGACCAGGTTTTTTAGGGTTCCGTACCCAAAGGGTGAAAACGGGACTTTAATTACCTACTAAGATTCCACTGTCCGTCTGTCTGTCTGTATGTACCGTCTGTCTGTCACCAGGCTGTATAGTATCTCATGAACCGTGATAGATGAAATTTTCACAGATGATGTATTTCTGTGGCAGCTATAACAACAAATACTAAAACAATATATTTTTGTCCATCTCTCTATGTAAGTAAAGTAACCAATGTAAAATAAATAAATAAATAAATATCATGGGACAAATTACACCAATTGACCCAGTCCCAAAATAAGCACAAGGCTTGTACTATGGGTACCAGGCAACGGATAAACATACTTATATAATGTAGGTCAATACATACTTAAATACATACAACCCAAATGACCTCACACTGCTTACATTTTGCTTAGAAGCCACGCCGTCTGTCTGTTTGTCTGTCTGTCTGTCTGTCTGTGTCACCAAGCTGTATATCATGAACCGTGATATGGCTGTCAGCTATCATGATTGTCTAGCGACAGTTGAAATTTTCACAAATTACGTTTCTCTGTTGCCGCTCTAACATCAAATACTAAAAACAGAATATTTTTGTGAGTCTAAGTATGTAAATAAAAAAATATAAAATTACCTCATAAAGAGTACATCTTGCTTAGGAGGCAGGGCTCTGCTAACACTGGATTTTATATTTACTTGCCGAATTTGTACGAATCCCTCGGTACGAGAGTCCGACCCACACTTGGCCAGACTTTGGTGTTCGGAACACAAAGGAGCTTATCTATTACCAAGTTCATGCTGTACCATGATTTATTTTATGGCCACATTGTTCAAATTCGTCCGTCTATGGCTGTCTATCTGTCCGTCTGTCCTAACTTTATAGTTTTTTTACCCATATTAGGTAGTTATATTTTACTCATTTTCATGCTGGTCTGGAATGTACCAGTTGCTTCGCTTCTCGCGCAGATGGTAAATGCAAGAATCTTAGGAATCATATTATTATTATAGGCGATACGGCAATCCGTCACTAGCTTGATTCCGCTTTCCACCTATACGCCCACAATCATGCTTGTTCTTGATGGACTTAAGGTTTTGTAACCTTAGGCTCTGTCTACCTCGTAAGGGATAGACGTGATTTGTGTATGTATGTACATATTTTACAGAGTATCCGACCGGCGTCCGAATACCGAATTTGCCGTCAAAATGATAATTAAAAACTATACGTACGTATGTATACATTATAGAAAGGTATAAGAAAGGTAAGTAAAATAAACAAATAGAAAAAAAGGAACCATTGTAGAAGCACTTATTTTGTCTGTCTGTCTTTCCGTCTGTCCATTCTTCTGGACCATTTTGTGATAATTTATTTATCTGTAGGTTTTTATTTTTAGCTTTGTATGTTTATATAGGTACTTACTTTTGTTTTTTAACTACTTTTGTGATTGTCATAAATAAACTTTTTCTTTATTTCTTTCTGTCTGCCTGTCTGTCTATCTGTTCGTCTGTTTGTCTGTATGTATGTATGTCTGTCTGTCTGTCTGTTCGTTTGTCTGTTTGTCTATGCGTTTGTCTGTTTGTCCAACCATCCATCCGGAGGTCCATCCGTTCGTTTGACTGTCTGTCTTCTATGCGTCCGACGATCCATCCGGCTGTCTGTTTGTCTGTGCATCCGAACAACCGTCCGTCCATCCGTCCATCTGCTTGTTAATCTGTGCGTCTAATCATCCATCCGTCCGTCCGTCTGTCTGTCTGTCTGTTTGTATGTGCGTCCAATCATCCGTCCGTTCGTCCGTTCATATGTCTGTCTGTGCGTCCGACCCTCTATCCGTTCGTCACTGTCCATCTGTTTGTATGTAAATCTGTCTGTCTGTTTGTCTGTCATTATAAATATTATTCATCCATTCGTCCGCCCATTCATCTGTATCCTTTTGTAGTACTGACTGTAGAATATTTTTTCAGATTCACATTGGATTCGGAAGGTACTTAATTTTTGTCTCCAGTAACAGGAAATAAGTGAAGCAAACATCCACTGGACGCGAGCGTATCTTACTTGCTATTATTGTGCAAGAAGGGCAAAAAGTTTACTGCTGGTGTGATGATAAAAAAAAATTGTTGGTTCTAAAAACACATGAAGCATTCTGTAGATTTTTATTGGCGTAATTTGTAATAACATAACATAATGAGATAAAAATAACTAGGGAAAATATCAAGACCGTGAAATGCCAGATGTCCAACAGCGGAGTTTTGTCAACCCTGTTCTGAAGTCTTGAAGACTTTTCGTCTGTCTTTCATGTTCTCATTACCTATGACCAGTAAATCAAAAGGAAACTGTATGATACAGGGTGATATTAATATCACCGTCCAAGTTTTTACGTAGTTTTTTACGTACGTATCATACGCAATCGTAAGTCGCAGGTTCACGGTGGATGTAAGCCGCTTCCAACCGAGGCAACTGGAGCTGTATGAAGGAGGCCTATGGCCAACAGTGGACGTCCTACAGCTGATATGATGATGATGATGATGATAATGATGACAGGTATCATTTAATGATACTATTTGCAATATTTTAATACCAAACTGAAAAATAATGCTTGTATTTGTTGTGTTGTTGCTTTCGACGTTGATAAAAAAAGTCAGCCTATATAATGCCAAGTAGGAAAATAAGTTATGATTGTTTTTTGTATGCATGTAAAAAATATTATTTTGTGGACAATAAATAATAAGTGGCAAATTTCCATTACATGCAATTCAGTTATGAAACTTATGAATAATCTGTCGTGTAAAATTTTATTTATTTAATATGTTACGTCGATACCTTGGGGCTCAATTGTCGTATAAGCCAAAAGTCGAATTTTCAGGAGAGCCAAAAAACCAAAAAGAAAATTAAAAATAAATTGTAACTTTTGTTTTAACTGTTATAAAGAAGCTTCGTAGGACGAAAGTTCTTAAAATTATGAGTAGAACAATATGGATTCATAAAATTTAAGATAGAACCCATAACAAAGAAAATAGATGGCTTATACGCTTCTTAAAACCAAAACAGCATATCGTTTATGACCGAAATAATAGTTGTTGTTTGGCTACTTAGGGCGTAAAAGTCAGCTATTACGATTTATTGAAAAAACCAAAGGTGTAAGTCGCCGGTTTTCTTTTTTTGGTTAGGTACTTTACTGTAAAAAAATAAATGACGTATAAACACCTCAAACTACTTTTCTGCGATAGTGATGATAAGGTGGTATAAACCAAATCAGTTTGAAAATCGTATTTGACTTTCAAAGTCCATTAAAATTAAAAACGTTTGAGGGTTCGGTAGAACAAAAAAATCTTATAGTAAAAATATATATATTGGTGATGGTAAGAAATCAATGCCAACGAAAAAAAAACACAAATATCGTTGTTATTATTAAAAATATTGTTCAAGTACCACATTAAAAGATAAAAATGAAAAGTAAAAAAAAGAATAGATCATTAAATACTTCTAATCTCTTTACATTTAAATCAATCTTTTTTTAAAAAATATGTATTTAACGCTCATTTTATTCCGAATTAATTTTTTTTGGCGTTTATTGCCATGACATGAAACGCTACTGTAGGCCGCACACCAAACTTTATTCTGTTATTTGAAATAATTCAGGTCGTATTCACCAAATTGGTTTGGTGGTGGCTTATACATCCTATAAATAAAACTTGATTGCAGGTAGTATGATAAACTTTGTTCAATTTTCAGAAATCGTTAAGGTCGTATACGCCAAGTTTGATAAGTAATGTCCTTTATGCCAATTACAGATTTTGATTTAGGATCAATAATACCTTTGCATTTTTCACACTGAGTAGCTGGCTTTAACTCATTTTTTTAAAATTTCCTGTTTAGTGCAACAGAAAATTGAGGGTTTATTTGATATTTTTTTGGGATTTGGAGAATTTTAAATATACACGTCGATAGAGAAAAAAAACTGAGCTAAACTGCATTCAAATCTCATTTTCGTCAAAATGGCTTATACGACAATTGAGCCCCAAGGTAGCGACGTGATCTACAGTCACCAGCATAAATATGTGATCACTTTTGTACCTTGTCACTTTAAAGTCATGTTTGAAAAACCATACGAAATCATGTAACGACTGAAAGCGACAAGGTACAAAAATGATCACTTATTTATGCTGGTGACTGTACAAACTACAATTTCGTGACATCTTTTAATAAATTATTAAATATTTTGAGTTTCGTATTGAGAGACTCGTGTATTTGGAAATGCTTGTATTTTTCGTCTTATTTCCCTAGGTATTGACTATACGTGGGACTGCCTATACAACGGGTCCCATTTCGTACCTTCTAACAATAGTATGATCATTTGTTCATAGGTATTATGTATATACTATCAATCAACAGGCTAGCAACCCATCGCTCATTTTGATTCTCCTTTCCACCTATACGCCCACAATCATACTAAACGTGGCCTTTAGGTCTTGTTACCTTAGGCTTTGTCTACACCGTAAGGGATAAAGACGTGATTTAAGTATGTATGTATGTACTATCAATAAAAGAGCCCTGCAGGAAAACTTCAGGAAAAAGTAGTTTCAGTAGTTAATTCTCACAAAATTTTAGTATGAATTTTCAGTATCTTGGTATGGTTTTTGTATGAGCATAACTCTCTCAGAATTATAATTAGTTAGGCATAATTATCAATAACTAGTCAGTGTGTGTTATTTCAAAGAAGTTATCGCGTTTAAAAAACATAATAGAAATAGACAAATATAAATTTGATCATTACTGGAAGCATGTAATTCTGAGGGAGTTATGCCCAAATGAAAAAAATAGGTATCAAGAGACTTGAATCTCCATCAAACTAAAATTTCGTGAAATTTGACTGAAAACGCTTTTACTCCAAGTTTCCTCCGGGTCGGGTTCCTATATTTCTAACCTACAGTAGAACGTTTTCACGATCAACGCGGTCAACAGCACAGTGAATTTTCTTGTCAGTTCAATCAAAATGAAACTTCACTAAGACATTTGCAGTGAAAAAGTTCAACAATGTGTCAGGACTTGATTTGTCACTACCCAGGAATAAGTACATACTTAGTACGGATAAAACTATTCGTATACCTGTTACAGCGTGTAAAATGTTTATGAATACTGAATAGAATAGTGATACAAATTATTTCAAAAGTGACATCTCACTGGTATTTGGTTTCAAATCAAATTGAAAGTTTTATTTGAAAAATATATCTTTTTTTTAACTACCAGCGCTTTGATAAATTAGCCCTTGTGTGCGCATACCACATGTTGCGTGGCGCATTTACTTATGAGTCGAATGATTTCGTTCGTAGTAGCCATTACGCCATAGGTACTATGGCAGCGTGCACGTTTTTTCAACTTATCAAACACAAAGTCGAATATCTACCTACTATACCAATTAGAAAAATATAGGGACTTACCCGTGGCCCACCTAATTTGTCCACCCGGAAAACCAATACCCAGCTTCCAATACCCAGAAAAAAGGAGCTCCGCCCCAGAGCGGAGAATTTCACTCCTCCGTAAGGTCGACCGCGGGGTTCCTATTTCTATTCAAACTGATTCGGGCATTTGAAAATACCTAATGAACCTAACCTAATTTTACTATCTCAAATGAGAATTCTTATTTTTATTGACCCGAAATTCCTAATGGCACAACCAGTTGCGCACAACATATATGTAGAGTAGGCTCATGAGGAAAGCGCTGATATAATACGCGTCGAGCTGCAATTTTATTTTTTCGCGTGTGGACTAGACACCGTAGTACTCTGCTTTATCCCACTCTAGGTAACGCTAATCAAAACCATCGACGGATGAAGTTGGACTTTTGTGGAAGTAAGTATTATAGTAAGTAAAAGCGAGTTCAGATGGATTAGATTTGTTTTGGAGTTGTCATTATTTTATTTGACGTACCTACCTATTGCAAAGTCATCATAATTATCTAATATTATTTTTTCCTTTTATGCGCTATACGATGAATTATTGTAAATATGAATTATGATGACATAAGGACATAACTTAAAAAAGGCAGCTCACAACTCTGGAACAAAATTATCTAACCAAACCCTAACTAAACCCTTAGGCCAAGAAGCATTCAGACGTAGTCCCTACCCGCTATGCGTAATTATTTCCTTTGTCTGAACCTATACTGCGATGCATTTTGGTGAAAGGATCCGAATGGCTAGCACGAGTGACTTCGTCTCATCGCTGCAACCAGGCTCATTCTCAAGTTACCTATTTACGAAAGGCGCGCCTGACTCGAAACCTTACGGCGCTAGCTGTTTAGATGCCCCAGACGAAACGCTTATAAGTTATAATGCATAAGAGTATTAATAAATGTCAGACGATGGTGATGATGATGTCTCTACGTGTGAACGAATATCAAATATAAATCGCAGGTTCCTACATACTGATAGGTACTTTGAAGATACTAGCAATGACGGTATATGAATTTGCCGCTAGAGGCGCTATTGTAAATGAGGTATTATACAGAAACGTAAAATTAGTAGTACCTACAAGTTGCATATTCCGGCTTTACATAACGGATTTTTAGTGTTATTAAGATTGTTTCCTTCCGATTATTATCGCAGACATACCTACGACAGGTTTATTAAAAGAGAAAAGAAGAGTTATGAAAATTAAGAGCCAAATTAAGCAGGCAAATAAAATGGCAGCTAATTTAGAAGATAAGATAGGACTGTGCAACACTGGGTAATAAATAGCTTGCTATTAAATATTAATTAAAAGAAATCCTGAATAATGTGATATACCTTACTCTACAGTGGCGCCAACTAGTGAGTACAAATACGATAGCCCTCATTCTAACAAAGTACAAAAAAATTTACTCCCTGGTATTCAAAAAGGGTTAAAGGTGGCATTGATTCACATATTTGCATCTGCTAGACTCATATGTAATATTTATAACTAGCTGAGCTAGTAAAAAATATTTCGCCTTAAAGTCAGTTTTTGTCTGAGATGGCGCTGTATACGAAAAATTAAAGTTTTTTTGTGCATTTTTCATATTTTTGATTACATATTCAGCTATTCGTGGAAGAGAGAAAGCCAACAAATCAATAATCATAAAAATCCGTGCAGCTATTCCAAAGTTATCAATAGTTAAAATAACACGACTTACTTTGGTACGTATAGATTTGTAAAATTTCTGGTAAAAGTAAAGTTGATATAAAAACGAAAATATAACGTGAAAAGTTACGCTAACAGCTTAGCAAGGTGTTGCAATATTTTTCCACCCGCCAGTGCCTCCTATTTGCATGTGTGTGTAAGACCTAGTATCTGTATAAGGCCGTTAATGACACCAGCGTTTGTGCAGCTATTCTCCGAATTGGTGCATAATTACCATTTGAGTGTAGTCTCAAAAAATCGGCCGTATTGAATTGTGTGCGCAAATTAATTGATAATCTATAAATGTATTAAGAATCTTCTAAAAACTACAAAAAACCAACAAAATTGATTATAGCGCCATCTAACGGGACTTTTACAATGAGCTAACGCGAGCATCCGCCTTAAACATACAAATCTTTCCTCTTTATTATAATATTAATGTAGATGTAAACATTTAGTTGTTCTAAGTTACAAATTAGGTACTTAGCAAATTCTAGTGATTGTAATTTTGCATTTACAATATTATTAGGCTCCAAACGAATGCAAGGTAAATAAATTAAACTTGGAAATGTTATAAAAAGTTGCACAATAAATTTAATTCAAATTTAGATAAACCTTGTAAGGTAAGTTTTAGCAGAGATTCAAAATTGGGCAAATTTATGTATTAGATACTCCTGCCGCCTACACATAAGTTTCGTAAGTATTTAAAACCCAGGCTAAATACAAGACATAGGAATATTGTAGAAACGACTTAACATACCAAAAATACGCGCTTTAGTGTACAATTTAAAGTTTTTAGACCTAGTGGTGAGTTGTCTGCATAGTCATTTTAACTTCAAAATATGTATGACTAGCTGTTGCCAGCGACTTCGTCTGCAAAGAATTCGTTTATCGCTATCCCGCGGGAACTACGCAATTTTCCGGGATAAAATGTAGCCTATGTGCTATTCCAGACTTTTCTCTATCTATGTGCCAAATTTCATCCAGATCCGTTGGGCCGTTCTGGCGTGATTGAATAACAAACAAACAAACATCCATCCATCCATCCATCTATCCATCCATCCATCCATACTTTCGCATTTATAATATTAGTTAGATAGTTAGATTAGATTTTCTGCTCAGCTTCTTTTGTTTCTAAAAAGACGATACCTACTAAACTATTTTATTTACCGTAATTATCAATTATCATTCTTCTCCATTCAGATATTTTCGTAATCATTCTCCCATGACATAGGTCAACATTCACTTTATGCAAAAAAGTTAACATATCTGATTGTGGTTATCAACCACCGAATAGACCAAAGTTTTGTTAGAATATAGTGATGTAGCACCTCTTTGTATGGTAGTTTAGCTAATATTGTCTATGATTGGTTTGGTTGTCATGTATGTCGTGTTTTAAGTTGTGGCTGAATAAATAATATATTAAATATAAAATGGTATTTCAACATGGTAGCAGATCGTTGGAGCGTTGAGAACGCTGAAAAATAAAATGGACCGAAGACTGTAAGACTGACGGCGGAATAATTTAGTTTAAAGAAATAAGGTGAGAAGATGTTTTTGAAGTATGGCGAATGTAACGGAAGATTGTTCTATGAAAATATTTGACGGAAATAATTACGATAAATGGAGATTTAGACTGAAATTACTATTGGAAATGAAGGGATGTTATGCGGTAATAGCAAATGAGATAAGACCGGAAAATATTAAGGAAAATGATTGGATAAAAATGGATTTGAAGGCAAAGAATTATATTGTCACGAGTGTCACGGACAGTCAGCAAGAAATAATTATATCGGAAACGACTGCATGGAAAATGATCAAAAAATTTGATACAATATATCAAGTACAGTCAACCGCAAATAAGTTGATGTGCAAACGAAAATTATTAAAATTGAAAATGGCGGATGGAGATAACCCGGTAGAATTTTTGAATGAATTTGAAAAGAATGTGAACGAATTAAAAAATACTGGAGAAGAGATGACTGAAGATGACAAATTGAATTATTTATTGTTATGCTTACCAGAAAGTTACACGCATTTAGTAGATATTGTTGATGCATTGCCAGCGAAGGATAAGTCGGTTGAATATGTTAAGTCAAAGTTATTCTTGAACTACAAGAAAAAGGAGGAAAATGAGACTAAAGGAATGGAAACTTTTAATACTCAGAAGAGAACGTCAGAATGGAGAATGAGATGCTATGGATGTTACGAGCCCGGTCATTACCAAAGAGATTGTCCAAAGAATGAAGAAAAGGATCGAAATATGCCAAGATGGCGAGGAAACTACAATTTTAGAGGAAATAGTAATATGACAAGAAATTACAACTGGAGAGGACAGAATTATAGAGGAACTAGAGGAAATATGAGAATGATGACAAGAGGTAGAGGTAATTTTTCAGGTACATGGCGCGGTACAAGGCGAGAATGTAATTATAATACACCCCAGGATGATACGACAGGAGAAGAGTTTTTTAATGTCGAGGTGATGACTTCTGCGAGAGATCCGGTGAGTGAAGATTATTCTAATAAAGAGAATTTGACATGGTTATTAGATAGTGGATGTTCTGACCATATAGTAAACAGTCATGACTATTTTATAGAGTGTAGAAATTTAGAAAACCCGATTGATATTAAAGTCTCCTACTGGGTCTCCTAATGGTTTTTCATTAAAAGCTAATAAGATTGGAAATATTTTAATGTACTTTTATGTAAACGGTAAATGGGTGCAGACAACGATTAGAAATGTATATTATGTACCGAGTATGAAACAAAACTTATTGAGTGTATCTTCGATAACGAGTTATAATGGTTATGTAATTTTTAATAATAATGGAGCTAAGATTTATAATGGGTCTAGTAATGAGTTGTTAGCTATCGGTGAGAGGAAAAATAAGTTGTTTATATTGAATGGAAAAGTAGGTAATACGGTTGTAAAATCATACACAAGTAATAAAATGACTGAAAAAGAAAAGTGGCATAGAATTCTTGGACATACCAATTTTATGAATTTAAATAAAATGTGCCAACAGAAAATATTACATGGTTTACCAGAGAGGATTGATAATGATTTCATACAGTGTGAGATTTGTTTAACGAATAAAATGTATAATTTACCTTTTGAAAATAATCGACGACGTGCAAATGATGTTTTAGAGATAGTGCATACAGATGTGAATGGACCGTTGAATCCTACAGGTATTGAAGGTGAACGTTATTTTGTTTCTTTTATTGATGATTTTAGTAGGATTGCGAAAGTGTATTGCATTAAACATAAAAATGAAGTGTTAGAGTGTTTTGAAGCATATATGAATTTCGTTGAAAACATGACAGGGAAGAGAATAAAGGAACTACGATGTGACAGAGGAAGAGAATATATAAATAAAGATTTTTACAGATTGGCGAAAAATAAAGGGATATATATAAATCCAAGTCCTGCGTTTACGCACGAATTGAACGGCGTTGCAGAGAGATTTAACAGAAGCGTAATGGATAGAGCGAGGTGTCTAATTTCGGAAGCGAAGGTAGATAAAAAATATTGGCCAATTTTAGTGGAGACTGCAGTGTATATAGGAAATAGATTGTTAACAAATACAGAGATAAAGAAAACGCCTTATGAAATATTTACTGGAAGACAGCCAGATGTATCCAAAATGAGAATAATTGGAAGTAAGGTTATTGTTAGAATTCCTGAAGCAAAAAGAACGTCAAAACTAAATCCAAAAGGTGTTAAAGGTATTTTAGTGGGTTATACAGGTACAGGATATAAAGTATTAGTGGAGAATAAAGTGACTGAAACAAGACATGTATCGTTTATAGAAGAGACTGCTAGACTGATTGTAAATAATGAAGATGATAATGACGAAGTATTTGAAGACGCTGATGATATGCGAGACTCAGGTGAATCTGAAGCGCAGAGAGAAGTGATTGAACATGGAAGACCACAAAGAACAAGAAAAGTACCCGAGAAATTTAAAGACTACGAAATTTATGTAAATATGTGTGATGCAAATGTACAAGAAAACTACGAAGCGGCAATAAATAGTTCTGAATCAGTAAAATGGACGAAAAAAAAGAATGAGACGTGGGATATTGTAGATGAAGAAATATGATTATGTTGAGGAGGTGTTGCCAATAAGAAGAATTTTGTGTGATTTAGATGTTAAAATAAAAGACAGTGTTAATATTTATGAAGATAATACAGGCGCGATTGGTTTAGCTAAAAACGGGAAATTCTCTAAGAATTCTAAGCACATTGATATAAGCTATCATTTTGTGTATGATTACGAAAAGAAAGGTTTAATAAATGTTAAGAAAATATCGACTGAAGACCAGATTTCAGATATTTTTTTTTTTTTTTTATGTGAATAGGAAGGCAAACGAGCAAGTGGGTCACCTGATGGTAAGCGATCACCACTGCCCATAGACACCCACAACCCCGGGGATAAATTGACAAAAAAATATATTGACAAAAGCATTAGGTAAAGTGAAGTTTCAAAGATTTAGAGAGTTATTAGGTATTAAAGAATATTGAAGGTGTTTTTGAGTAGTAAACGGATTGTTATGACTGTAGCTATTTATGTTTTTATTGTCAATTACTGTGAATTGATTTAAGTGTTTAAAAGAGATGCTAAATCAAGGAGGTGTGTTAGAATATAGTGATGTAGCACCTCTTTGTATGGTAGTTTAGCTAATATTGTCTATGATTGGTTTGGTTGTCATGTATGTCGTGTTTTAAGTTGTGGCTGAATAAATAATATATTAAATACTAGCTGTTGCCCGCGACTTCGTCTGCAAAGAATTCGTTTATCGCTATCCCGCGGGAACTACGCAATTTTCCGGGATAAAAAGTAGCTTATGTGTTATTCCAAATCATAAACTATGTCTGTTCCAAATTTTATCCAGATCCGTTAAGCCGTACTGGCGTGAAAGAGTAACAAACATCCATACATCCATACATCCATACTTACAAACTTTCGCCTTTATAATAGTAGTAGGATAAAATGGTATTTCAACAAGTTTAGTGTCGCTAGTTAGTTCCGGGACCGAACTCCTCTCCTTGCTGTATCGCAGTACTGATACGCTGTGCGAGGAAGCTACCAGTTTTTATCTCCCCTGGGGATCAATGAACCTCTTTGTTACCTACGTCTTTTTTGTAAATTATGAATCTGAGGTCTTATTTATTTATAATCATAATCATAATCATAATCGTTTATTTGTTAACATAGGTAAACATTTAGACAAATATGACAGGTCATTTAGAGTATCACTATGTTGCGCCATAACATAAGGCATACAAATAGCTACAGCTCGACATGCAGCATGCTTCTTACATATTAACTATATCTACTACAACTAACATAAGTTCTCCTCAATACAATAAATTAAAGTTGAAATATTAATAATTAAAATTGATTTGTATTATTAAAAAATTAATATGTCACAAACTACAACTAAAGAATTACATCACAGTATCCCCGATATACTCACTAACACTATAATAAGCCTTTGCAACCAAAAAAGAAAATAATGTTTTTTTAAATTGTTTTATATTATCAGTATTTAATATTTCGTCTGGTAGCCTATTAAAAATTCTTGGTGCCATCCCGAAAAAACTTTTTGCCATCAAAGCGGTGTTAGAAGGTTTGGTGCTAATTTTACCTTGCTGTCGCAGACTGTTGAACTTTGAAAACTGGTTTATATTGCTCTTTACATAGCACGCAACCTCATATATGTAGAGACACGGCATGGTTAAGATCTTAAGTTCAATAAAATGAGGTTTACATGACTCCGTTTGTTTAATTCCACACACCGATCTTATGCACTTCTTTTGACACTTAAATGCCATATCCCGGTCCGTCGAATTCCCCCAGAATATGATAGCGTATCTTAAAGCTGAGGTGACATATGAGTGGTATGCTGTGAGCACCGCGGATTGACTTATAACTTTTCTCAAGTTGTATAACGCAAAAGAAAATTGGTTAAGTTTTTTACACAGAGAGTCTATATGGTATTTCCAAGTCAGCTTATTATCTACGTTTAAACCTAAAAATTTTGTTACTACTGTTTCATCAATTATATGTCCTCCATATGTAATTGCTAAATCCGGGGTTTTTTTTAGTTCTTTGTTTAAATTGCATAATTTTTGTTTTTTCTAAGTTTATATTTAAGTTGTTGTTCTTCAGCCATTCAATTATTAATTCCAAAGATTTATTAATGTCTGATTCATATGTCCCTATATTATGTCCCGTGAATACTACTGTGCTGTCATCTGCAAATAAAACCATAGGATAGTCGATTGCTTGAGGTAGGTCGTTTATTTATTTATTTATTCATCAAACAATTTACACAGCATTACAGTAAAGACCAAAGCACTGGAAAACTTAATTTTAAAAAGTATACTATTAAATACATTCATCAAATAATTTGTAACATAATAATATTTTTAATTAAAAACGCTAATTTTATGACAAGCTCGCTAAAAATAAAATAATTCTAGACAGAAGTGTCACCCAGCGATCAGCGAACACATCAGCATCCTGGATCCTGGACAGAAACACATTTAATAATGCTATCGCCCTGGCCGTTGGACAATTCCTGGCTCTACGAGTCCTTAATCCCGCTGCCGCCGCGAACAAGTGTTGGCGGCGACGCGCTCCCGCTCGCGCATACTGCCGCGGGACGAATAGAGTGATCTGCCGCAGTACCGAAGGGTTATTGACTCTATTTTGCAACAAAGAGCGGTAATGCACAAGCAACTGATAATTACGCCTGTGGTCTCCAATCCAACCATGCCCGACACAAAAAGTGATGGGAACAAAAACGGATAATAACCATACATCCTTTTGTACGGGTACCGAGCAAACTTTCGCTGGACTCTCTCAATGAGCAATGGTACTTTGACTCAAAAGGATCCCAGACAATGCAGTGCTTAACCCCAAATGGTACAAAATTATATTCGGAGCTGAAACCTCTGCATTTGTTTTTCTTTCATTAATTTTTACCTTCCGTACTGGTTTGAGAGCAAAGAAAAAACATAGAATATAGGTACCAGATGCTTTTCTTTCCGAGTAGACCTTACACCCCGTCGAGGGAATGCATTCTTTATACAAGTGGCGGCACGTAAGTAAAACGTGGAGGGGAGATGCGCAGTATGAAAATGATGTTGTTTTTCATACTGCGCATCTCCCCTCCACGTTTTACTTACGTGCTGCCACCTGTACATTGGTAAAGACCTCCGCAAAGTAACGCCTGTTTCATTTAACTGATCATAGCTAAGCTGTGTCTCACAGTTATTCCAAACTGCAGAATCACTATGCACGTGGAAACATAATGTTATCAATGCAACATATGCTACTTTATAGCTTAATGTATCTTCGTGATAACACAGCCAATTAAAAGCGAAACTAACTATCAATTTTGTTTGTAAATACATACTTAGTTGATTGTTATTAATTATGAAATGTCTTGACACTTAAACGCAGTTAAAATACAAACATACAATTAGGTACGTGCATATTAACCACGTCTTTATCTTTTGCGAGGGAAATATAAATTTTTGAAATGTAACCTACGACCTCCCTACTACTGTAACGTCGCTTCGTGCACATGGCATTAACCTACACGGAGACACGAATCTTATGTGGTTGACCTAAAAGCCACTTTAGCGTGAATGTAGGCGTATAGGTGGTAAGAGAGATTAGAACAGTGATGGGTTGCTAGCCGCAACGCCTGTAATATGATTCCTAAAATTATTGCCCGCTCCCTTGATGAGCTTTTATCATCTGCGCCGGAAGAAAAGCAGCGGCTACATTTTGTGTTTTTCTTTGCTCCCAGACCAGCAAGGATACAGGCTTGTCCAACAGCTTCCTAATTCACTCCTAGTCATAGACCTTTAGACCATCCAACGCCAATTTCCGTCATTGATTTCTTCGAACGCGGCAGCCGCTCCGCCAGGATTGAAGATGTTAAGATTAGGCTGGAAATGATCCCATTGCTGCTTTCTATTATACGACAAGGGGGGCGATTTTTGAAAGCACAAGGAAGGCAAACGAGCAAGTGAGTCTTCTGATGGTTAGTAAGCACAACTACCCATGGACATTCGCAACCCTAATTTGTAAATGGGTGAGGACTAAAAAGTTACACACCGTAAATGAAACTTATAAATAATAATAATAATAATAATAATAAATCATTTATTTCAAGTTACAACCTGTTTAGGTGACTCATACAATTGCGTTAGTAAGAACAAATACAAATACAAATACAAATAATTTATTTGTCAAACATGGGTTATATTGGTGGTACAATAATTGTAGATTTGTATCACTATGCTGCGCCCAAGGGCGTACAAATATCTTGCAGGTAGGTACATTCACGTCATGCATTAAACTGATATACCGTCTAAAAACGTATTAAACATATTAACCTATTATACCAAACTATCACGCATATACTCCTCGATTGAATAGTAGGCCTTATCCGCCAAAAAGTCAAAAAGTTGTTTTTTAAAATCATTAACATCCTCGGTCATCAATATATTCTTCGGAAGCTTATTAAAGATTTTTGATGCCACTCCGAATACACTTTTAGCAAGTAGTGCTGTTTTGTATGGTCTTCTGTCTATTTTACATTTTTGGCGAGAACTCTTAAAAACAGGAAATTGGCTCTTGTTACATTTAACATATGTTGATAATTCGAAGATGTATATGCACGTCAGGGTTAGTACACGTAACTTAATAAAATGAGGCTTACAGGATTCGGTGGATGAAATACCACAGATCGCACGAATACACTTCTTCTGACCCCTAAACACCATATCTTTGTCTGTGGAGTTACCCCAGAATATAATTCCATATTTCAGAGTGGAAGATACATAAGCATGATATGAAGTAAGCACAGCAGCGCGGTTGACAATTTTATTTAATTTATATAAAGCAAAAGAGTATCTATTAAGTTTCTTGCAAATTATTTCAATTTGATGCCTCCACGTTAGCTTGTTGTCCAAACTTAAACCTAAAAACTTAGTTATATTAGTTTCTTCAATTTTTGTATTATTGTATGAAATTGTCAAGTCAATCGGTTGAGTTCGTTGTCTGAAATTCATAATTTTCGTTTTTTCCAAATTTACTTTAAGATTATTATCCGTTAACCACTATTATTGAGTGTAAGGATCTATTAATGTCCGATTAATATGTATTTAAATTTTCACCTGAAAAAATAACTGTGCTGTCGTCAGCGAAAAGTACCATGGGATTTTCAACGGCCCTTGGTAAGTCGTTTATGTAGATTAAGAAAAGCAAGGGGCCCAGTACGCTTCCTTGTGGTACTCCATATAAAATATCTCGAAAATGCGAAGAGTGGGTAATTTCACTTTTGGTGTTGAGGCATAATTCATTAATTTCTGTGATTTGTTTACGGTTACTTAAGTAGGATTTTATTAAATCATTTGTGTTCCCACGAACACCGTATCGAAAAAGTTTATCAAGCAAGATTTTATGGTTTACAAAATCGAAGGCTTTCGACATGTCCATATATAGAGCACAAACCGGTATTCTTTTATCGACTTTGGTCATTATAGCTCTTAGTAGGTCAAATATAGCCATGTCAATAGATTTACCCTTGCGAAAACCTTTTTGTTCCTGTGCAAATAGATTTTTACTCTCAAAATACTGATAAAGACTGTTATAAATTACTTTTTCAATAATTTTAGAAAATATCGAGATTAAAGTTACCGGCCGATAGTTATTAATGTCTTCCTTATTTCCTTTTTTATAAATAGGTTTTACGACGGAAATCTTCAGCTTATCTGGAAACATGCATTGATTGAAATAATTTTTGTATTGTGTAGAAATTTGTATGTCATATAAAGTGACAAAACATGTGAAACTCTCTTTCCTTCATACCTCAACATTATGTACCATGCTTTATGCAAATAAATGATTATGATTATGATTATGATTAACTATGTAGCTAAGTGGATGTGATATAATATAACTAACTTTTTTTATGATTTTTGTCGATATTCCATCGTAACCAGTACTATTCGTGTTCTTTAATGAATTTATGATCAAGTAAATGTCAGTGGGCTTGTGGGCTTCATAAATATAGAATTTGGAGAATTATATGTCCATTTATTTTTAGAATTAAAATTACAGTTAAAATTAGGATTAGAATTATGTTTTAAGTTAGAATTAGGATTAGAATTTAAATTAGAATTTAAAATTGAATTAGAATTAATATTTGAATTAGAATCCGAGGTTAAGTCACAAGTAATATTACTATTTCTATTACTGCACAAATTCGTACAACTATTCTGTATAATTTGGTCAACAAAGTAGTTATTAAATGTCTGAACTGAAGGCATAGACAATTTTATATATATTTTTTAATATTTTAAAAATATAAAACTAAACCTAAATAACAAGTACATACAGAAGCTTACAAAAGCTATTTGAGGTCGGACTGCAACAGTTAAGGTGGAAACACATTGTTAACACGCGACGCGACCCGATGCGCGAACGCGACGCGTGTTGAGTCGAATCAAATTGTATTATTTTCTATGACCAGAACCACACTATGAACATCCGATGCGACGCCATGCGCATACATTCGTTGCATCGGGTCGCGTCGCGTGTTAATAAAGTGTTTCCACCTTTAAGGTTGCGTTAGTAAGGTACAAAAGTTTCCGGCCTAATAATGAAAATTAACGTTTAGGTTAAAAAAAATATTTTTATTTTTCAATGTAGTCTCCTCCTATTGTTATACATTTTTCAGATCGTTTGATTAACATTTCTATGCCTTTAAAATAATATTCGGAAGTTTTGTCTTCGAAATGCTCGAAAACTGCAGCAGCGACCTCATCATCGGACGAAAATTTTCTCCCCCTTAAGTCCGATTTAAGTTTAGAAAATAAAAAATAGTCGCTTGGGGCTAGATCAGGGCTGTAAGGTGGCTGTGTAAGGTGGGTGACGGATTGTTTTAAATCCACATTTAGATATAGCCGCCTTTACAACTGCAGCCGTGTGGACAGGCGCATTGTCATGAAGAAGACGGACACCCCTGCTGAGTTTTCCTCGACGTTTAAGCTTTATTGCTTCTCGGAACTGGTCTATAAGGCAAGCATAGTAACTGCCGTTTACTGTCTGATTGCGTTCTTTGATATCTATAAGCAATATCCCTTCGCAATCCCAAAATATTGTGGCCATTATCTTTTTGGTAGATTGGCACACCTTTGCCTTTCGAGGGGGTGCTTCCCCAGAACGACGCCACTCCATCGACTCTCTTTTCGAAAGAGGATCATAGTATAAGACCATAGTTTCGTCTCCGGTAACAATGGACTGGATAAATTCACTCTCACATGACTTGAACTCCTCTAAAAGTTCCTTGGAGCACACCACTCGTTCAGCTCGCTGAGCACTCGAGAGAAGTTTCGGGACCCATCTTGCACTAACCTTATTCATGTTTAGATGGTCGTGTAGAATCCTAAGGACTGTTATTTTCGTAAGTCCCGTTCTTGACGCTATTTCCTTCGTCTTTAGTCTTCTGTCCTTCAGTACCTCTTGTTCGACTAAATCGACGTTATCTTGCGTAAGAACCTCAACAGGGCGGCCTGGTCGGGGTTCGTCATCGATGGACTCACGCCCTAAACGAAACTGCTTACACCAATCCTTAACAGTCGAAAACGAAGGGGAGGAATTCCCGTACACGTTATCTAACCTTTCTTTGATTATAGTTGGACTTATGCCTTCCTTTGTCAGAAATTTTATCACTGATCGATACTCCAATTTGAACATTGTACAAATTACACCGCTTTTTATATTTACTATGAAAACGAAAGTTACAAACCACGAAATTATCCACACAATAGCTGAATAAATGACAAATAAAATGACATTCATTTGTTTCTTGTTTTCTTCTTTTAAATATATACGGCCAGGAACTTTTGAACCTTACTGGTAGTTAAAATTCGCTAACTTTTTCCATTGTGACATGAAAGTTATCCATACAAATGTATGAGTAATTTTCGTGTCACAATTCACAATGGAAAAAGTTTTTTTTTTTTTCCAATATGGAAAAAGTTAGCGAATTTTAACTACCTTACTAACGCATTTTTTTTTAACGGTGTGTGACTTTTTGGTCTCATCTAAATGCGTTGCCGGCCCGGAAGCTAAGATCCTCGTGTGCCAGTAATTTCTCTGGCTGTTTTACTCTCTACTGCACTGCTGCTTGGTGGCGGGATCAGTAAAACTTTCCTCGTCTGTTTATTATTTATCTTTTGCCTGAGACACTGCTAGCATAACAGGTGATATCTCTCACTCTACGCGGAGGTCAGAAGGGTTACTTCGAAATTCGATTGACGAAGTTCGTTAAATGCTATCCCTCTCACTCTCAAATGAATGACTATTAGTGTGAGTGTGAGCGGAACGGCACAAAACGGATTTCGAAAATTGAATGTCGGTGTAAATAAATTATTATTATTTTATTATTATTCTAGGCCAGTGGTCACGTCACGTCGGATGCGTGCAGTACTAGTGCTAAATGGTTACACCATCGCAATTGCTTCTTACAAAGGTTTTGATTAGTGATTAGTGCAGGTGATCAGTGATTAGGAGAGAATAAGTGTGGACAGCGACTGATTAGTGCAAGTGATTAGTTGGCTGATGCGTAGTAACGTGATTAAAAGAAGAGTGTTATAATTTTTGCGAGTGGACGCGAGTAGCCACGTCCCGCGCGCGCTCCCTTCCCCCCACTCGTAGTGTGCCTGCCACTAATAATCACTTGCACTAATCAGTCACTGTCCACACTTATTTTCTCCTAATCACTAATCACCTGCACTAATCACTAATTAAAGTGTATACAGAGCTTCGCGCTTCTCGGTCTCCTCTCCTCAGCCTCAACTACTAATCATCTGCACTCGCATTAATCAAACGGAATACAGGCTTTAAGAAACGTGCAACCGAATCTCGTCTCATTTCGCTAAAAATCGCAATTTTCGGAAGGTTAAGTATATGACACATTTTTAGAAGTATCATCCAGCTACTAATTGAATTGCAGAAAAATTTGGCGACGAGGCAGAAAAAAAATCCACGCATTAAATAATTGTTGTGAGAAAATTAGTGACAAGAGAGAAGAAAAATAAAACTACTAAAATACGAACACGGACAACAACAAAAAATATACAATGTAGCCTTACATGAGGCATTATTTATAATAAATGTCAGCAGCTGACGAATTTCATGAAGCAACATCGGAATTGAAGATCCAAGATAGTCAATGGAAAGACTTGGACGATTATTGTGGGATATTTTGATTTTTCAATTGTTCGAAAGGTTCAAGAAATAATCAAGTCTGAACATTATTCGTGCATAGTGAAATGCGAGGAACATACTCACACACAGCTAGATGTTAGGTACAGTGTGCATCAATGCTCGTCGCGATGTTGAAAATTTTGACTTGTTATGAATAGCCTAAATCAGCAGTCGTCACACTTTACTGGCCAAGGGCCACATATGACAGTGTGAGTTCCAGGGCCGGGCCGCAGAGTATGTAAAGGCGCTTCAAGAGGTATAATTGACTATTGATATCCAATGTAGGTATAGTTGACAATTAAAACAATTAACTTTGCCGCGGGCCGCAATTTGACGACCACGGGCCTAAATGCTCTTAATTAGACCCCCATCCCATAGTATGCATTGTGTTAACGAATTTTTCAATGTTTGCGTAGTCAATTGCAGGAGTGCCAACGGCGTGACGGAGGCCATCTGAATGATAGATGAAGGTTTCGATTCAGTTTGTTATGTAGACCCTTTTTGTAGGTATCACCTCTGAGAATACGTTTTTCGCACTTATTGAGACACATTCCCAATCCTTCAATTGGCGATCCCGGAAAATCAAATGGCGTATCTACTGTGTTAAAAAATCGAGTTGTGTAAGTAACTTATTGTAATCTGTTGTTTCTTGCCGGATTCGTATCAAGAGGTTTTGCCGAACCGGTGGTAGATTATTATTTCTGACATTCATAAGTGCTTGTTAAGCTTAAATTGTTTTTTTTTTTTTATTTGAATAGGAAGGCAAACGAGCATGTGGGTCACCTGATGGCAAGTGAACACCACTGCCCATAGACACCCGCAACCCCGGAGGGATCGCAGATGCGTTGCCAACCTAGAGGGCTAAGATGAAACTCCTCCTGTGCTCGTAATTTCCCCGGCTGTCTTACTCTCCACACCGGAACACAGCAGATAAAGATATTTTGACATTTGCCTTTTGAATTTTGACACATAATACAGGGTGATCAATACAACTGGGTCTGTAGGGAGAAGTCAAAACTATAAGGGTGCGACCAAACCGCCGCGTTTACGCAGTGACGTGTCGTAGGAGTCACGTTTTCTCACCGTTTGTTCATACATTTTGTTGCGATTCCGTAACATCACCGTTTTTTATGCGGCGGTGTGGTCGCACCTTAAGAGTTAGGGGAATCTGTTCTTAGGAACCATGGCATCGATTTTAGATTTCATGAAAACGGCAAATAATTTAGACAGTTGGAAATGGCGTCACGTCTACTTTATTGAAAGCACTGCACACATTAAAAATTTTATTAAAAAATCACACATAACCGGTAATCTGAATATCTTAAATTGCATAGAGCTGGAACGTTTTATACCTATTTTGAGTAAATTTCGTTTAATAGGTACCTAAATTTAAGTATTTTTTATAACAATTTTACATTGTGTCGAATATCAAGCTTTATCATCTTCTTCATGAATAATTTAACACACTACTTTTTGCGCTATTCTAACAAGAAAATTCGTGTAACTTCGATGTGTGAATATTTTAGGATCACTTGTTGACTTAAGGTCATAGGTCATAGGGTAACGGCGGGTAACCTATTGTGCAATTTAACAATAACGTTTAGTTTTTGTATTTATTTATTTTTTAAATAACATCATAACATTAAAGAAAATAGTCAAAACTTTAATATAACCTAAATCTAGCTTAAATTAAAATAAGACTTTAGGTAATAAATCTGCCCCAATGGGAAGGGTACAAGGGTACCCCGAAGGCTAGCAGCAACGCCATCTTGTATGGCAATACTTAATCGTAGAAATGGACAATAGGCAAATATATTAAGAATTATAATTATAATCGATGCGGCTAGCAACCCATCGCTATTTTAATTCCCTTTTACATCTTACACGCCCACAACCACGCTTAACGTGGCCTTTATGCCTTGTTACCTTAGCTCTGTCTACCTCGTAAGGGATAAAGACGTGGTTTATGTACATACTAGCTTTTGCCAGCGACCTCGTCTGCAAAGAATTCGTTTATCGCCAACCCGGGGAACTACGCAATCTTCCGGGATGAAATGTAGCCTATGTGCTATTCCAGACTTTTCTCTATCTATGTGCCAAATTTCATCCAGATCCGTTGGGCCGTTCTGGCGTGATTGAGTAACAAACAAACATCCATCCATCCATCCATCCATACTTTCGCATTTATAATATTAGTTAGATTATGTAAAGACTGTAAAATCCGTTCGGATGCGATGCGAGCCGTTTGGTGTAAATTATTCTTTAGTGTAAATATTTCGTTACCTACCTAAAATGTCATTGTACTGCAGCATTATCACGCTATATTAAAAATTATTAGACATTATAAAAACCTTTTTTTGGCCAGTCAACACAATAAATTACAGGCTGGTATGCAAAGTGTATTAGAAGACACTGTTTTTTTAATCAAACATTTTAAATAGTGTCTGCCTTCTATCGACAAGGGGTTTGTCAGGGTTTGTCATTCACATTTGAATCGCACTACTGAATAGAGTCGTTAAAAGCTTCTATAGTTATTTGTGTCACAAGGGACCAAAAAGACGTATTTACGGCGAGGGCGCTACATTGAATCCAGAATGTAGCGAAGGATTCTACAATAGAATCCTGAGCGTAGCGAGGGATTCTAAAGTAGAATCCAGAGCGTAATGAGGGATTCAAGTGTTAACGCCCAAGATGAAAATAATTTTGCTCCTGAGTGACTCATACAATTTTTCACACCGAGCATTAAGAAACTAAAAATAAACTATTCTAAATATAGTTAAAGAGCTACCAGCATAGAAAATGGCGTGGTTTTACAACTATCAACTTAAAAAAATTGCATTTTCAAAAAAACACATAGAAAAGCCTTGAACAGAAAAGTTGCACTTTGATCCCTCTCGTCAGGGAGCAAAACTTACTTTTCTGAATGAGAGGTGTGAAAAATATTTTTTACGCTTCCATAAAATATAAGAAAGTGTTACGTAGTAGGTAACTATTTAAGTAATCGTTGAGTGTAATAAGAATTCAGCTAGGAAACTACGTGCAAATTCCACGACCGCGTGTGGTCTTCGTCTCCTCAGGAAATCACCATAATCTTTTATTTTGCGTCTGTACCTAATTGACTTCATGCGTAACCTAATTTATGTATTATTGATCTAGTTATATGATAGAAATTATTACAGTTAAATCTAAATAGGTACTATTGTTCGATATATCGTGAACGTTGGCAGGAATACGTTAAGTGGGAGTGATCTCGGTCCTTAATCGCTATTTTATTGTCTGTTTCAGCCATCATATCCATCACGTGATTTTTAGGGTTCCGTAGCTAAATGGCAAAAAACGGAACCCTTATAGATTCGTCATGTCTGTCGGTCTGTCTGTCTCTGTCCGTCCGTATGTCACAGCCACTTTTCTCCGAAACTATGAGAGCTATACTATTGAAACTCGGTAAATAGATGTATTCTGTGAACCGCATTAAGATTTTCGCACAAAAATAAAAAAACAATTAATTTTGGGGGTTCCTCATACTTAGAACTGAAACTAAAAAAAAATTTTTTCATCAAACCCATACGTGTGGGGTATCTATGGATAGGTCTTCAAAAATGATATTGAGGTTCCAATTATAATTTTTTTCTAAACTGAATAGTTTGCGCGAGAGACACTTTCAAATTCAAAGTGATAAAATGTGTGTCCCCCCCCCTGTAACTTCTAAAATAAGAGAATGATAAAACTAAAAAATATATATATGATGTATATTACCATACAAACTTCCACCCAAATTTGGTTTGGACGAGATCTAGTTAGTAGTTTTTTTTTTATTTAATATTTGTCTGTCTATACATATAAGTAACCATTATAAAGTGACCTCACGCTGCCTACATTTTGCTTAAAAGCAGGGCTCTGCTAACACTGGATTTTATAATAACTTGGCGAATTTGTACGGAACCCTCAGCGCGCGAGTCCGACTCGCACTTGGCCGGTTTTTTAATAGTGTTTTGTTCATGCTACTCTTTTTGTAACCATTTTTCCAAATTCTACAAGCTCTTGAAGGCACGAATCCTTTGATTTCACGTTTGGCTTTAGTCCTTTTTTTAAACGTTTTATATAGTTATTTTTATCTATATACGTGTATTAAAACTTGAATTTGCCGTTACCCTAACTATACTTAAACCCTGTGCATTGTGATTTTATTCAAAATAAATTTGTTTAAAACTTCAAAATTAATAGGTACGTGTATTCTCACACGCGTGAGAAGTTAGTTGCCAAGTTCCTCCTATCAAGAACTTATGTAGCAGTACATACTATTAAGGGTTGATGTTATATCTTGAGAGTAAATGATCAATGCATAAACTATGTAGGTACTTAAATTTAAACAGTTTGCATAAAATTAGCCTTTGACATGGTAATGGTACGCAGCAAAAATAAATATTTTTAGCCGTACGTATTTTAAAATGTTAGGTACTTATTGAACAAATATCACGGTTTGACAACGGACTGAGACGTACAATGCTTGAGGTTTTGCTAACAGCAACATGTTACAACATCGATTTGCTTTTTAGGGTTCCGTACCCAAAGGGTAAAAACGGGACCCTATTACTAAGACTTCGCTGTCCGTCCGTCCGTCCGTCTGTCCGTCTGTCACCATTAGGCTTATTGTCTAACTTTGCGAAAGACAATTTAACTTTTACCGACACTTCTAACAGTAAAATTATCGTTTTATTTCAACTAATTTACACAAAACCTTGACATATTACTTACCCTAAACCTTTTTCGTGAATCAGTCTATTTATTGAAGGAAAGAAATAAAAAGTTTAGTCAACAATACATCTTGAAAGAAACAAAAGAAATTATTATAGGGAAAAATTGTCACGAAATTGATGAAATTTTTTTTTTTATTTTTTTATTTTATTTATTGAAATGGGACACAAAATATTCACAATATTGGTGAAAATCACATAAAAATCTGTTCAAAAGTTTTTGACTCTATTGCAAACAGACAGACAGATAGACGAGGCGGGGGTTTCTAATATTGTGTAGTGATATTAACGCAACTTTATCGGCTGGTTTTTCAGGTGCTGAAAAGTGACCGTACTGGATTCCTTCTTTGCTCCTTATTGAATTCTTAATTTGAATATTTAAAAAATAAGTTAAAATTAAAAAGAAGGAAAAAGAAAGTCTGCTTCGGGCTTCCGCTAGAAGCAATTTTAAAAAATATTAAAATCTCGAAGTTAAAATCGAAAGTGCATTTTTTTTAATAGGACGAGTGACGGAAAAAAGGGGAGGCCTTTGCCCAGCAGTGGGACACTCAATTAGGCTAATATAATAAAAGTTTAGAAGTGTATTAGTGCCACCTATGCTACACGGTCACTGTACCAATTCAGATTATTATGACATAGTTGCAAGAAATCTGATAGGTAGTACACTTTGTTTTGGTTAGTTCCGGTGCAGACAGACCAAGCAGCAGAACACGTTTCATGTACATATCCAAGCCGCACCGGTCTATTACGTGATCAGAAATCGCAAACTGCTGCAAACTGTAGTCGCGCATCAATCCGAACCGCCGGCGCACGCGCCGATTTGTTTACGATACCTAATCACAAACAACATTGTAATATTTGTTTACCATTACTTATTGCTAACTTCTTGTTTATATATCGCTAGGTCACTGTGTTAATTTGCGGTCGCGAGCGAGAGAAAGTTTACCAATACATTTGAAGAAGAAACTAAAGGAAGAAAGATTCAAGAAGTCACGTAAGAATGGGAAGAAAATCGCAGTAACTTATACGATTGCGTGAACGGATAAATAAACTAAAGTAAGAAGAATACAGCGTGGGTAATACGGACACTTAAATAATAATTGAAGGCAAATATGTGTCTACCTACCTAACTTTACGCTTGTGTCATAGTTTTAGACCTTGTTTTACTCGTAGATTGACTGTGGCTAACCTATCAAACGGATAACTTTGTCGCACAATACCTAGAAGTCGACTTCGTTCGACGAGTGTCTTATTCAATAGTCATCATCGCACAGATGAGACCGTATAATCCTAAAAAATAATTGAGTCACTCCTAGATTACCTTTAGCATCGTGGCTACAGCCTATAGTGATGATAAGTGCGAAGTGGTTGGTGCTGTGGTCGCTGTGGGCGGCGCGGCTGGCGCGGCAGCCGACGGCGCCGCTGCGCGTGAGCAGCGGCCGCCTGCGCGGGAGCATCGCGCACGACGGCTCGCACGCCGCCTACCTCGGCATACCTTACGCCACTCTCACGCATACCAACAGGTTCCAGGTAATTAAATAGTGATATGGTTGTGTTATAGCCGCTTTGCATAATCGATTCACTTTCGATAGTTTGTTTTTGGACTTTCGTTGCTTGGTTGTTGATAAGTTTGATAACTGCAAATGTTTGTTGCTCCAACGAAGAAAACTCATGAATACGTGTTCGTCGTATATGTGTTCGTCTTTGTGCATTATTGTATTGTATCTCACGATATGCCATTAGCGGCGCAATAAATATGTCAGTATAAGTACAAAGTAGTAAAAATATTGTTTAGCTGCTTTACTAAAGTTTTTAATTACATCATTGTTCAAAACACAATACTACATTAAACTTTCTTTGATGAAAAAACACATAAACAGTTAAATCATGGACTGTTTGTGTTGGTCGTTCTTTAAGTTTATCGAAATCTTTCCCGGTTTTTTTATAGGGAAAGATAGATATGATAACGTAATTTTTACGAGTATTCAACGGTTATTTTTTCATAATTAAAAAAATACATTTCGTAAATCTTTAGACAATACAAGTACCTTGGCGCGGAAGGGGAAATCCCGAAAAGCTTCCTGCGTCCGAATAACCTGACTTTAATTTAAAGACAGGCATTTTAGGGGTGCGTCCCACGAGATATAACTACAAAATATCTAATTTCATAATAATAACGTTCACAAGATATAATGAACGTTTGCTATAACAGCAAAAAGTATAATTTTTTAACGTAGGTATAAGGCTTAAATTATATAACGTTATTTTTATATAACTTCAATTTATATAAGATTCATATGGCCTAATTTCTTTAAATATAACAAACATTTAACCTAACTGAAACAGCTGCAAGACATTGTTTAATTTTCGGCGAGCGAGCGAAGCGAGCGAGCAAGACGGTACGGAGCGGAAGCAACTCGGATAGGTTAGGTTCAAAGGCTAATGCGGGAGCGTAGCGCAGCGAAGCTGCCGCATTAGCCTTTGGGGTTAGTTATTTTTTTTATAACCACCTAGAAAACCCCCTAACCACATAGCAAATTCAATAAACAACTGTGCATTATGCTTTTTGATGTTAGCTGTTATGAACATTATATGCTTTGATCGTTATTTCAATTGATATTATATATAAATAACGTTATACCTTACAAAATTAGATATTTTAACATTATAATTTTCGTTCATTATATCCAGTAAACGTTATACTAAACGAGTTTATATAAAGAGAGCGTATATATTATGAACATTAGATAATAAGTTGTTATAGCTCGTATTACTTACCCGCATTTAACCATTAAACGCAAAATGATTTTAAGTATTAGCTTCACTAAACTAAGGGATACTAATCCCTAAAAAGGGATCGCCTTTCTAATGTTATTGTATTTCTAAATTGATATTGCAATAAAGAGTTTCGATACATGCATATACTACACATACAAAACATATTCACTTTTCCAGGCCCCGGGACCTGAACCTAAATGGGAAGGCATATTCGACGCAGTTGAAGAAAATGTGAGATGTCTCCAAAGGTTGGACTTAAAGTACAACATGTTCACCGGCCAGGAAGACTGTCTCACCCTGAACGTGTACACGCCCCTCAACGCATCGCCTGACGCAGCTCTACCCGTCATGGTCTTCATCCACGGAGGAGCATTCGTGGAAGGATCAGGATCCCCGGGCCTGTACGGCCCAAAATACTTGACCTCAAAAGGAGTAATCCTAGTAACCATAAATTACAGACTCAACGTTCAAGGTTTCCTCTGTTTACGCATTGAACAAGCTCCGGGAAACGCAGGCATGAAAGACCAAGTGGCCGCGTTACGGTGGATCCAAAAGAATATCCGGCTCTTTGGTGGAGACCCTGGGAGTGTAACTTTGTTTGGCGAGAGCGCGGGTGCGGCATCCGTGTCGCATCACTTGCTGTCCAAAATGTCCAAGGGTTTGTTCCACAAAGCCATCATGCAGAGTGGGTCAGCTCTTGCTTCTTGGGGACATCAAGTTAGTCCGGTGCAGGTTGCCGCCTCTCTTGCGAGGGTTATGGGCCACAAAACTGAGGACCCGCGCGAACTTTACAAGCTCTTCACGAGTATGTCTGAGATAGAAATTACCATGCCGAGAATACCTCGCGAGCGCGGCGCTACCATTATGAGTGAAATGTTAGTTTCTCCATGCGTTGAAAAGATAATAGATGGCGTAGAACCCTTTTTAACAGAAGACCCTTACACTTTGCTGGCGAAAGGAGAATTCACAAAGATGCCCGTAATGATAGGCACAAACGACGAAGAAGGCTTGTTCTTAGCAAGTTACGAAAATAGTACAACGTTATCATTAATGAATTTAGCGGGGGCTATGCCCAGGAATCTAGAATTCCCAACAGAGATGGAACGAAATCAAGAAGCGTGCAGAGTTAAGGAAATGTACATGGGCAACGATACGATTTCTAAAGACACTCTCGCTAAGCTGTCAAGGTTTCATGGCGAGGCATTTTTCACGTATCCTGCGGTAGCTGAGACGGAGCTGATCTTGAAGAAAAATGACCAGCCGGTGTACAACTACATGTTCAAATATGATGGTTGGAAGAATATGGCGAAGTTGTTCGCTGGCTTTTGGGCATCACCAGGCGCTGCGCACGGCGACGAGCTGTTTTATTTGTTTGAGCAACACAATGTGCCGAACATGTTCGAGTGGAGTATGATGGACACGATTACGACCTTGTGGACTAACTTCGCGAAGTACGGGTGAGTTTTGGCAATTCACTGACTATCTGTGTTATAATTATACTCGTAACTGGCACAATTCAGGATTAAATCTCGTAATTACAAAAACTCGATGCGTGATTCGAGACAATTGCTGCATTCAGTAGTATCTTGTTGAATCAGTTTTTCCATGACCTTTATAGTCTTTATTACAGTCGTTAGTTGTGATAGTAAAAGTTTTTTAGCATAAGCTTTACCGTAAGATACATTCGATCGGTTTGTTTATTTGGTAAGTATAACAAGGTTAAAAACATTGTCATCCAGTTTTTACCTTATGTGCCGATGCAAATGCTTCACCAGAGTTATCTTACTCTCCATGGTGGAACACAGCAGTGAAAGCACTGTTGCTTGGTAGTACGGACGGTTACCGAGTAAGATGGTGGCAGCGAGCCGGTCGGAACTTGCACAAGGTCCTTTCACCCGTAAACTTGTATTTTAATGATCCTATTTCCACAATAAACATTTGTTTTGTTTCCAGGGACCCAACACCAGAACCTACAGAATTACTACCCATGAGATGGCAGCCTACAGACACATCTTTACAAGCATTCGTCATTGACAGAGAATTCTCTACTACCCCACTGTGGTGTAGTAACTCGGTCAAGTACTGGCATGAGGTATATACTAAATACAGAAAGGTCCATCGGAATGATAGCTAGCGTTATTAAATAATTAAAGACTCATTAAATTATTATACAGAGCAAGAAACAGAAGTTGTCTTTCCTCTGGACATAATTATTGCTAACGACTTCTCATCATCAACCACTTTTTTTAAATTTACACACGAAAGGGTCAAAAAAGGGTTCGGTATCGTATAGTCATTAGTCGTTTATTTCTGAACAACAATTGTGTTGGAAATAATATTTATACATAAGGGTACTTATAACACAACAAACTAATTAAAAATTAAACTTAAAAATGTAAATAAAGAAATTCATAGATTAACAACAATAAAATTTTAAATGTTACAAATCTTAAAAGATCGGACAACTAAATTAAAACAATGAATCTCAATCTCAAAACAGCGTAAGTTTAGGTCCGAAAGGGTAAGTTAATGTACCTTTTTATTAAAAAATAAGACGAAAAAACCTTACAAAATTATTCAAATGAAATAATAAATATGAAGTATAATTTTGGTCTAATCTGAATTTAAACTTAAACAATCGACTTTTCAGCAAAACTATTCAGAAATATTTTTCCGAAATACGTTCAATTATCACTGGAGAAGTTTTGGACCAAACGATACGATAGACCAAAAAAATATTTGACCATACGAGTGGGAGCACATTTTAGGTTAAGATTTTATTGCATATTTATTTATTATTTATTGGCGTTCAGTGCAGCTACATTTTGCGAATGCAATTTTTCCTTTGTTAGTTACGTGCCGCATACAATGAGCGTTGTGCACATTACGCATATTATATTATGCTCCAAAGGCACTTTGACCTTTCCCTTTTGCCGAAGTATATGACCGTATTGGTCACGAGTAACGTTAGGTTTCGCATTTGTGCGATGTTGATTTGGTAGGTACAGTGAGAGAAATCTATTCACGTACCACCGTAGAACCCTGTCTCAATGACAGGCCGACGTCACTCAAACTCGAGTGATAATGTCACCGGGTACGTATTAAAATACATAAAGTTTAAAATGTATAATGGTTTAAAATACATAATGGTTCAAAATATATAATGCGATTTTCTCAGAAAGTGACAAATTAACAGGATTGTTATAAAACTGTAGTATTCGGGGTTTAGATTCCAGTAAAACACGCAAGTACAACTCAACGGTTTAATGCCGAACAGCAAACTGACAAACTGCGCCTTGCAGCTAACTACACACATATCTTAAATACTACAAAAACAAACCTAACCTAACCTAAACCAATCTATAGATTACGATATCAAAAAAAGTTAATTTAGCTAATAGTTTTACAGAAAATTGCATTATATATTTTGAACCATTATGTATTTTAACCCATTATACATTTTAAACTTTATGTATTCTGATCAGCTCCCAATGTCACCTTATTGCGATAGGGTTCTACGGTGGTATATTGAATAAATTTCCCTCACTCGTCGAGTAGGATGATGTCGAGTATAGTCCTAATATAATGTTAATTTCAAATTCCTTAAAGCTTTACTTAGTTTTATTTTTGTTTTAGGTGTTTGTTTTAGGTAGTTAATGCACAAAAATAACAAGGGAATTAATTAAATAAATAATATTGAAGTTCAAATGTTTTTCAATAACCGTGATGCAGCACAGGCGCACTACCCGCCCGCACCTCTCTCGGTCCCCTTTGGCGTCCTACCCCGCGCCCCTGTGCCACGCGGACGAGGACTCAGCTAAGCGGTCGGTCTATAGCAACATTGGCCCAATCTACCAATCAGTGGCTGGGATTTGACCAGTGTTGCTAGTTTAGATTCGTAGAACTGTAATTTATATCTTCAAGAAAAAGGCTACTACAGAAATATTCCACAATAGTACTAGGATACCTTACATGTATATGTTGGTAAAAAAAGAAGACCCAAGAGTTTCAACGGCGTTCCGAAAATGTCATAGCACCTCGGTCTTAAGGCGGGAAATCTTTAAACAGCCCATTCAGTTCGAACCGACGTTTCGGCGTAAGCCGCTTACGGCGCTTATTAAACCCGCGAATGAATGGAGACCGGGTGAGCGAATGGGTGAATGGTGAATGGTGAATAAGCGGAACTATCCGCTTAATCGCGGTCGGGCGCGGTTTCTAAAATACGCGCCGGTAAATAGACGGACGACCCGGCCACGGAAACCCACGGAGAGCGAGGAAATGCTTTATTTTGTTACTTGGAGCACTCAGTCCGCTGGAGGAGTCAGTGATACAACGTCTTCGCTGCCGAAGAGAGTTAAATAGGTATTCATCGTTATGAAACTCATTTGGATACATTTAATTAATTTTTGAGTTCAATTTGGACATTTGGAACAGTCGTGAAGTTTACAAATAAGACTATTTTTTTTTATGTGAATAGGAAGGCAAACGAGCAAGTGGGTCACCTGATGGTAAGCGATCACCAATGCCCATAGACACCCACAACCCCGGAGGGATTGCAGATGCGTTGCCAAACTAGAGGACTTAGATGAAATGCCTCTTGTGCCCGTAATTTCCCCGGCTGTCTTACTCTCCACACCGGAACACAGCAGCGCAAGCACTGCCTGCTTAGCGGCAGGATTAGCGAGTAAGATGGTGGTAGCGATCCGGACGGACCTTGCACAAGGCCCTACCACCCGCAAAACTATAAACTAAAGTTATCTAAATACCTATTTGTTTCAAATCGTTGGAAGGCTAGTTGACCTTGAAATTAGTAATGAAAATATATATTACTAGCTGTTGCCAGCGACTTCGTCTGCAAAGAATCGTTTATCGCTATCCCGCGGGAACTACGCAATTTTCCGGGATAAAAAGTAGCCTATGTGCTATTCCAGACTTTTCTCTATCTATGTCTATTCTATGTCTAAATCCTTAAAGTGATTCTTTCCCTTCCCTTCCTTTTCCCCACAACCGAATTATATAAAAGGGCTAAAGTCCTTACTGTACGGCAACTCTTCATCCTTTATGTCACTCTTAAACAACACGCACTCCTACCCTTTGATCCAAAATTTTTGTCGAGCAAGCGCAGGAAAGACAAGGTCTGTCCCACCTCTAAGTATAACACTCGCTTTTCCCACAGGTTCTTCTGTTTCTTGGGAGGATTCCTCTACAATAAAATTAGCATGATAATAACCATTTACCCTCTAACCCAAATTCGATGTAAGTTAGCTGTATCTAACTGGTTACAATCCTTAAACTACCCTGAGACTGAAAACCTGCTACAAATAATATCCTGAATTCGATTAAAGCTACTCTCGCATTCCGCTGCCACGCGCGATCGCCAACACTCACTTCCATACGCAAACACACACACACACACACACACACACACACACACACACACACACACACACACACACACACACACACACACACACACACACATTCTTGATCTTGTTTTTGGCTTTTCTTTATATTTAATTTTCGTTTATATTTAAGCATTCAGTAGCTGTGGACGGCTGAGGGTCGGAGACCTGGTGACCTGACACACAGGACATTCCTAGCTCGGGCACCAGTCTCCCCCACACAAGTCTGTCAAATTAAGTAAATTGTGTTATGTATTTTCAATGTATACTTGGTGGTGGAGAAATTAAATAAATTTCTTATTCTTATTCTTATTCTTATTCTTATGTGCCGAATTTCATCCAGATCCGTTGGGCCGTTCTGGCGTGATTGAGTAACAAACAAACAAACATCCATCCATCCATCCATCCATCCATCCATACTTTCGCGTTTATAATATTAGTTAGATTAGATTAGATTAGATAAATACTGTTTATTTGTAGAATACATTACCTTGCTGGGTATTCAATTGCCCATATTATCATATCTTGGCTGATTATTGTTGAAAAGCCTAGTTTACAAAACAAATTGAGTACAGTCAACTGGGGTGACTTTGATTCACGGGGTGACTTTAAAAAGTAGTTTTAATGACAAAACCATCATTTTTTAATTGCGTTTACTGCTTCCAATCAATGTCTTCGTCGATCGCCTTTGCGTCTATATGCCAAACATACACCGGACATGGATAATATCGATTTTATAGCAATTTTAAAACGATCAAAGTAGCCCCAAAATTACCAAAGTCACCCCAGTTGACGGTATTCCGTAAACAACACGGAAGGCAAAAGCTACCCGAAATCCGGCGTCAAACCGAACCACTCGGAACAATAAAGATTAAAACACTACCGTAAAAAGCGGGGAAAAATCCGGTAAATGCCGTAAATCCGGGTGAAAATACCGGTTATCCGGCCGCAGTGGTATTTACCATAATCCGTGTTATCGGCGGGTGCACACCGACCATATTTCCCGCGGGGTTTATGCCGTGTACATGCGCCCTAAGTACGGTCCGCTAATGACGGACCTTGCTACACACCACGTCAACTGATGCATGCTGAATTACCTAGTGGAAGAAAAATGACAATCATTAAGAGGCTGACAACACCTAATTTTGTCGAAATTGATGTTATTTAAGCACTTTTTTAAGAAAAACTAAACACAAAAAAATACAAAAAAAATATAATGTTAATTTTCATCATATTTCAAACACGCTAGACGGACTCGATACATAATTGAACAAAATCGGCTCGATAGAAAATAATTGCAAAGATTGGTCTTAAAATCATCATTAAACGGTTCTATGTCTTTATTTTTTCGACGTATGGGTCTGCAATTAAAAACATAAAATCAACATATTCATACCTAAACGGCTAACGAGTCATATTTCACAAATAATTCATACTTTTGTTTATTTCTTATGATTTGTGTCTTATTTGCAAGATTTTAGACGCGCGCCAAGCTGCCGGAATAGTTTCTTCTCTTTCACTAACAGGCACGTGAACCGTATGTGTGAAGAGTGGCGCTGCTCTAGGTCATTTGCTGTTGACAGCGCCTTAAGCAAAATAGATCGACGTTTTTCCATCACTCTCGATAACTTTTACATGCGTAGCTTTATTTTTACAAGTTGAAGTTCGCTTTGATATTTACAAACTAAGTTTTTCAATACTTCCATTGGTTCCGGGCTTGAAATTTGGTATGGTATGTACACACATCAAAAAAGGCTCGGTATAATCATTATCCCTAGACAAATTTGATGTTTTGACTCGGTAGTAAATTACTACTAGTAATATGCCTATATTGAAATGTTCAAAACTGTCTAGGGTTAAAAAATATCCCTACACATTTTTGATGAATGTAGAATGGATGACAATAATGCCTACAGTCAACAAAAAATATAGTCATAAAATATTTTTTTACGTCACCCTTGGCCGTAATTGGGATTTTACGCCCGCTTCGCGGACAGAAAATCTCACTTCCTGGCCGAGGCAAGACGTAAAACTTTATACAAACCACGGGCGGTAATTCGTAGAGCCCCAGATCGCATATTTATGCCCCTCACCTTCGGTTCGGGCCACAAACCCCTGCGATCTGGGACAATTACGAATTTACCGCCCTAGGTCTGTAATGTACTATTACATAAAGCGCTTGAGTACAGTGTCAATGTCAATATTTTTCTATGAAACATTTAATTGTGTGTACGCCCTTGCACGACTTTCACTTTATGAAGAAAAATATCAACATAATTATCAAAATGTCACCGCAGAAATCCTGATGTAATTTCCATTTTTAGCCTTTAGCCCTTTAGCACTCAACTCTGGCTGTGACCCTAAGCTCTGGCGCTGCATCAGTGCTGAACTCTAATAGTTTAAACTGGTCATTACCGTACTCAAGATAAACTAAAAACAGGGAATTATCAACAGCGGTCCTCGCCGCAAATCTGACCGGGCCCGTGGGTCAGTGGGGCAAGTGGGGGACCTCTAGCGGGAACTGAGTCTCTGGTGTCAGTTTTCTTACAAACAAATGCCTCGAACGCGTTTAATAGTAGAGAGTAGCGACTATAATAGTAGAGAACTAAGAGCCATACGATAAATAAATAAATTTAAACATCTCAATACTGTGGAAAATTAGGCAGCGCCACTTGCGGAACTTGGGCAACAAACTATTCTGCTATCGTAGTATTTGTCATTTCAACGCAAACGCGTTCGAGTTGTATTTTGTGACCGAAAACTAAGGCCACAGGCTCATGGCAATCGCAAGGTAGCAAGCTAGAGCGTCTATCTTATTAAAAATGTATACAAAACTAGCTTATTTCCAGGCCAGGCATTAACTGCTGCGTGGAAACCAAGAGGAAACCACCACCAACAAACAATAATCTAGCTTCATAAATCTTCATAACTGTATTCAGCACACGCGACAAAAGTAAAGTATTTATTCACCGTAAAGGGCATCGTAAATTTCTTTAGTAATTTCTCGTTGCTCAGACGATTATTGGTTGAAAGACAGATAGGTTCCACGATGTCATGATATTATTTCTTATAACTTCTGCCAATATCTTCGCGCCGCGGAAAGATTTCGTGTAGTTTTTTTGCGTCCAAATGTGTAGCTTTAAGTAACTAGGCTACCACTTTATCAAGCTGTCTTTAAAAGTATAACAACAAACTTTCTTCCATTTTAGTTTTTTTGCGTCAAGCCGAGAACAAATAGCAGCTTTGGCTGAATCGTTTGCTCAGTTTTAGGACACAAAGGAATCATTATTATACCTAGTTAAAATAATTTATTTCCACCTTCCGCTGCCACTTCTGCCGTGGTCCTCCTTTCCCCGGGTAGGTGCAAAAATGCCCCCATTCGGACCCGCATAACTTCGCTTATCTACCTGCGGCTAGTGCTATAAATATCGCAATATGAGAGCTCGTGCGCACATGCTAGACCCATCGCCTATCGGCCCTCGCTGGTTTCGACGTAGATAGGCGGGAGGATAGCCCATGGACCTTTATTTAAGCAGATGACGCAATACCTTTCTCACGTACCTACCTCCTTCCTACTTCGTGTCCCTTTAGGGATAAGTTCGCCTTTATGCATTTGTGTTGTGTATTCATATTTTCATCGTTATTTTTGTTCGTGAGTGTAGAATAGACCCCCAGCTGTAATTTTATTTTTGAAACTAGTAACCCACCCTTCGCACGGGACGTCAAAGTATGTACACATACACATATCACGTCTAAATCCTTTACGGGGTAGACATAGCCTATGGTAACAAGACCTAGGCCACGGTTAGCATAATTGTGGGTTATAGGTGGAAAGGGGAATCATAATAGTGATGGGTTGCTAGCCGCATCGCCTATAACATAATTCCTAAGATTTTCGCCTAATTCCCTCGACGGGCTTTTACAATTTGCGCTGGAAGAGAAGCAACTGGTACCTACATTATATGTTATTTCTTAGGGAGCGGATCAGAATATATAAAGTTTAAAATGTATAATGGGTTAAAATGCATAATAGTTTAAAATGGTCCAATGATCCATATGTTGGTCTAAAATAAATATATTATTATTATTATTAAAATGTATAAGGGTGGATTTTTGACGTTGTAATTTGTGTGCAATACGTTTAGCATGGCACACAAATTACAACGTCAAAAATCCACCCATAATGCGATTTTCTGTGAAACTATTTGGTACATGATTTTTTTATAGCGTACCTAATCTATAGGTTGGTTTAGGTTAGGTTAGGTTTAGTTTAGAACAATTCTGTTAATTCGCAATTTTCTGAGTAAATCGCAATAGGTACCTATATATTTTGAACCATTATGTATTTTAACCCATTATACATTTTAAACTTTATGGATTTTAATACCCTATTTCTTTGCCCCAAGACCGGCATGGAAAAGTAGGTATAGGTTCAATGTATAGGTACGTATAGAGCTTAGGTATACTATAAACCTTCCCCTTAAATCATTCCACCTGTTATGAAAACCGAATGAAATAAAAACGAATTGCGTAGTTTGTAACTTAGATTGAAATCACATAAAGACGGAGTGAAGTGACCGGGTTTGTTTTTTGTATTATGTACAAAGATATAAGAAAGATGTTCAATTGTAATTAGTTTTTTTATTCTATTGTGTCAGATGCCGATTATTTTAACTATCGCGTGACTTGATTTAGGCACTTGTCCCACCGCCGACGATGAGCTGTAAACGAGTAGAACGATAAACTAGAAGAGTGGGCGAGCGGCGAAAAGCGAGTGTTAGTTTCAATAGTTTTGTCGCTCGGCTATAGGCGAGTGTTCCAGTGTAGACATGTGTAGTTCACGAATGAAGGATTCAAATGAAGTATATCAGTCGTTGTCACTCTTTCATTCACTAGTTCAGTTCAGATTTATATACTTCAACAGTTCACTAGTTCAGTCCGTTCATGTAACATTAAAAAAATATTATCTTGCCTTCTTCAACCGCTCGTTTTGGCATCGTGATTTGAAAATACAATTTAATTAATCTATGTATTTGTAAATACGGCAAATGACTCAATACTTCAATCAATAGTTCCGTGATCGTGAAAAAGTCACGTGCAACTGTATAAACTCAGTAGATGGATCTTTTGAGTTACTGAACTGAACTGAACTAGTGAACTAAATGAGTGATATAGTTCACAGTGAAGGAAAGAAGCATATCAATCTTTTCTTTCAAGTGAAGTATTTCGCGCATGTCTATTCCAGTGCGACGGGCTATTACTCGCGTCACTCGCTCGGGCGGTGCGGTGCAGCCGAACACGCAGAGCAGACGTCGCAGACTTGTTCAAACCTGCACCTGTATGCATTAATACTCAAACTCTTGTCACCCTAAAATATGAACGAAACTGGTCATTTGGCAGCTCGTTGAATAGTCTGAATTCACTGTATTCCCTTCTAAAGTAATTAACATTTTGCATCCAAATTCTTCGTTTTTTTTTCTGTTCAAATTATTCCTTTTTTTCTTCCATCTATTCAGAATTGCTGCTGCCACTATACTACAAAATTAATCATCATCGTCGTCTGAGCTAGACAACAGTGACAGTTCAAATGCTTTTCTCAAATTAATAGCAAATTTCTGCACTGAAATCCACGCAGAAATCACCGCTGATTGGTCTTGCAGTTTGAGTTCTACTGCCATACTGCCAAGCGAGCATCGCCGAGCGAGTACCGCTGAGCTAGTTTTATCTTCTAGCTCTTATCGCGGCGACAAACTAGTAGAGCGAGTGCTCTCGCCGGCAGTGTGAACAGCCAGCGATGAACTATTAATATAATTATGTGTCTCTTTTACTAACACAGGATCCTTATCTTTTGTTCGTTTCTTGGGCGAGAAAATCGCCGATAGCTAATCGCTTACTTGCTCTTGGTGGGACAAGTGCCTTATTTGTGTCACTTTTTCATGGAACATAATAAAATTGCTATAGATCATGAATAAGTCTATACTTTAATAATGACAAAACAATCTTGAAATTAATTATATTATAGTTATGTATACACGAGTTGTGGACTAAATCACATCCATGTTATAATTTCGTCCTGAAATTGCTAACTGTTTTCGATAATTAGTGATCCATAGCTCGGACAAGCTATCGCAAAACAATCGCAACACGGTAATGGAACAAGCACTATGGCAGAATTGCATCAAATGGTGCTCTTGCAAGTTTTCACAAAATGCTGTTGTGAATTTTATCGTGTTTTATAACGTTATAACAATACCCGATAACAATTTAAGGCAATTTATGATGAAATGTTTTATAACATTATATGATAATTTATAACACCAATGTGGGAACATCATAATGATGATATCTCCGATGGATCATTGAGTCAGAAAGAAAAGGACGCATTGATTTCTAAATAATCGATTATTTAGAAAACAACCAGCATGGAAGCAAGCTGGGAGTAAAGAAAAACATAGAATGGCCCAGTTGCTTCTCTTCCCCCGCAGATGGTAAAAGCCCATTGATGGAATGGATGAAAATCTTAGTAATCATGTTATAGGCGATGCGGCTAGCAACCCATCACTATTTTGATTCCCGATTCCACCTATATTATGTACCTACGCCCACAATTACTTATGCTAAACGTGGCTTTTAGGTCTTGATACCTTAGGCTCTGTCTACCCCGTAAGGAATAAAGACGTGATTTATGTATGTACCTATTTATGTATGTTAGAAAACAAGTAATACAATATATGTGCCACTCCGTCTGGTCATTAATTTCAACGTATTAGTAAACTACAAAACGCCTAAAAAAACTAATAGCAATCATTACAATATTCGAAAAGTTTTAGGAGTTGTACGTTAGGCGCGTTTAATTTTTACAGATACTTTTATAGAACAACACTAGGCACAGAGTAAGTAACAGTACTAACGTACCTAGGTTAGTTTACTTAGTAAACATAGGATTCATAAGGAATACAATAATTTGACAGCTTTAGTAAGTAAGTAATACAGGTAAATTACATAGGATCTACAATAAATACAATTTACTTACTTACTTACTTAGAATGAACTCAGATTAGCTTCCAAGATTATTAAAAAATTAAAAATTGCTTATTTAAGGCTGTGCACGAAGTTGACAATTTAAGAAAAAATTAGACTATTTTTTGGTTGAGAAATTACTGTGTATAAACGAAAAATAAGATTTAATCGTGCGAATTTAAATAAAAGGTGTAGTATACATATAAATACCTATTCCTATATGTAAGATAGGTATGCATGCTTATCTCAATATTTTTTCATAACAAATTTACACTTAACAGCTACCAATCGGCATACACTTCGGATCTAAAACTAATCAAAATTTTGAATACAAGCTTTAATGCTGGCTTAACTTTTTGCTAACTTTACTTATCATCCGTCATACATTATGTGTAGGTACCAAATTGAATGTCAATCGGACCAACCGTTGCAGAGTTCCCTCGTGCGGAGACGGTCCTGGCTGGGTCATCAGAACTCCACTACCAGATTATTGTATTATCATCCGACTTACTCAAGTATGCCAAATTTCAGCTCAAACGTTTGACGATTCTGCTTCAAAATAGAGTCGCAAGATTCTACCTGTACAAACATATACCTAAGTACATAATACTTAAATACAAAAATACATACCTACTTAAGTAAAATGATCTGTTGTATGTAGTATAGTAGTGTACAGAACTGAAATGGGACTGAAATCATTTTACTAATTTGGAACGTCAATTTGTCTATTCGCTCACATTACTCACACATACTTACAACATTTACTTTAAGTTTGTCACCTACAAAATTAACTTATTTTGAAACTAGCTTTGCATGATGTGTAGGTAAAAAATTGAAGGCCTGGGGCCCGATTTCTGAAGGCACATGTGTGAAAATACCACTCGAAAGTGGTGAAAAATTGGGCTGAATTTGAAATACGAGTAGCTTAAAAGATACTAACGGCTCTCATTAATCATGTGGACTAGTCAAAAATTTGATTAGAGCCATAGTTTTGTTGATATAAACAGATTTATACCACTTTCGAGTGATGTGCTTTCAAAAATCGGGGCCCTGCCCGACTAGCACGAGAACGCGCAAGAGTCGCGTCGCGCGAGATAGACTATTAGTCTGCCAGATAAATCACTGCAGCCAGATGACACTTTCAGTGTTGTCAGTTTTTGGCAAATATTAAATAGTGATGTGACTTAGTGAGTGAATGAAAGAATGAACGATGTAATGACATTAATTTGCGTCATTTATGTTGAAATAGAGAATTTTCAAAGCGTATTTTAATAAAATGATTTGTTCAATAAGGTTTTTTGTATGTTTTCCAGTTAGTAGTAGTGTAAGAGCGCAATTTGGAAATGTGCGGAAGCATGTCAAATCAGTTACCAGTTTTCAACTCATTCCCCATTTTGCCATAAATAAATCAACGATTATAACATTAATATTTTTTTCAACCTTTGTACTTTTACTAAAAAACTTAAATTACTCCGAATCAGTTTCACTGCTGCTGTCACTATTTACGTGTATTACAAAGTCATCGCACATTTTATCTACTATGTTAATATGGACCTTGAACCCCTCAAAAGTATCGCGCTTAATTTGAAATAAATATACTAAACTATGAATGCGACATTCATAAAATATTTCGTTTGTTCAATAATCAAATCATTCATTACGTGACCTTAGTCGAGCACTAGTGAAATAAATGTGGTATCATTATTTCGTACATTTGGAAGTGTCATCTGGCTGCAGTGATTTAGCTGCCAGACTATACCCGTCTCTCTCTAGAACGAACAGTAAGAAAAAGACGGGCAATCTATCTCGCGCGCGGCGCGATTCTTGTGCGCTCTCGTGCTAGACATGCAGTTACATCTGTATGGCGACTTACAGTACCTATTTAATTTCTTTCTACGCTGACATTTCACACATCAATGAATCACATAATGTATATATAAGCTAAACCAAGTCCGGTCATACTGCCGTCGGCGCTTGAGAATTAATTAGATCTCATTATCAATCAAGTGAGCGTATTGCAGGCGGAGACGGATCGCGGCGCATCGGGCGTCGATAAAAACGTCGCGATCCATCACGTGCTGTTTACGAGAGCCATTCGGGGGTGCGCGCGCGCTGCCTACCCCGTCTCAGTAATCATAGACGGTGCAGGGACCAGTGGTCCAATTTTTGAAAGCACATACATATGTGCTACATGTGCGTGACATATACATATATGTCATGCACATGGTAAAAGCCCGTCGAGAGAATGGGCAAAATTCTTAGGAATCATGTTATAGGCAATGAGGTTAGCATCCCATCACTTTCGAGTGGTATTAGCAAATGTCTATGCTTTTAAAAATCGGGATCCAGGTCGCGGAGCGTTTTAACCACATCTTTATGCTACTAAAATTTTTGATTTTGTCTACTAATACAAATTAAGTAGGTATCTCTCCACTTCGCGTATTAGAAGTATTATTGTTTTATTATACTTTCGTTTCTCTTGGCACAGCCACTAATTGTTCTGTTCAAATTGATTGATGTATCTAAATGGTAGTCTGGTAGACATCGCTTTTAAGCGATAAGATCGCCTATTGTACCTTGTCTGTTTATTTTTGTCATCTCAATTTACTGATTTGTGGTGTTCAATAAAGAATACTTGTACATACTATAATACTTGTACCGAAGGATAATAGTTTATGTATGCTTTGATGATATTGTTTTTTTTCATAGGTACTGCGTCAAGGCTATATAATGTCGTGATGCCAATAGAAAAAGCAGTAACAAACTATCGAATAAATATCCATTTTTATTTTTATAATAGCTGTTGCCAGCGACTTCGTCTGCAAAGAATTCGTTTATTGGTATCCCGCGGCAACTACGCAATTTTCCGGGATAAAAAGTAGCCTATGTGCTATTCCAGACTTTTCTCTATATATGTGCCGAATTTCATCCAGATCCGTTGGGCCGTTCTGGCGTGATTGAGTAACAAACAAAGATCCATCTATCCATCCATCCATCCATCCATACTTTCGCATTTATAATATTAGTTAGATTATTGACGTGCCCATGTAAGTTGTATTATTTAGGTAGCAGTGTAACGCCCCCGGCAATTGGAGAATCATTATTTCTCCATCGCCGGCCGTCGACTAGCGTCCGAAGAAAGCGGGGACTCGCGCGCTTTCGTGTAGCAACAATTTGACCCCAGACTCAAGGAAACAGGGCCCCGCGGATTTGGATAAAATTTGGAACGGAGATAGCTCTTACCCTAGATTAACACATAGGCTACTGTTTATCCTGGAAAATTGCATAGTTCCCGCGGGATAGTGATAAACATGTCACAGGTCCTAGCTGCCTAAAGTCGCAATGTAAATAATTACTGTAGAATATAACTATCAACATCCGTTCCTCAATCTATTCGACGCGGACGCAGTCGCAGGCAGAAGCTAGTTGGATATAAAACTTAGCAAGATATTATTTCTTGTAACAATACTTGTAATATCATAGCAAAAAGTTTGTTAAAATCGATCCTACCACATGTTCTCCATTCTAGATTTCAAGTATTGAGGCGCAAAAACGTCCATACGTAGCAGTCCGCTTTAGATTACATTCGCTGGCTTGTGTTTGTCTCTAGACATTCCAATTTGCAGCTCAGATTTATTATGCCATGGCTCTTATGCAATACATACGAGTTACGTGAGTTAACGTGGAAATACGGTAGCATATTGCTTGCAGAAAGAGTGCTTCCGAATGAAGAGCAAGTTATGGTACAAAAAAGTCAACCTCAGTTATCACTACAGGAAAACTAGCGACCCGCCCCGGCTTCGCACGGTATATTATGCAAGTATTATACATATAAACCTTCCTCTTGATTCCCTCTATCGATTAAAAAAAACCGCATCAAAATCCGTTGCGTAGTTTTAAAGATTTAAGCATACAATAGGGACATAGGGACAGAGAAAGCGACTTTGTTTTATACTATGTACTCGTAGTGACAAAGTCCTCTTTCTGTCTGTGCCTAGGAGGTCTGCAATAATCGTGTGCGTAAATGCTCACGTTACCGCTGGGGCCGAGAGAGGTGCGGGCAACAGGCGCGCACACGCACCTCTCTCAGCCCCCTTTGTCGTCCCACCCCGCGCCCCTGCACCGCGTGGGCGACGACTCATTTAAGCGGTCGGTCTATACCTAACTAAGTTAACAGAATGTGTAGGGTCGTCCCACCATCTCGCGAAAATGGAAATGAACCCGTGCAATTACCCAAAACGCGTAGACGCAGTGTGAAGGAAGCAATCAAGTGATTAATGATCCCCGCGATAACCGCTCTCATTAGCGATGATTGGTTAATTGTTGATAATCGTCCTTATGATTGCGTTGTAAACGACGGAAACACACGGGGCCCATCAGAATTAAGAGATAGGCCGAGAGCTGATGCACACTATATTATTTTTAAGGTTTATTAGCGGATATTTATCAGGTATACACCATGAGGAGAACTAATGACCTTATAGCCAAACATGCTTTACAATGGCACCCGCCAGGAGTTAGGAAAGGGGTCGTCCCAAAACAACACGGCAGCGCTCTGTTGAAAGGGAATTGAAATTAGGCATGAGCTGGCAAGAGCTAGAGTTCGCGGCGCAAGGACGTCCCAAGTGGAGAAGTATGCTGAGTGTCCCATGGTCCCTGATCAATGATTCCAGGATGAGGTATGTGCTGATTTATCTCGTTCCATTTTTTTATGGATAAATAGTGGTTACTCCAAATAATAAATCATATTTTATCTTGCGAGCAGGCGAGAGACTACTGATGTTACGGGCGGCATAGCGGCGTGTCGGTACAAATATTTCTAGTGACGTTTCGCTTTGCTTCTGAATTTGGCAGTATTGAAGATACGAGATGTAGTTACCTCTTGCCATGACATTTGAAAGCATAACCGATCAGCCTCGACTATGAACGACCGGCGGCATAGTGAGCGTTTTTTTTTAGTTAATTGGCAACACGCGTGATGATAAGAAAAACACTCATCGTCCAGATCAGGGGCCTTGCCATGACGTTCTAATGTGGTTTTAGCTGTCTTTTTTAGTAATGTATCTGACTGTAACCCCCCAGGTCCCAAAAGCTGCACGGTATATGTAAAATTACACGATTTCACTAGTTTGCATTCTGTTAGCGTTTTGACTGGCGATCAGCACATCGCTACATAGTATAAAACAAAGTCATTTTTCATCTCTCATACTCGGAAAGTGAGGCAAATCATATCTGACATACGGGAGGATAACTATTATTTTCTTCCCAAGGGTAGATATGAATTAAAAAAAAATAAAGGCATTGGCTGTTAATGAAACACATACGCATTCAGCCAGCATTACGGCATATCCATGTTTTTTTCTTAATTAAGAAATAATATTATAAATTGTAAAATGTTCCTTAGTCAAATATTATTTTTATTAATTTATTTACATTGCTTTCTTATACATACTTACGTAGACTTAATGCCATTTTAGGAAAAAAAATAAGAAAAATATAAATTGTAAATGACAATGGTATATAATTATAATAATAATAATAAATTTCTTTATTTTTTAATTATGTCCACACAGCCTATCTCTATTCCGCTTAACTCGTGGTTGAATTTGGTAACTTACTAATTTTACATGTATCTAAACTGACTAAAATACCTACTTTATCTACAGTTTTTCTCTAATCATTATATAAAACATTTTAAATGTTGTTTATGGGTAAATATTGAAATATTTGACAATAATCACATTGACCCATGTTTTAAAAAAAAACTGATTTGATGCCAATGCAACTAAATTAGAAAAAAAAGAAAAAGCGAGCTCGAATTTGGCGCGAAAGCATTCTTCATTCGGTAAAACTTTAAATAAAAATAAAAATAAAAATGAGCAAATATTCCTGGAAAAACGTGACGTTTTCCTTTATAAACTGTACAAATGGCTGAATTAATTTTAGTTATTTTTTTATTTAATGCATTTTTTCTTATATACTTACTTATATATAATTTTTTTAATTTCCTTGAAGTCGAAATGAAAAGTAGAGTGTTTAACTCGGGAAAAACCCCAATATCATACTCGAAATATTGGCACCCTCGCATGCTCGGGTGCCAAATTACCTCGTGTGATATTGGTTCTTTTCCTCCCTTGTTGAACAATCTACTATTCTCTGTCCCTATGTCCATTATGTCCCTATGTATGCTTAAATTTCTAAAACTACGCAACGGATTTGAGTGAATCAAGAGGAAGGTTTATATGTATAATACATGCATAATATACCGTGCGAAGCCGGGGCGGGTCGCTAGTTATGTATAAGTGTAAAAAGTATAAAGTATAAAAATATAATATTTATTTAGACAGACATCTCTTGGTGTGTGTCGTGTACAGGCTTTGAAGAACCCAGTGGTTCTTGGAACGCGGTCCCAGTCGATTCTATCCCACACCGGAATGTGAATTCCTGGCGTGTCTGTCATTTCGGATATAAGTACTCGTAATCAAGCCGAGGCATGCCACGTTAAGTTTTTATTGTTGCTTATGAAAGAATGGCGCTTTATTGTCATTTTAATATCCACTTGTTGTCATGCGATGCGGCCTGGCCCCTATTTCATCCATTTGACAAATGTCGGCGATATGTGACAATTCAACATGCAAAGCCAATATGAAGCCAACCGGCGTAGATTCTGGTCGAGTTTGTAATGTAAACAGAATTAATTGTCAGTTATCACCGACAATTGTCCAGTTGATAAAAAAAAAGGGCCTGGCTGGGGACTGATTCTTTACGAACCTCCTCGTACGAGTATAAAGTCATAGAGTGAGTTCGGGCCATAATCTCAAGAAACAAGTCAAGTCAAAAGTCAAAAGTTTATTTTGCAAATAGGCCGCCGAGGGCTCTTTTACATGTCTCTTTTTGAATCTACCAGCGCATTCGGAAAGACCATCATTGCCAAGAAGAATGCGCCGCAAGAAACTTGGCAGAAAGTCATTTTTTCAAAATAAAATAGATTTACAATAGTACTTAAATTCTACTTAACTTACCTACCTATAATACAATTAATATATTTATAAAAGGGATGTAAACGGTCCCTAAGTTAAGTCCGTACCTTAAACTACATAAAATACATTAATTAAAACTGTTCATCATCATCATCATCAGCCAATAGACGTCCCTGCTGCAGCAGATTCTGAACATGGACCTCTCCCTCGAAGATAAAGACCGGTCTTGCGCGGCCCTCATTTAGCGTACTCCCGTGACCTTCTCCAGGTCATCAGTTCATCTTGAGAGGGACCTTACATACGCTGCATCTTCCGGTACGTGGTCTCCACTCGAGAATCTTCCAGCTCCTGCGAGCCATGTGACCTGCCCAGAGTGTAGCAATTCTTTGGGGTATGTCAGCCACCTTACTTCTTCTGCGGATCTCATCATTTCTGATACGATCACGCAATGCAACTCAAAGTGTAGCCCTCTCCATTGCTCTTTGGGTGACTTTGACCCTCCATACCTGTTAGCTAACAGGTATTATAAATAATGGAGTCAGGAGTTTTGATCTTGGTCGGGTGGCGACGTTGAGAAAAGATTAGAAGATTCCCAAGTATTTTATGAATATACATATTAAAAATGTTGCTACTAGTACATCTTTTGTCCCTTGCTTAAAGTAGATACTCTTAGTTTTTTTAATCCATCTAATCCAACCCTTGACTGGCAAGAAAAAATATAATTCACACGCAATTAAAAACAAAACTCGTTCGAATGTTCCAAATTCAAAAATTTACATAATCGACCACTCTTCACGTCGAACGGTTTCATTGTACGTTTCATGAAACACCACTTTACATTTTACATTGAGTTAGCTTTCAGCCATTTTATATTGAATCTTGTGAATCAGAAAATAAGAGGAATTGTCGAGTTCTTTAACTTTTCAATTGATGTGGCACAGGGTAGCACAAAGGAGGGTAGCAATTATAGTGACGCTTTTTAGCTATTGTGTCGTTGGTAGGCACTTTGTATTTCTGTATTGTAATCGATTTTAAAGCCTGACCGTTATTTATGCGAGGTGCCATGTTGCGAAATTTCTTTTTAACTTATTTCTACACTGGTAACATTATTTTGGGTGTCATTCAAAATGTCATCTCGACGGTTTCTATGAGTAAGTTTGAATCATTTCACCCCTTATTTCAACCCCTTCAAGCCTTTTTTCGCTTTAAAAAGTAACCTATGTCCTTTCTCAAGAATCACTGTATCAAATTTCATTAGTCTGTTCTGTAGCGTGAAAGCATAACAAACAAACAGACAGAGTTAAGGCTAATACACTTTCTTAAGTAGCACAGTGCAGGTGTAAAGTGATTAGTAAAAACATCGTGTAAACGGTCACGCTGACCGCATAAAGATTTTACTAAACGCTTTACACCTTCACTAACAAAGTGTAATCTAGCCTTTATCTACTTTCGGATTTATAATATTAGTATGGATTATATAGAAAGTCGAATGGAATATTGAAGCTTCGATCTTGCTTCCGGGTAGTAAACCAATCTGAAAACAGCATCCGTGACATGTTACTGTTATTTTTTTAATGATGGCAACATTATTTCCTCGGCATTGTACCGGGATTGCAATACACATTTTAATGAAAAGGATGCTTGTAAAGTTTTAATAGGACGGCAGAATGCCGCGGGAAGGGTTGCTCGCTGATTCTTAATACCTTTCTTGTAAAAGTTGTAAGCTTCAGATAATTGCCTTGTAATAAAATTACAGAATTATTGAGTACGGTGAGTTGCGAGTCTGATGGCTTCGTGTGTTCGAGCGTTGTATTTCCTCGCTTTAAAGGCGGAGAATAGCGTTGGGGCCGGTGCAATCTGAGCAACAACTTTATATTTTTAAATTTGTTAGCCGATGTGTAGGTAATATCTGGGTGGTGGGAGGTAGGTTAGGATAGGCGAACGATGGCATACTAGAAACGTCGCGATTTGTGAAATGGATCATACTCGCAATAGAGCTGTAGTGTTGAAAAAAAAAATGAATTGAAATTACTGGTATCGGAGGTGTTCCGTCTTAGCCTTCTAGGCAGATAACCTCAGGTGCTGTAGGTGTCTCTGCTGGCTCTGGGCAGTAGTTCACGCTTACCATCAGGTGACTGACCAGGCTAGTTAGACACATCATTTCACGATGACATCTGAGGTCTTCCGTCTTAGCCTTCTAGGCGCATAGCCTCTGGTGCTGTAGGTGTCTCTGGGCAGTAGTCCACGCTTACCATCAGGTGACCAGGCTATTTAGACACAACATTTCACAAAATATGGACATTGCTGCTAGGCCAAAAAGGTAGGCAACTAATAGTAAGGCGCGGGGCCTTACCATGACGTCTTAATCCGATTCAATTTAGATTCAGTTTAGGTTCGCTCGCTGTCAGATCCCTACCAAAAATGACAGCTAAAACCTGAACTGAGTCGGAATTGAGACGCATTAAGACGTCATGGTAAAGCCCCCGTAACTCCTCCCTTTAATCAAAAGGACGCACCCTAAGGCCGTTCCAAGTTTTATGCGGCCAAAGAGCAAAGGGCAGGCACGAGTGATAAATAAAAGCGGGCAGCTTATTAAAAAACATCGATGATGTATTGCGAGCGATCCCGGGTCGGGACGGGGGATTCCCCCGCGGCAACTTTGATTTATCGCCATCTTAATAATGCGAGTGTTGCCAGGATGTGTCGGGTAATTAAAAGACTTGGGTAAAGTGTGAGGTGTTACCATTAAGTACCAGCCTAGAATAGTATTTACAAAGTATCAAATGAATCGAGAATTTTTACTTCTTGGATTTTTTATGTTTACTTTTACGGTTTTACCGTTAGAAATTTAATTTCTAAACGACACTGAAAATTAGAACACGTAGAAAAATCCGAAAAGTAAAAGCTGTGGCTGGGAATCGAACCCGGGTCCTCGTCATTCCGTGACGCGTAGTATACCCCTACACCACCCATTAGCAAGTGAGTAAGCCTTCGTTATTTTTTATTTGTTTTTTCCTATTTTAGTATTTACAAGTTGTTATAATTAACTTGCAACGTATGCATGTTTGTCCGGATGGAATCTTGCGACTCAATTTTGAAGCAGATAATCTTCAACTGATTGAGCTGAAATTTTCCATACTTATATTATGTTATTCAGCCGACAATACAATAATCTGTTATTGGAGTTCTGGTGACTCAGCTAAGACCTTCTCCGCAGGAGGGAACTCTTCAAGGGTTGGTCCGATTGAGGGTGCGACCAAACCGCCGCGTATACGCAGTGACGTGTCTTATGCATCACGTTTTCTCACCGTTTGTTTCTTCATACATTTTGTTGCGATTCCGTAATGTCACCGTTTTTTAAACGGCGGTGTGGTCGCACCCTGACTTGAAATTTGGTACACACACCTATGTTGGACGGATGATAATGTCCATATACAGTCAGCAAAAAAAAGCTTGTACCTATTAAAAAATGATTTATTTGACAGAAACTTATTCGATGTAAACAAATCCTAGTTTATTCGAGTGTTACTGGCTGTCAACCCGTAAGGGATAAAGACGTGATTTGTTTGTTTCAGTTTTGAAACTTGAAGTAAGGTCGGGGAAATAAACATTTTCCAAAAGCAACGCGGCAATTAATTAACAGTAGGTAATTGATTATTGCTTGTGTGCTTATGAAAGAGCGCGTTGGCAATGTTGCTTTAGCTTCCATAAGCGCTTTGTATTAGCGGACGTTGGTCCGTCTGTCCGAAGATTACCGCTCGGATTAATCGCCATGGCAACGTGATTAATTGGCGTATGGAATCTATTCATTCACTCACTGAACGAACTGTTTGATGCTCGTTATTTGAATGAATGGAAGTCAAATAATGACCGAGGGGCTGGTTTTAATTGTGTGTTCGCTGATTTGTCTGGGATTTGGTTTTGGTGTAGTATTTAATCTATGATGAGGGTGTGTTTTTAATAGGTTTTGTTTAATTTTCATCGTATTTGAAGTGATTGTAACTAACTAGACGTTTCTGGAAATGTCGATGATTTAACGGTACCTGTCGGTAAGTATTTTTAAGTTTGCTTTTGCGCATCTGTTATTTCTAAGAATCTGTTATTTTGATTCGCGTAGGTACCTACACCTACAGGAGAGTGATGAATTTCAAATGGTTTTTGCACTTTTACTTAAATTAATCATAATTGAAACGTAAATTGTAAAAATGTTTCTCTAGGCCACCAGTTTAGTCTACTTAAGCCTTAAGTTTAAAACCTACCTAATTTTGAAAAAAAAAAAAATAACAACTATTATTTAAGATGCTTTCACACTTCGAACTAAATTTGAATGTTTTCTAAAAAATTCCTAATGTTTGTTTTACCTACTGAAAAAATCAATATGTAAAATAAAAACTTACTTCCCTTTAAATAAGGGTTCCGGGCCCATCGGCAGGGGTATAAAAACCGCATTACACTAACACTATACAATTACCCCTTGAAATCCGGCCTTATTAAATTCCGAATGGACCCTGATCCGGTCCATACATACATAATAAGGACGGCTCTAACTCTACAGGCCAGCTATTCACTAGAAACTTTCTATTTAGTAAGCATTAGCAAGACGATTAGGACATTTTTTTTAAATAGGTACTTACTAGCTTTTGATCATTAAAAAAAAAGAAAGAAAGAAAGAAAACATTTATTGACACAAAACGACACATTAAAAAAATATAAAACAACAAAAAAGAACATTTCAAAAAAATAAATCATGTGCCGAAAGTGCCAAAAGGGCCACACTCACTACGTTGCCACAGACCGATACACACACACACACACATACGTCATCGACGTCAAACTTATAAAGCCCCTCTTTTTGCGTCGAGGTTAAAAAATGGTAGTAAATAACATGATTTTGAGAGAGACGGTAGAGAGAGAAAGAAATTTTTATTTACACACATTCGATACCTACACGTGATATATAAAAGGAAGATTTTTTTTATTAGTGTTTGATAATGAACAGCTCGTCTTATTACGTGTGTCGTTCGTTTTTCGGACAACTTCATTCTCAAGTCACCTCTCATTACGCGGACTTTTGTGCTCCTAATCTGAAGTGTCACTTTGCTTTGTCACACAACACGCCTTCCAAAAGGTTATGGGCCGGTGGAAATGTTCGACCGGTTTTTAGTGTTCCGTGGGTATGTGGTTTGGGTGGTAGACTACTGTGAGAAATCTGTGAAAATCCACCGGGGGCTGACATTCCTTGCCCTAAATTCAAGTGAATTGTGCAGTTTCACAAGTCTGTCACTAATGGAAATTGCGTTGGATACGTTAATAAAATTATGGTCTTCAATGGATAAAAACTCGGCATCCCTATAGACTAAATGATAATTCTTAGTTAATTAAGTGCTGATAATTGTCTATACTAAGTACCATAGCACTATTTAAAATAATAAATTATAATTTTTAATTTAGTAACAGAAATCAAAATCGCAGCCCCCAACGGATTTTCATAGATTTTTCACTATAGTATTAGGGTAGGTAGGTGAATAGGTGCGTGTAAACACTTTATAAATACATTCGAAATATTATAAACGGGATGTGAACCGCGATTACCTTTATTGAGCTCCCGATATTTCGAATGAACTTAACCGTGAATCATTAAAAACTTTATAAATACAGGAAATATCAAATTAATCAAGAAATTTACTTCTTGATTTTTAATGTTTACTTTTTACTTTTTTTATGTTTACTTATTCCCGGCCATAGCTTTACTTTTCGGATTTTTCTATGTGTTCTAATTTTCAGTGTCGTTTAGGAATTAAATTTCTAACGGTAAAACGTAAAAGTAAACATTAAAAATCAAGAAGTAAATTTCTTGATTAATTTGATATTTCCTATCATTTGAAAAACAGCGCCTTCTCTCGTCCCTGGTGAGCAGTACATGTTCCACGGGAGTTTGTAATTGTGTCGTACAGATACATCATTCAAACAGATGACGCTTAGCGACAAAATATTCGCATAGTAACATGGTCACGTGACAGTTGGCAACAGATAGAAAAATTCGGAGGCTTACTCACCTGCTATGGGTGGTGTAGGGGTATAGCACGCGTCACGGAATGACGAGGACCCGGGTTGGATTCCCGGCCATAGCTTTACTTTTCGGATTTTTCTATGTGTTCTAATTTTCAGTGTCGTTTAGAAATTTTATAAATACATTTTAGTTTTATCTTTCGCTACTTATTTTACTAAGTTTGGTAGGTTTTATAAGAAATTATGTAATCCTTTCCGGCGTGGGTAAGTAAGCAGCTCAGTTCCGGAGCTCAAGAAAGTTCCAACCTAATGTTCCGCCAGCAAAACGAGTCAAAAGAGTATTTATTGGGGGTACAGATAAAAAACTGACGCAGCGTAGCGTCCTCTAAGTTGGCGGGATCGCTTTGCGGTCGAGATGCTTGCGGCCGGTGAGGCGCCACAGACTAGACCGGCCTACAGACAGACACAACCTATTAGAGAGTGGGAGCGGATCAGAATTTATAAAGTTTAAAATGTATAATGGGTTAAAATGTATAATAGTTCAAAATATATAATGCAATTTTCTGTGAAACTATTAGGTATATGATTTTTTTTATAACGTGATCTATAAATTGGTTTAGGTTAGGTTAGGTTTAGTTTATAGCAATTCTGTTAATTTGCAATTTTCCGAGAAAATCGCATTATATATTTTGAACCATTATGTATTTTAACCCATTATACATTTTAAACTTTATGGATTTTAATACGTACCCTAGAGAGTATATTAGAGCTACAGAGCTCTTCTAACAGACAAACTTTTCCTTATAAGAAGTCCTTTAAAGGAAATGTTTGTCTGCCGCAGTAACGAGATCAATCTGCGGGTGGTAGATCCTCGTACTTGACCTTGGCCCGTCCATATCGCTACCACCATATTACTATTTATTACCTCTTTAATCCTGCTGCCATATTTCTGCGTGAAGCGTACAGCGGTGAAATTTCTGGCAATTAGATATTCGTAACCCTAGGTTGCCAACGCATTTACCATCATCTAGTGTTTCGGGTGCCTATTATATCATAGGTATTCGAGAGTTATGGTATCAGGAACAGAGTGGTGAAAAAAGCCCTTGATTTAGGAAAAGGATATCTGGGTTTGCACCAGTGAATAATCATAATCAACTGGTACAGTGCCGGCCATTTTTACTGTCTCCTCTTATCTTAAAGTTAGGGGTCTTTACGGAAACACTTCGTCCTACAGGGATCTTTTGGGTATAGTGTCCCCTCTCATAATCATCATCGGCCAGTAGCAGTCCACTGCTGGACATAGTCCTCCCCACGCCATTAAACCCTGTCTTCGGCTTGTTGCATCCAATCACTACCCACTTTTCGCAAATCACCACTCCATCTAGCTAAAGGCGTCCCACACTACGGTTTCCACTCAAGAACTCATTAACCCCAACTGTTATCGGTTCAACGACAGAAGAACGGTAGTGTCCCCTCTACCGCTAGCTAATCTAGGCCCGTGTCCAAAACATGCTGCGAGTAAATGAGTCGCGGGCCGTTTGGGCCAAATTGCCCGTGACAGACAACTGTGGACCATTCGGCGCTCGGAAGACGGCAATTAGCGGGATGGGCTGAGCCTACGGGTAATCTAGACCAGGGTGAAGGACGATTAGCTGCGCTTAGCATGCGCTATTTGTTGCTTATTGGTTATTATGTATCTATGCGCTCGGAAGACGGCAATTAGCGGGATGGGCTGAGCCTACGGGTAATCTAGACCAGGGAGAAGGACGATTAGCTGCGCTTAGCATGCGCTATTTGTTGCTTGTTGGTTATTATATACCTATGCGCTCGGAAGACGGCAATTAGCGGGATAGGCTGAGCCTACGGGTAATCTAGACCAGGGTGAAGGAAGATTAGCTGCGCTTAGCATGCGCTATTTGTTGCTTGTTGGTTATTATATACCTATGCGCTCGGAAGACGGCAATTACCGGGATGGGCTGAGCCTACGGGTAATCTAGACCAGGGTGAAGGGCGATTAGCTGCGCTTAGCATGCGCTATTTGTTGCTTGTTGCTTATTATGTCCTTATTTAGTCATAGCGTCCCTGACTGAAGCTAGAGCTCCTGGGTTCGAATCCTGGTTGGGGTAGGCACTTCTATGATGAATACGAATGTTTGTACTTGAACACATACATATATACCTACCGTCGGTAGGCAGAGACTACTTTGTTTCACTTGCTACCGCTTTCGCTTCATCCACATTCATCAATCTCTTCATAAATGCGCGTCGGTTTCGGGTACTCCTGACCAGACTTTTACCCGAGAAATGGATGATATAGGAGTATTAATCTAGGTACGTGAATGAGTCTGTTTATCCGTTGCCTGGTAGGTATCCATTGTGCAAGCTTTGCTTAGATTGGGTCTAGGTCAATTGATGTCAGTTCACCCATAATACTTATTTATTAAATTATTTATTTCGCCCAGCGAGGGAACGGGTGCGGAAATCTTAGTACTTAATCATTTTGTAGGCGATGCGGCTGGCAACCCATTACTTTTTTGATTCTCTTTTCCTACGGTACGCCCACGATCATGCTAAACGTGAACTTTGGGTCTTGTTACCTCAGGCCCTGTCTACCCCGTAAGATATAGACGTGATTCATGTATGTACACACAGCAAAACTATTCGGTATGCACCCTAGTTGTCCATGTGTGTCATTCTATACACACATCCGCACTTATCCGCTGCCTTAATTACACACACAACAAAATGGTTTTGTATCCACACGAGTATTCACACTAACATGGCCTATGTGTGCTGATTATGTTCTCTGACTACCTTCACATATCTCTTATTGTATAGGTTATTGTTATTCAAACGATTTTGCTGAATGGAACAATAATTTCGTCATGAATAATATGAGCGCGGTGGCTCAGTCGTACTGATTAGGACTATGAATGTTAAAGACCTCGGTTCGAATCTGTGTCTATTTTGTATTTTTTTTTCAATTTATAACTATCTCAAAACCAAATCATGACTACTTCAAACAAGAAAAAAAGAAAGTAAAAGAACAAAATAAGAAAATAAAATCATTGTTTCAAATTGTTTATTACAACATTTAAGTAATTATTATTACCATAAGACTATAACTAATTAAATTAGCAAAATAAAACTGCATGCTATTCCTTATAATATAACAGAAGAAGGACAACATTTATTCGTAAAACAACACACACTATAGTGACCAGTATGATTTTAGGTTAATTAAAAATTTCTGTTACTAAACATAATTTAAAATTACAATACAAATGGTAAATTGAATGCACACCACAAAAGGGCTATTTTTAAGATTTAATTTATTCGAATTAACAAGGGTTTTGAAAAGAGTATCATTTATAAGAATTTCCGATTTATTAAGTTTACTTAGGTCTGAGAAAGATGAACGAAACGTTTTATTTGTCGAGAAATAAAGTCAGTGGTGAAATGAATCGACATGTTAAATGACAGCCATTAACAATAACATCATTGCACACTGGATTAAATCTCCACTTTCAAGTGACTAAGCTACCTAAATTTGCTTTGGATTTTATATCAGATGGATCCCAGTTAATAACAGTTAAGGAATCTTGTTGGGTGCTCAGCCAGTCTTTGACTATGACACAATAACATTGTTATGCACGAAATAGGTCACACATCACTTTTTTTTAGCACTGTTATTACGACCCCCAACCCACTAACTCACAAATCCCATGGATGACATCCAAGCACTTTTCGCCACAAAATTTTTCGTTCATCTTTTTCAGACGTAAATGGTTTTTCATCACTAAAAATCACTACATTATTACCTATTCGAATCAAAATTATAAATATTCACGATCAAAGTTCATTCTGTTTCTTCTATGCTGGCTGATCCGTTGAAGTATTTTTTTTTGCTGGTTTACGAGTTACGACAATGCTATCCTGCAACATGCAGATGAAGTCGCACACAACGTAGGTAACATTGTCTCTCGTTGATGTGAAATAGGTCCCTTTAGCGTGTGCGGCAACTACTTATGTCAAATGGCGTGAAGATGAGACTTCTTGTTTTGACACAGAAGGAATATTCTTATCGTGCCCGAAGTCTGCATAACGGTGAATCCATAATTGAAGTCTTCCGCTGCAAAATAAATGAAGTTTAATAAAAAACATTCTTCGTCAAAGAAAGTTATAAGAAATTTGATGTAAAATAAGAAGTAATTATTTTATCAGACATTTTGTCTACTTACCGATATCAATAAACGAGTTGCGATTCCTTATAGAAATATTTTGTTCGTAAAGAACAATAATTTCTGCTCTTTTCAAAAAAGATGATGACTATCCATATTTTGCAAATCACAAGGTATTTCAAAGGCCAAATTAAACAGTTCGTTGTTGTAAAACCACTTGTAAAACAAGGCGTAACGAATGGCGGCTAGCGTTGACAAATTCATATTACTAATAATTTGAGGGTAGAATATACTTTATATTGTTAGACGGCAATTAATAAAATGTGCATCGTCTAGCAAATTTCAACCTTATTTCATTGCTCTTTAAACAACTATTTACACATTGCAAATGCAGTAGTCACAGTTTGGACGTAGTAATTCATAAATTCACCTACTATATTAAATGTCTCGGTGGCTCAGCGGTCACAAAGGCAAGTCGGATACTTGATTTGTGCACTCGCTCTCTAGTAAACCGAGTTCGAATCCTAGAAGAAATGACATTTTTGGATGTTATTTAAATGGCGATGCTGGTTGTAAGGAATATTGGTTGGAAATGTTGGAATTGAATCTCAGACCAGACTTGATGAGAAATAAAAATATAACAAGTTGAATCAGTGAGATGGTGTAGCTACTACGCTGGTAATAATAGTTCAATGCGTCAGATTGCATAAATTTAAAGATTCAAGGTCAAAGTAAGACTCGATCCAGGGTGCCTTCTCTTGCCTTACACTTGCGATGACAATATCCAATGTAAGATAATAATGTAAAATGTTTTTAGGAAAATGCAAAAATAAAACAATCCTTTTACATTATTTCTGCAGAATTAACTTAAACCGGAGATATTGAATTTTTAAACCTTTGAGCCAGGCACGATACCAAGGGGATTTTTTAGTTTAATTTGTAATTATTTTTAACTTAGTTTATTATAAACTACCTAACTAAAATAATTGCAACTTTCTTCATTGTTATTTTATAGTAATTGTTGTTGTTTATATAATAAATAGGTAATTTACAGCGACATTACTTATTTATCTTATTACTAAAAAAAACTGTACTGAGAGGGTAGATATACGATCGAACTCACTCACACATTCACATGTGGATTCTACGTAATGTTCATGTCGGTACTCAACACATAGACGACGTTTGTGTGCGTGCCTATGCTTACCGAATTATTTTGCCGTGTGTACCTAATTAACTGTTCGGCAAAACTATAATTTTGAAAGCACCAAAAGTCCAGAATCCTTAAGTCCTGATTGATGAATGTGGATGAAGCGAAAGAGGTATGTCAGGATCGTAGCAAGTGGAACAAAGTAGTCTCTGCCTACCCCTGTGGGAAAGAGGCGTGACGGTATGTATGTGTGCGTATATAAAAGTCCTGAACTACGGAAATTCGATATGAATTATTTTCTATATAATGTCCATGGTTGACGGTGACGCAACGAGCCGTCCTCGGCGTCCGCCATCTTTGTTACCGATTCCTCCCGACTGTTTCCGTTGACCATGATCAGCATTAAGCCCATAAACAGTAGAAGCGGGGTAAGTTGTAATTTGTCGTTTCTTGTGACCCCATAGATAAAGCCGCGGGGGTCGGAGATTTAGGGGGCAGTTATTGCGGCCGGTTACATTTAATATCAGGATTATTTCTTATGTAACGTTATACCGAGTTTCTAGGAATTTAGGCGTAATGGCTGCGCTGTGCTGTTTATTACCTACGTTTTTTTGGCAGCGAATATAATTCTTCTGTTTTCGTTGTGAATGTATTTATTTACAGACATTTTTTTGATTTAACACACACACACGCATACATACACAGACTACTACTACTACTGAGTCTTAAAGCGAGACAAATTTAAATTGTTCCAGAATGATCCTCCGCTCAGACTAAACAAAAAATTAAGACCGAGTGCTGTGAACAGCGAAGTTAGGCAGAACGCTTTGCTGCGTTCGCGGTGCGTGTCTCAATCAGTTTTCCCAGCAAAGTTTGGTGGCGCGTGTGTGTAGCGGTACGCACACGTTAAGCAAAGTATAAACCGGACTCACTTCAGTGTTAGCAGAACTCCGTCAACTTTTTAGGGTTCCGTAGCCAAATGGCAAAAAACGGAACCAACCCTTATAGATTCGTTATGTCTGTCTGTCTGTCTGTCCGTCCGTATGTCACAGCCACTTTTTTCCGAAACTATAGAACCTATACTGTTTAAACTTAGTAAATAGATGTATTTTGTGAACCGCATTAAGATCACACAAAAATAGAAAAAAAAACAATAAATTTTGGGGGTTCCCCATACTTAGAACTGAAACTCAAATTTTTCATCAAACCTATACGTGTATTAGAAACCTATCTATAGATGGACCTATGTATAGATAGGTCTTCAAAAATGATATTGAGGTTTCTAATATCATTTTTTTATAAACTGAATAGTTTGCGCGAGAGACACTTCCAAAGTGGTAAAATGTGTCCCCCCCCCTGTAACTTCTAAAATAAGAAAATGATAAAACTAAAAACCATATAAATATGATGTAGATTACCATGTAAACTTCCACCGGAAATAATAACCAATATAAAATGACCTCACACTGCCTACATCGCGCTTAAGAGCAGGGATCTGCTAACACCGGATTTTATAATACCTAACTTGGCGAATTTGTACGCAACCCTCGGTGCGCGAGTCCGACTCGCACTTGGCCGGTTTTTTTATTTGGTCTAAGTGATAATAATGACCACGTTATTCTAATTACAAAAACGGATAACTCACGTATAAAAGCCGAGTAATGCTCGACATGTTTCGGACTAATTCGTAGTCCTTCCTCATGGACAGCGCGCCCCGGCGACAGGAAGAACTAGGAAGGTGAGGAAGGACTACGAATTAGACCGAAACATGTCGAGCATTACTCGGCTTTTATACGTGATAGTTATCCGTTTTTGTAATTATGATTGAGTCTCACGGTAGTTGTTGTTGAGAACTAGTGGTGGAAATAACGGCTGTTTTACAATTATGAATAACTGTGTTGTGTTATTCTTAAATAGCTGTTTTTGTAAAGTGTTGTCTGTTATCCTGTTATATTGCTGTTTTACAAAACGATAATGAACTTATTATTAAATAATTGTTATACTTATTTCGTCGTAATAAAAACGTACGGGAACAAAAGCAAAACAACGCTCTGTTACCTTGTTTGTTATTGTACTGACTGACAACAAACAGCAACAGCTAATAATGATACTAAAAGTCAGTTATTTGAATTGCGATTGCGATGCGAGCTCGCGCGTATAGCGCTATCTCTCGCACACAGCTACTTGATTTGTTGCGCACTCGCTTACGCTTCTATGCCAAGTGCTGCACCGGCAACAGTGCGCGTATGAACAACGTCGACAACAGACAACGAATAATGATAACAGGATAGTTGACGATTCGATAATGTGTTGTTCGTTGCGTGCAAATAATGCATTACCTTATCTGCTGTTGTAATAACGACCACCACTATTGAGAACCAAGTTAGGTACCTTCTCTGTTTTGGAGGTTGGAATACTTAGCGCCTATAAATATTTTAGCCGCAAAGTCACTCTGGAATATTTTCACAAGTTTTTTTACAAATAATTTACCGCGTTTCCTTCACAATAGTAATTAGGGCAGACCTCCCACAGCGCTTAACGCGATGATTTGTGGCGCAAGGATATATTTTCTTTGTAGTCAGATAGCATTCCCTATTTCCCTACACACAGATAAAGATAATAGATTGTCGCAGAGAGGAATTGATCTGCCAAATAAAAATCGGAAAGCAATCGCACATTGACATCAGTTTTTTTTTTGCAAATAGATCTTTTAATAATATGCACGAAATCATATTTTTATACATAGAAAAACGGCATCCAAAGTTCTTAAGTATACATTTTTATTATTATAGCATGGGTATGAGATGCCTAATGATATTTTCAAAATAGGTACACAATAAAAATCGAAAATAAACAATTAAGTGCATCATTATGAGATCATTTTTTTGTATTCTATCAAGTGAAATAAGCATCATCGAATTGTTCACAATCATTGAAAACATCGGACATGATTAAAAAAAAATACAGTCATATTGAGAACCTTCTCTTTTTTTTCAAAAGTCCGATTTAGCAGGCCATTGTGTGTTTTTTATGTTTTTCTAACGAAATTGAATAATTCGCAAAACTCCTAAGCCATGCTTCTTTAATCGTGTTTTTATGGTCACATGAAGTGAATGTTCGTTGAAGAATACATTTTACTAAGAAATTAAACCCCTTATTCATAAACGCTCTATAGGCTTTTGTTAACTTAGTAATCGTTTGTCCTTATCTGTGAAAAGTAAATGTTAAAGTGACAGATAAGGACAAACGATTGCTAAGTTAACAAAAGCCTAGAGAGCGTTTATGAATAGGGGGGGTAAGCCTTTACGCAATCAAGCTCCATGTCTTCCATCATCATCGTTATAATTTTATCAACTAGTTTTGATAGATAATATGTAGGATTTCGCAAACGAACTCTTTGATGATCATTTTGTGTAGCCAAAGGCTTTTTATGTTCTGTAACGGATCATCCGTCCATCTTGCATGAGGCCTACCAACACTTCGCCTTTCGGTACGCGACACTCCAAAACCTCTAATGCCATCAGCTCTATGAGCAATATCTCTCTCCAGCCTACACTGCTGGGCACAGGCCTCTTCTCAGAATGAGAGGGCTTGGGCTATAGTTCCCACGCGGGCCCAGTGCAGATTGGGAACTTCACACACACCATTGAATTGCTTCGCAGTTGTGTGCAGGTTTCCTCATGATGTTTTCCTTCACCGAAAAGCTCATGGTAAATTTCAAATGAGATATCGCACATAAATTCCGAAAAACTCAGAGGTGCGAGCCCGGGATTCGAACCCACGACCCTCTGCTTGAGAGGCCACAGGTAAAACCACTAGGCTACCATGGCTTTATGAGCAATATGCCCTCTCTCAATTGGTTAAGATTTGCAATTTCTAACGCTATGTCGGTAGCTTTAGTTCTTTTACTACTTAACACCTCTCCTTTATGGTTTCCTTTGTAATATTTAACATAAAATTAAGCCCGGTTGCAATGGAATGATTGTTAAACAGTCGAGTAAAATCAGAACTCGCCAGCTCCGATTCTCAATCTAGGATCCGTGCTATTGTTAAACGGAAACGGAAAACACTGAATGGAGTTGCTCGTAAATTTCCCATTCAGCGAGTGACCCTCACGCCGGGATCGGGGCCGAATGATTTGTATAAATAATTCCGTTCTTCCGACTCTAGCGGCGGCCAATCAAATTACTCCACTTGTTAGTTGATTGCACTCGGTTGCGAACTGCGAAGCTGCCAGCGAACGGACAGAGGACGCTGACTTAGTTAAAATTGTACGGGGATTGGAAATGGAAAATATTGGTTCTTTAGCGAGCAAACCATCAAATGGGTCACATTCATCATTCTGGACATCTTTAAGGCCAAAGTGAACAGACACCTTCTAGGCAAACGTGTACCTTAGTCCTCATCTTCCATCAAGCGAGATTGAAGTCAAACGTAAGACTATTTATGTAAAAAAAAACATTCTGATGATAAACAGTCACTGCCACTAGCTACTAGAGAGAGAAAGAGAGAAAGGGTTTGTTACCGTCCTACATATAAAATAGAGAATATGCTGCGTCTCAGAGGAAAGTAGAGATATATGATTGATACAAATTATGTAGATTAAATTTTTCCGAAGTTTTTTTTACTTTCATCTCTTAGAAACAGAGATGGCGCCACTACTTTAGCCGAAAATTCCAAAACATTACAAAATGCCAAAGCGATAGTGAAATCGAAAAAACTTAAGCGTCTAGGAGGGACATGTTCTTATATTGTATTGCCAAGATGTTTCCTAAGGTTTTTTTTTATAAAATGGGACCAAAGCGTACCACATCCAATTTACTAGATCTCCTAGGTCCAGTAGGTATACAACATGTTCGGCGCTAATTAATTTACTAGTTCTTGTTAGGTCATAAAACGGTTGTTCAAACCTCCAGCGAACGTCGATTGTAGCTATTGTTTACTTCGCAATTTATATTTCAAACTGAGAATAATGGGCCCTTAGAGAATGAAATTATATACTCGTTTACCTTACTTTCAGCTATAAGTAGTAGTTAACCAATAGAGTCGTGGTATGCCCTGTAATATTTGCCTAGATGGCTACTACCATCTTATTGAAATCCTGTTGCCAAGCAGCGGTGCTTGCGCTGCTGTGACCTGGAGTGGAGAGTAAGACAGTTGGAAAAATTGATAGCACACGGGGTATTTTATCTTACAGCTTTCTAGGCTAGCAACGCACCTGCAATCTCGTGATGATAAGGGTATGTCTACATGTGGTGGTGCTCTTTTCCTATCGGGCGACCCATTTGCCGCATTATTTGGTGAAAAATGAATTGAAATGTTTTTGGCGCTATTGCGGTGATTGCTGCATTTTTAATAGGCTGGCCCAAGGTCAATCTGTAGGCTTATTGTCTAACTCGCTCGCAATCGCCATCGTGTTCATTTTGACAGTTCTTGTATGAATGTGACAGCTAGCTGATTCCGATGCCAATTGTCAGCCCATACAAGAACTGTCAAAATGAACACGATGGCGATTGCGAGCGAGTTAGACAATAAGCCTACTGGACACTAAAGTTAGACAAGCTGATAATATTATTATGATCGCTATCGATGGTATTACATGATTTGCCATTGCATGGAATAGTAAATAAAACTCTTCGGTTTTATAAAAAATGTGAATGTACATAATCATTATTGCTAAAGGAAAACCGATCGTGAAAAATATGTTAGTATGGTGTAGGCGATATATTGTGTTAATGTGTTGTAATGCCTGCATGGCCACTCTATTAGTTAATTTCTCTCTGCTTTCAGTTTTGTTTCAAATTGCTACCGTTATTAGTTTAAAATTTTAGGTAAATAACTTGAAGATTTTTTCATGAAAACTTTAAATGTTTTCGAAAATTGAAAACACGGTAAGTTAGCATACATGTCATGTCAAAAGCATGTTTCAAATTTCAAATTTCTGGGACAACTGCAAGTACGCCATAGGTTTTCAGTTGACAACGATTTGTATGGAATCACCTTCTCTAATGATTGTATTTTTTGATCACATTGACTTAGAAGATTGATTTTTGCGTTGCTCCAATCGGTAGCCGACCTACATTCTCGTGGTCTTGAGAAAGAACAACAGACGGACGGACAACAAAGTTATCCTATAAGGGTTCCGATGCCAAATACATACATAGGTACATAAATCACGTCTTTATCCCTTACGGGGTAGATAGAGTCTAAGGTAACAAGACCCAAAGGCCACGTTTACCATGATTGTGGGCGTATAGGTGGAAAGAGGAATAAAATTAGCGATGGGTTGCTAGCTGCATCGCCTATAATATGATTCCTGAGATGTTCACCCGTTCTTTCGATGGGCTTTTACCATCTGCGCGGGGAGAGAAGCAACGTTCTATGTTTTTTCTTTACTCCCAGACCAGTATGGTCTCAATAAAATAAACGTGTTGACTCGTTTGGGCGGTTTACGTCTGCGGCCTACTTACTAAAATAGTAAGATAATCGCAGCCTTTCTAAATGCTAACACTGGAAACAGAACTAGACCACCCAATTTCCACGAATTTGTGGAGTAGGCGCAAGTGATGTGCGCACGCGTCCAAAATTGCCACTTTCGTGACACATAATTAGGTGAAAGAATGAGTTGAAGCGTTTTCTACACTGTATGTATTTTCTGCAGCATTTAAATGTCGTGAAATAAAAGTCGCGTGTTGAAACTAGTCGGTAAATAAATTAATATTTTTTATTAATCGACTAGCTTTTGCCCACGTCACGGTACGACTTGGGAGTTTACAAAAATATGGGATTTGCCATAGAATACATCGTGCCAAATCTGAATGAAAAATAGCCTTTGTTTTATACCAAAGATCCAGCCGTTTCTAGCGTGATAGAGTAACCTAACTTAACTAGAAAGACTTCACAAACTTAATTGTACAGTCACCAGCATAAATAAGTGATCACTTTTGTACCTTGTCACTTTAAAGTCATGTTTGAAAAACCATACGAAATCATATAACGACTGAAAGCGACAAGGTACAAAAATGATCATATATTTATGCTCATATATTGGTGACTGTACTTATACTGATATTTGGGCAGACCACAGAGGAGATTCGATTTTTTGCAAAGGGTCAGCAGCATAGCACTGCAGTCCTCTAGAATTGCAAGTGTCCATAAGTGGTGTTGGTGTCGCTCTCTTACCATCTCGACAATATTGCCGGTGACAATTGAGAATTCTGTTTACATTACAAAGTCGACTGTATTAATTGTATTATAGGTAAGTTAAGTAGAATGTAAGTACCTACTATTGTAAATCTATTTTACTTAGAAAAGATGACTTTCTGCCAAGTTTCGTGCGGCGCATTCTTCTTGGCAATGATAGTCTTTCCGAATGCGCTGGTAGATTCAAAAAAAGACATGTAAAAGAGCCCTTGGCGGCCTATTTGCAAAATAAAATTTAAAGAAAGAAAAAGAAAAAGAAAGAAGACATTTATTCATTTTGCAAGACACACAAATATAAGAGCATACACACAATTTTATAGAAAAGAAACAACAAAAACAAAAAACACATATGAAAATTAGATCATCAGCGTTGTGTGTCTCCGCAAAAGTGAAGACTTTTAGACTTTTGACTTTTGACTTTTGACCAGAATCTACGCCGATTTGGCTTCATATTGACCACGCATTCACGCATTCATCGCACGCATTCCAATTGTCACTAGTCAACGACAATTTTGCGGGTGGTAGGGCCTTGTGCAAGGTCCGTCCGGATAGCTACCACCATCTTACTCGCTAATCCTGCCGCTAAGCAGCAGAGCTGCACTGCTGTGTTCCGGTGTGGAGAGTAAGACAGCCGGGGAATTTCATCTAAGTCCTCTAGGTTGGCAACGCATCTGCAATCTCTCCGAGGTTGCGGGTGTCTATGGGCAGTGGTGATCACTTACCATCAGGTGTCCCACTTGCTCGTTTGCCTTCCTATTCACATTAAAAAACAAAGTCGAGTTGGTGAAATAGGGAGGTGACGCAGGTCGTTTGCCTTTCTTGTATAGAAAAAACTCCGTCTTCGAAGTGACGTCGCTTGCAACTTGGGACCGCCTTGTTTGTATGGTGCTCGGGTTATAAAAACCTCAGTCCGACCTATTCGAAACCGATTAGCCCCCTAACGACCGATTGTTCCGTAATCTATGTCGTCTCGACCGATTCTGCGGCCGCACTAGCATGGATGTTTTTGACCATCTGGAGATGGACAACGGGTTTTAAAAAAGCCGGTCAACTGTGTACCGGACTACCTACGCAAGAAAATATTTCAAGTTATAAGAATATTTACAAAAATATTTTAAGAACAACTATTTCATGTAAGATTTTTTTTTATAATCTATCTAATCTTCTATTTATATAAATTTAGAAGATTTGAGAATTTTTTATGTTGCTAAGCGCAAAACTCGAGACCGGCTGGACCGATACGGCAATTTTTTTTCATGTTCCTTAAGATCCACAGAATGTTCTTATGGAGAAGAAAAAACAAAAATAATTTAGTTAATAGTTATGTTTCAGACATTGGTTGGGCTTAACCCACTTTTATTTGTATTGCATTGGAACGTCGAAGCGCACTAATAAATGATTCTTCGGAATTCCCACGGAACGAGGAACTCGGTTTTTTTCTTACTCTTCCACAGGAGCGAAGGTGATGGGCAAAAGCTAGTCATATTCTTCTTCTTTAGATGCCTCTCCGACTAGCGAAGGTTGGCAGTCAGTTCTGAATATTTCTCCCTGTCTCTCGCGATATTTGTAGTCATATTAAAAGCGCCTGATAAAAAAGCTTTAAGTAAACAATCCGCTATGCTAGTCCTTCTAAATTCTTTTGGAAGGAATGCCCGCGACTTGCAAAACAGAAAAAATTAAAAATTAAAATTATGGCGCAATAGAATGTCCAGCCAGTTTCCTGGATGGACTAGAAATAATAATTATACGGAGAATCTTAGCTATTTCTTTTATAACGTTGTCACAAATAATAAAAATGAGAACGTCAAGGCCCAGCAGGCTTATTACGTAGTAACTTGCTCGCAATCGCCATCGTCTTGATTTTGACAGTTCGTGTATGAATGACAGCTAGCTGATTCCGATGCCAATTGTCAGCCCATACATGAACTGTCAAAAGACGATGGTGATCGCAAGCGAGTTACGTAATAAGCAGTTATCTTAAGTGTCAGTTATCTATGAGTCCCTCTCTATTTATGACTACGAAACAGACAGAGACGTCATCATAGATAACTGACATTAAGATAGCCGGAACTTAACATGATTTCTGAGCATGATTGCTGGCAGACTTGACTGCTCGTATGTGAGCCGTTGCTGTGCTGTATCGGGCGGTATGGTACAGGATTGGCTCAAAATTTGATTTTAAGTTGTAAGTTTAGATAATTTGTTACTAACCTAGTCTTAAGAATACTAACACTATTGAGTCATGGTTACTTGAATAAACGAATATTATTATTATTTAACAGACAGTGGTGAAACATACCCTAAGAGTTTTAAATGCTGACCACGAACATTTGTACTAAAGTCATTGATATTACACGTGAATATAGTGAAACCGAAATATAATCTAATGACGCGATTTAAATTATAAATATGGTAGCTGTGAGTGTGACCACAGAACAAAGAGACAATAGAAGTTGCTATAAGTCACATTCGCTAGGGAAACCGGTGTCGCCAAACTCTCACATCGACAGTTTACTCCTACCTTGAAATCTTGGCAATTATTGGTCGTAGCTTTTCTATTATAAAAATGCAATAAGTTCTGAATCGGTATTATAATTTGTTATTTTTTTATTCACCTATTAGTTATTCACCTATGTAGTCGCCATCTTGCATGGGAACAGTGTTGGACCATCAATGTTAACAAGTAACTGTAACGAATGGACCTCACGAGACAGGCTCAGCCTAGTGTGAAGGTCATAGGTAACATGTTTAATTTTGTGAAACTTTTTAGTAAATAAACTTATATTTTATTTTATTTTATTTATTTCCATCCACAGAATATTGCTTATAAAGTCCATTGTACAGGTATATATACACCATCTAGCGTGAAGTAGCCAAAATATAGTCTGAAAATGTTAGTTGTCTAGATAATAGTTTTGCCATTGCACAACAGGTGTCGTTAAAATAACTGCGTTGCAAAATGAACTCTGCTGAATGGTATTTAGGTTTACGTGATTGAAAATCTAACTGATGACAGCAGAACGCCCGCGAAAATCTGATTCTGGTAGTATCATTCTGCTACTCAAGCCGTCAAATTCAATTTGACGAATACATGCAATTTTCCGCATAAAGTACGCACGCGTCTCTCGTTCACATGTCACTTCTAGGTTTCTCTTTTTTCTATGGTTATGACAGTGTGCGAGTGTGGATGCCTTGGGTTCACAGTGGGTTAAGAGGGCTTCGTCTGATAATGGCGCGGATTAGACGGTCATTATTATCGTATGATCCACATCCATATCATGAAATATAGAACGTATCGCAGCTAATCCAGTTTTTGAAATCTACGATGCTATATTGACATAACAATATCATGATAATATTGACCGTCTAATGCACGCCAATCTATTATCTAAGTAAGTATATTAATTTCATTGTCGTTAATTAAAGAGAGATAGAGAGAGAGAAACATTTATTTGCACACATTCGATACACGTAAATCTAACTAATATTATAAATGCGAAAGTATGGATGGATGGATGGATGGATGCTTGTTTGTTACTCAATCATGCCAGAACGGCCAACGGATCTGGATGAAATTTGGCACATACATAGAGAAAAGTCTGGAAAAGCACATAGGCTACTTTTTATCCCGGACAATTGCGTAGTTCCTGCGGGATAGCGATAAACGAAATCTTTGCAGACGAAGTCGCTGGCAACAGCTAGTAGCTAATATATTAAAGGAAGAAATACAATAATACTTAAGAATAGTACCGATGTGGTGTAAAATGGGCCCCCATATAGTACAATTTTTTTTGTCTCTACCGAACCAGTGGAAACGAGGTTCATGGCATGATCTAAATGGAGTCACATACACTCATACCTACATACCGTCACACCTATTTCCCATATGGGTAGGCAGATACTACTTTGTTACACTTGCTACAATTCTGACATACCTTTTTAACTGGTAGAGATCCCTTATAGGGATAAGTTCGCCTTTGTGCATATATTATTGTTATTTTTATTATTTTGTGAATTGAATCTGTTTCTTTATTATTTTGTACAATAAAGCATTACTTACTTACCTTTTTTGCTTCATCAACATTGATTAAATGGAGTAAGCATGACCGAAGGCCTCTTAACAGCCTGAGCTGACGTAATAGTTGTACAGGAGTTGGAGTGTCGCTAATTATAATAATTAAAGATTACACGCTCGGATGGGACTCTGTTCGCGCGACATGCGGAACTACACGTAAGCTTAGGCGTTGTGACGACTGTAGAATACTGATATAAATTAATTGTTTTGAAGTTTCGTGATTTCCTTCATATTTGACGACAATCGAATGAACTCTGCTGAATAATAACCATTATTGCAATAAAAGCTATACATACATACCGTCACGCCTCTTTCCCACAAGGGTAGGCAGAGACTACTTTGTTCCACTTGTTACGATCGCTTCATCCACATTCATCAATCTCTTCATAATTATGTATATGCTCGGCGGTTTCGGAGCTTTTGACTTAACCTTTTTTTTAAACGACCCCGGTTTAGAAAGAAAAAAAAGCTTTTTAAGATGCTTTAAGTTGAAGAAAGATAGAAATCTGTATATATAAAACTGTTCCGTTACTAAGTGACTGACAGACAACGCACAGCCTAAACCACTGGACCTAGAAACTTGAAATTTGGCACACATATACCTTGAGTATCCCAGAGGAGCACTAAGAAGGGATTTTTCGAAATTCCCACGGGATAGGGAATAAATGAGGCTTATATATTTTTCAGTAAAACTGTAATAACTAGACTCTTCAAATTCAGCACACATGTAGATGATCGTAACACTAAAAAACTAATTTCAGGATTTTTTGATATTCCCACGGGATAAGGAACAAATGGGATTTATATGTTCGATTCAGAGTGACTGATTGACAACGCACAGCCTAAACCGCTGGACCTAGGAACTTGAAATTTGGCAGACGTATATCTTGAGTATTCCAAAGGAGCGCTAAGAAGGATTTTTTTTTAATTCCCACGGGATAGGAATTTAATGAGATTATTATATATTTCTCAGTACATAACTGTAATAACTAGACTTCAATTTTGGCACACCTTTAGATGATTGTAGCACTAAAACATGTTCTCCGGGAAAATGCGAAATTCCCGCGGGATAGAATAAGTGCATTCAACTTCGGGGCTGTTTCTAAAAATCTAAGTATATAAAAGAAGAAGAAACTGACTGACTGACTGACTGATTGACATATCAGCGCACAGCCTAAACCACTGGTTCCAGAGATTCAAAATTTGGCATGTAGGTTCTTTATAAGGTCTAGGGGTGCACAAAGAAAGCATTTTTCAAAATTCGACCCCCAAAGGGGTTAAATGGGAGTCTAAAGTTTGTATGGGGAAACAAGATTAGACTATTTTATTCGAAACTTCGCAGGAGTATTCCTGACGATAAATGAGTAAACACCTTTCTTAATATACATCAATGATTTACCGAAAGTCATTGACAGTAATAAAACCATAATGTACGCAGATGATATTACTGTAATTTTTGAGTGTAATAAGAGTGAAGAATTAGAACAAAAATTAAATTTACAATTAAAACAAATAACAGACTGGTTAACAGTTCACAATCTGAAATTAAATTTAAATAAAACTAAATTGATACAAGTAAAACCTCGCCAAAAATTACCATTGACTATAAAGTTCTCATTCGATAACCAAGAAATAGGATTTGTGAATTCATGTAGTCTATTGGGATTGGAAATTGATTCGGAAATTAGTTGGAAGGACCATGTAGATAAGGTGTCTGGCAAACTATCGCGATTTACGTACGCTCTCTATGAGTTAAAAAAATGTACAGATTTAAAAACAGCAGTGACAGCATATTATGCCTACGCACATGCCTGGCTATCATACGGCGTAATTTTATGGGGTAACAGCACATATAGTAATAAACTTTTCATATTGCAAAAGAAATGCATTAGGATTTTGGTTAACACAGGGGAGAGAGATAGTTGTAGACCTCATTTCACTTCCTTAAAAATATTAACTCTTATATCAATATACATTTTAGAAATCTGCAAATTTGTAAAAAAGCATAAGCATTTATTTGGCCAAGAGAGGGACAATTGTTGTAGAGCCGGCTTAATGAAAAGAAATAAATTAGTTACTTCATTCACAAACCTACGAATTGTAAGTGCAGGAACACACCATATGGCAATAAAAATTTATAATAAAATACCCTTGGAAATTCGAAATATTGCAAAACCACATTTATTCACTAATAAGCTAAAAGATTATTTGCTGTCAAAGTGCTTTTACAACCTCCAAGAATTTTTCGATTGTAATGAATAAGTAAATATATCCTGTTAGTTTTAAGTTACAAAAATGTTAATTGGATAAACTGTTTGTCCAGCAAATTGCGGTGCCCTTGCAGGGTTTATGTTGGCGCATGTGTTTAATAGATTTAAGATCTCTTACACCACATAATTGCAATAAACTATATGACTATGACTATGACTATGACTATGACCTCTTTCAGGTTTTTGAAAATTCAACCCCTAAAAGGGAGAAATGTGGTGACAAAGTCTGAAAATCAACATGGGTATTTTTTGTACGGTTTATCGGGTCGCTGATTACGAAAACAAAAACACACGTACCTATTTTTGGAAATTTCCACGGAAACGGGAAAAAACGGGATATATTCGATTTCGTGTGACCCTATCTTTTTTTTTTTACATAAAACCCCACGTCCACACCCGTCACCCACGTCCGTCCACCTATATAATAAGTATAATAACTAGACTCTTCAAATTTCGTACACAAGTAGGTGATTACATAACTAAGAAAGTAATTTCCACGGGATAAAGAAAAAACGGTCTACAGGATCTGGTCGTAGAAAACTGAAATTACAGAAGTATTACAGACACTACAAAAGGATTTCCCAAAATTTTGACGGAAACCAACGGGAAAAGACGGGATTTTTAATTATACTGGTCTTAGAAAGTTGAAATTTAGCATGTAGGTTGCTTGATCAGTGTAGGGAAGCATTAAGATACAATTTCCCGAAACGGGAAAACGGGACTATTCGTTTTACAAGTTGTGGAAAGCTGAAATTCGGCATGTAGGTTGCTTGATGAGTGTAGAGGAGCATTAAGAGACAATTTCTCGAAATTCCCACGAGAACGGGAAAAACGGGACTTTTCGTTTTACTGGTTGTAAAAAGCTGAAATTCGGCACGTAATTTGCTTGGGGAGTGTTATGTAGAGGAACATTAAGAGAGGACTTTTGAAAATTCTCACGGGAACGGGAAAAAACGGGATTTTTTGTTTTACTGGTCGTAGAAAGCTGAAATTTGCCATGTAGGTTGCTTGAATAGTGTAGGGAAGCTATAAGAGAGCATTTCCCGAAATTCTTACGGGAACGGGAAAAACGGGACTTTTCGTTTTACTGGTTGTAGAAAGCTGAAATTCGGCATGTAGATTGCTTGGAGAGTTTAGTGGAGCATTAAGAGAGGACTTTCCAAAATTCCCACGAGAACGGGAAAAAACGGGATTTTTCGTTTTACAGGTCGTAGAAAGCTGAAATTTGGCAAGTGGGTTGCTTGGGGAGTGTAGGGTAGCATTAAGAGAGCATTTACCGAAATTCTTAAGGGAACGGAAAAAAAACGGGATTGAAATAGGTACTACTGGTACCTACAAGCGAGAGAAGCCGCGGGCAAAAGCTATTTGAAAATAAATGAAGTCTACGCGGACGAAGTCGCGGGCAAAAGCTAGTCGTTTATATATTGTAACACGCAAAAAAAATTGATAAATAATGAGTAAAAGGAACGGACTCAGCATTTTATTCATTGTCGGTCTGTAGGAAATTGAGGTAACATCGATTGTTTTTTTAAGATTTATGGTAAACATCAGATTTATAAATTTCTAACAAAATTTGAGCTAAACCCATATGATAACAAACAAATACACATTTCAAATGAAAAAAAATAAGAGCTTGTATAAAGGTCGAAACATCTTATTATTATAATAAACCCTTGTCTCAAAAATATTCTTCGTTTCAATAGGCGTAATACGGACTGCCGAAAACTAATGTCCGATTCAATAAGTTACAGTGCTCCTGGTTTCTTAATGTATTTTTGACTGTTGCCGTGTTCTGAAAAAAAATGATCTCATATTTATCGTTCTCAACATTCAAGTCACTATGAGTAAATAAATGTTATATAACCGCAGTCTTAAATAACTTAATTAAACCGCAAATTAAGTAATGTAATTAATGTAGCGTTTCGGCATCAATGACATGTATTAATGTTTAAGAATTTAGGTGTTTTAATGATAGAATTTAGTTTAATTCTAAATAAATATAAATTTACTCACCATTTTGTAATACTGTGTGTGCTTAGCAAAATATTCTACGCCGCAAGGCACAACATAAAGGACTGTCTTTTTCTCTGCAACATCTCTATGTTTATACTACTCATGTTGAACAATAAAATATCTTTATCTTTTGTAAATCTCGACTCGCTATTGCTCGCAAAGCGAAATATTCTGGAAACTGACATAACGTAACGTAACGTAACGTAAGTAACGTGTCGGCCAGGTAAGTAGATTACATAGGACTCTCAGATGGGGGGACCACGGCAAATTCAAATTGTGAAGCTGCAAATATCTTCAATAACTATTTCGGATCTGTGGTGAAAGACTGTAATAAGAATCCTTCTACAAGAACAAAGGCAGACCTACCACCCTTTGAATCTAGCACGATGTTTGTTAAGCCAGTAGGTGAGACTGAACTGCTTAATGTTATATCGAGTCTTAAAAACAAGAAATCCAGTGGATTTGACGGAGTTCCGACCAAAGTTGTAAAATCTATCGCACATGAAATATTGCAACCACTTTTATTTCTTATTAATCTTTCCTTATCTGATGGAACATTTCCGGCACGATTGAAGATAGCGAACATTAGGCCTCTACATAAGCAGGGAAGTAAGTTACAAGCTAGTAATCATAGACCAATAGCCCTTCTTACAATATTTTCTAAGATTTATGAGAAGATAATGGCAAATCGCCTATGTACATACTTGGTTTCTCGTAAAATCGTGGCATCAGAGCAGTTTGGTTTTCAGAGAGGAGTCTCAACAGCAGATGCTTTGTTTGATATGACTGATTTTGTCTCTGAAGCCTTAAATAAACAAAACAACGTGATAGCGATTCTATTAGACTTATCTAAGGCTTTTGATTGTGTTAATCATGACATTATGTTGGACGTTCTGAATCGCTATGGTGTCCGTGGAGTCAACAATAAATGGTTTGAGTCATATCTTAAGCACCGCGAGCAGTCTGTTATAGTCTCAACTTTTGATCATGGGTCTAACTCTGTGGTGGATTATAAATCAAATAGTGTGTGTTTGGAATATGGGGTCCCTCAAGGGAGCATACTCGGCCCCATCCTTTTTCTTCTCTATGTAAACTTTCTGCCAAGACTGGTACCGCATAAGCTAATCATTTGCTGACGACATTACTATTCTATTTGGGTTTAAGCGTAATGACATTGATAATCTTAGTAATTTAATTAAAAACACCCTGACAACGGTAATAGACTGGCTTCATGGCATGAACCTATATACCAATATTAGCAAAACAAAGTTTGTTCATTTTAGAAATCCTAGGACTGATAGAATTATAATTGATGTTACTTTAAATAATGATACTATTGCAGTTGTAGATGATACTAAGTTTCTTGGCGTGATTATTGATAGCAATCAAACATGGAAGAAACATGTGGACTATGTTGCCAGCAAGCTTAGTAGTTACACTTTTGCTTTAAGAGCCCTGGCAAGGTCATCAACAAAGACTGCTACAGTCCAAGCGTACTATGCATTTGTCCAGTCCCACATACTGTACGGTTTGCCCATCTGGGGTGGATGCACGGACATGGATCGACTGTTCAAGCTGCAAAAAAGATGCGTGCGTATTTTGGATGGTGTTAGGTCAAACCGCGTGTCTTGTAGAAATTCTTTTAAAAAATTAGAAATACCAACTCTGACTTCGTTATATATAATGGAACTTTGCAAACTTGTAAAGCGATATCCTCAGAAATTTCCTCCAAAGGACTTCAGAAGCGATAGGTTAAAGAATACATTTTCATTGGATGTTTATGTGCCTGTTGCCGGAACGGCTGGGTTCAGGAGATGTACTTAAGTTGTTGCAGCTAAAGCTTATAATGCCTTGCCAAACAAAATAAAGTCCTTGACATATTCCAAATTTGTGGTTGCTTTGAAAAAGCACCTGATTGAATTATGTCCTTATAACCTAGATGAATTTTATAATGTTAGTAAATTATTGGATAGTGTAAAATGACTAAGTACTGATTGAATATGAGTCTAAATAGATGGTTCTTGGTGTATAGTGTAAGAAATGACATTTAATAATACTATTGATATTGTATATTGAGGTTCTTGTATTGGCAATAATTATTGTAATATTTGATGTACTTAATGTTAATGTTTATTTTGCTTATGACTAATATGTTTTTAGCTACACTCTATGGGTAAAATTGTACGTTTGCAATTTGATGCTAATAAATAAATAAATAAATACTAAAAAATAAAGTAAGTGAGCAATAACGGCTGTCAGCCGCCGCGAGCTCGGTGTCACATCTGGAGAGTTAGGCTGGCTGTACATTGCGCGGTTTACATTTCGCTATATTCTCTTTGGTTGAAAATCGTAGTAATACCAATAATATTAATAATACCAATAATAATAATAATAAAATTAATGAGCGCGTTGGGAGGGGAAGGCTAGGGAGGGGGGGGGGACTAGATGGACGTTCCGTGATCAAATTGTGGACGTTTTGGAAAAACGTCAGGTCAAGAGTGTACCAGAAACCGACGAGCATATATGAAGAGATTGATGAATGTGGATGATGCGAAAGAGGTATGTCAGGATCGTAGCAAGTGGAACAAAGTAGTCTCGGCCTACCCCTGGGGGAAAGAGGCGTGACGGTGTGTATTTATGTATGTATATTTATATGTATAGTGTCTCTAAAAATCACCGATGCGATAAGTGACACGAAAGTCGTCATACGCACGCGAGACTTAGCCTATTCTATGCAGTAAAATCTGCTGATTTCAATGATATAGATAACTTGATATCACAAAAAATGTCGCTTACCCATTTCGCCTTTCAAGTGTCGATATTTATAATACTTGGTAGGATTTTGTGTACCTAAGAGCCGTCCGATGGTATAGTCGACCAAGAAAGTGCTTCATCATTTTTCATGACAGTTCCTCCATCAGAAAAAAAAACAATAAAGCCGATTGTCACATTGGCTTGTGAGTGAAAATAGACTTTAAGGACTTTCTTCTTCGACTATGCCACCATCTTACTGCCGCCAAACAGGTTGCTATGTTTCAGCATGAAGAGAAGGACATCCGGTGAATTATTGGCACATACAGTACTTTATTTTGCGCTTTATAGTTGCTGGTGGTGATTACTTACCATCAGGGGACCGCTTGCTTGTTTTCATTCCTTGTTCTATAAAAAACTAGCGACCCGCATGTCATTTACCTAATACGAGTATGTAGTGACATTTAGTGAGGTAAAAGGCGCATATTTTGTGTTCCCGTGAGCGACCAACTTTAACTGTCGCCTGCATCCGCAGCGACCTACTAATTGTCGTGCTGCGACTGCAATAATGCACTCGCATGATGCACGTGACAGCGAAATTAGGCAGCCTGCCTTGACACGCGGTGGCGAACTATCAACTGCGCTTTGTTGATTTCTATAGTGTTTACCGTGCTATCAAGTATTAACCCGATGAAAAAAGTATGTAGGTTTGACCGCTGTGTGTCTGTCTGTGGCACTGTACGTAGCTCTTAACGTCTTCGCCGCCACGTCAGATACAAGAGACGTCACCCATACGCCAGACTTCATTATTGCGGTGCCTTAAGTTGAACCTAAACCCAATTGAACGAAGGTTGATTTTGCATTGAAGTAATGGACGTATATCTGTCGTTGGCGTCGAAAAGGTTAAATAGGTGTACCGATTGGTTTTTTTTTTATTTTTTTTTATATTAATAGGAAGGAAAACTAGCAAGTGGGTCACCTGATGGTAAGTGATCACCACTGCCCACAGACACCCGCAACCCCGGAGGGATCGCAGATGCGTTGCCAACCTAGAGGGCTAAGATAAAATGCCTCTTGTGCTCGTAATTTCCCCGGCTGTCTTACTCTCCACACCGGAACACAGCAGCGCAAGCACTGCTGCTTAGCGGCAGGATTAGCGAGTAAGATGATGATGATAATGATGATGAAGATTAGCGTTTGAATGCAGTTTTTTAACTGATTCAGGTTGAATCAGGTATTACTTTGCGAAGGTACAGTCAAGGAATTTAATGCCTGGCCCACTTTAATACACCCCTTGAAAAAAAATCGGGCACTTATGGTTTTTCAGATTTTTAGGCATTAAAGCTTAGAAAGTTTACTAAGCTTTTATGCACATAAAATACAAAAACCATGAGTGCCCGTTTTTTGCAAGGGGAAAAAACGAAGGAGGGTTTTTTAGGGGGGGCGTTTATTCAATCCTGCGCGTACGAAGTTGCGGGCAACATCCAGGTATTTATCACTACATAATGTAGTATCACTTTCCGCTGTCTGTCTGTTCCTATGTATGCTTGGACCTTAAAACTACGCAACGGATTTTGATGCGGTTTTTTTAATAGATAGAGTGATTCAAGAGAAAGGGTTTATATGTATAATACATGCATAATAAACCTAGTAGAGAAACACTGATGGTACCCGTGCGAAGCTGTTGCGGGTCGCTAGGAGGTACAGTGTAAAAGACGTTATTTGAAAGGCAAATCTCTTTAAGTTTTCATTTTGTTCTTCTATTATTTATGATTAACACTGCAGCGTTATCCTCGGCCGCGTTTGGCAGGGTTGTCGCGTTTGTTGTTTCGCCATAAATCGTAGCATTTGAATAATTAATAGCACACGCGCGCACGACATTCATCTGTAAAAATAACGCTCTTTTTACAGATTCTAGTTATTTGAAAAGCATATTTTGTGAGTAAAAATTGGTTTGATTGAACTCATAAATGTGTATTGTACCTAATTTTAAGATAATCCAGCCACTACAAGGGGTTCAAATACCAAGATTTAACAGGGCAAAAAAGCTTGCAAAAAAACAAAACGGTAATAGTAAAAACCAAAAATTACATCATCACTATCACTATCACTACATAGTATAAAACAAAGTCGCTTTCTCTGTCCCTATGTCCTTATGTCCCTATGTTCCTTTGTATGCTTAAATCTTTAAAACTACGCAACAGATTTTGATGCGGTTTTTTTAATAGATAGAGTGAATCAAGAGGAAGGTTTATATAAATAAAAATAAATAAATAAATATCTTGGGACAATTGACACCAACTGACCTAGTCCCAAACTAAGCAAAGCTTGTGATATGGGCACTAGACAACGGATAAACATAGGTAGGGGAGAGTGGGGCAAGACGGGGTACTTAAGGTTTGATGGTAAATAAAATTGACTGTAATGAGTTTTATTAATTTATTTTATTCTTATATATCTTCTTTGATAATCAATCTTCATTGTTAACGTGTATTTGGCAGTCTAATCAACATAATAAAATTAAAAAAAAAAAAAGTAGAAATACACCCTCATCCCCATCATGCCCCACCCCTAGGGTAAGATGGGGTACCCCCGTGGGTAAGACGGGGTACCAATAGCGGGGCAAGATGGGGCATGCAGTCATTTACTCTTCACAATGTTCACAAGTAAACACGGTATCTGCATCTTCATTGTCCAAACTTGCACAGCTGCAGTGAGCCCATTTGCTACATGCTGAACAAGCAGCCCAGTTTTCACTTGAGTCCAAATATAGGCATTTACAATACAAACAAGGTATATTTTCAGTATCGCTGTCACTATTCTCGTTTACTGATTTATTCATAGCCCCTTTTTTCTTCTTTGTTACTCTTTTCTTCTTATCTAAACTTTCTCGAGCAAGCTTCACTTTCTTTTCTAAAGTTGTCCGTGGGACAGAAAATCATTTTGCGGCTAACCTGTAGCCCATTTTTCCTTCAACCACATTTTTCACAGCATCTTCCATACTTTATTCTGACCAATCCCCTCTACTTTTTTAAAAATAATTTCTCATCATTCTAAAACCAAATAAACAGTAAAATTAGACATTTGTATGCCGCTTGCCTTCTTACCCCATCTTGCCCCTTAACACCTACCCCATCTTGCCCCCCCGTATGCCGAAACAAATTAAAAAATTACTGAATAAAAACAATACGCAGCACAGAGAAAAACAAGTTCTTTACCTGTTAGTGTAGTTATTGTCACATGAGATAAAATTTAAATCAATTCCAAGGTATTATTATTTACGGAAAATTCACGCCCTATATAGTATAGAAAAATTACTAGCTAATTGGCAAAAACGGTTTTTTACAAAAAACAAATAAAACGCGTGGTGTCATTGTCCGCTCACTTCGATGACTGATTGCCGTATTGACGGCACGACGTCAGGTGCTAAAACGATCCTGATTGGCTAATTCGTTCGCACTCAAGATCGGTTGCCCCGTTTTGCCCCCGACCCCATCTTGCCCCACTCTCCCCTACTTATATAGATAAAAGATAAATATAAATACTTAAATACATATTAAACATCCAAGACTCGAGAACAAACATTCGTATTTTTCATACAAATATCTGCCCCGACCGGGGATCGAACCCGGGACCTCAAGCTTCATAGTCAGGTTCTCTAACCACTAGGCCATCCGGTCGTCTTATGTATAATACATGCATAATATACCGTGCGACCCGGGGCGGGTCGCTAGTTGAATAATAATTATAAACAGAAACCTGTCCATATTCACTCGGTTCCGTTCATCGTTTAATTTCCCTCTAGTTGTTTTACCGATTGATTGAACACGTATCCATTAACAGAGACAAAGCTCCCGAGACATCAAACACCCGCGCAAAAGGAGCACGTAATGATATACTTATTTGCACTCCTACTCCCCATGCTCATTACAAAATCAAGGTATAACGTAAAAAGTACACAGCATTTTTGACAACCCTACCGACGTAACAGCCATCACTCGTTTCAAAGGAAAACGAACTTTAAGACTACAACTTTAAACCTAGTTTCTTCTGTTCCCGTGTGTAAGATGAGCCAGTTTTATTTGAGTATGTGAAGGAGGAAGATCTCAATCAGTATATCAAAGTGGTAGATCAAAGGACGAGGTGATTTCCACCCAGGTAAAACATGTTTAATACATTCGTGTTTGTTTGTGGTGTAACTGAATATGGAGGTTGGCAAACATGGAATATTGCAGCGTCTGTTATGGCAGTCTTTGAAACAAGCGCTCTTGTAATAACGGTGTACGAGGAAAAGCTTCTCATGTCTAATTTTTACTTGCTTTGTAGCTAAAGAAATGTGTTTCTTTTTGAGTTACGAGCGGTTTTTTTTAACTTACCTCGCTTTTAAACTTAACCCAGCGCACTATATAAATAAATAAAATAAACAAATTACACCAATTGACCCAGTCCCAAACTAAGCAAAGCTTGTACTATGGGTACTGGGCAACGGATTAACATACTTATATAATGTAAATAAATACATACAACAAATCGATCCCGTATACCCCGTATATACCGTAAAACGATGCACCGATTTCAATGTGTTTTTATTTTCATTCGAAAGCCACTTTTCTTGCGGTGGTTCTGCCGTCTTAGGTAAAAATCGGTCCTGCAGTTTGAAGATTATCAGCTCTTTTTCAAATTGATGTAATGCACATTTGGCACACATTTTTAATTTTATAGTTATTGCGTACGAGGTTTTACAATTTGTCACGTTTGAATCTCCAAAGTTTGTATATGACAAAAAAACACGTGGAAAGAACAAATCTAAGTTGGATTATGGCGGCCAAATTACGTGGCAGGTGTGGAATCGAACCCGGGCCCTCGGGACGCCCCTTTGACTGCCCGATTGAGAAATAGCTTTTCGCAGCTTATGGAGTTGGATTGCCGAATGTATGGTGGTTCGAGGCGTGATAGTGAACGCTGGTAATATATAACGTGGGGACAATTGACGCCGATTTACCTAGTCTCAAACTTAGCAAGGTATGTATAGTCAACGTCAAAAGTAGCTCATCACTAAATGCTTTGTGGTAGTAAGAGTAGATACCGGGATACACCCACAGTTGAACGTGTCACAGTCATCTCAGCGACAACTATGCATGAGTATTAGGCAACAGATAAACATGCTTAGATTTTATGAATGCATGCATTGGTACTTAAATGTATACCTACTTACCATGACTCGGGTACAAACGTTCATAAAATTGACAACATTTCATTTTTATAACACCTGAAAATGTATATATGGTTCGAAAGCATTTTGCCTCCTGATCACTGCAATATGTTTATATAATTTTAATATCGCTTATTATAAAAAATTAAAAATAATTAAAGATATGTCCTAATTTTACCAAAACTACCACAGGATAGGTGAAACGCCTTTGCTTTTTTCACGAGAAAAAATAAGCGATCATAAATTTGTATTTTTGACAACTTCAAAGTAAAATTGTACTGAAATTGTATTTCGAAGTTCGTTGCATACCTTCTCTCTCATTCTCAAGATAATGACTATTAGTATGAGCGGAACAGCACGAAGCGAACCTCGAAAATCGAATATTGGAGAATAGGGCCTGACATTGACAATTTGAAATTAACGTCAGTTTTTTTTTCTGTAGAGAAAAGATAAAGGGATAAGTGTGTATTCTATGATAGTATCGGAGTTACGCCCTTTTAGAATAAGCAAAACTTAATAAATTAATTATAAATTAAATACAAGCCCTAGCGAAAAAATTAAACTGTCAGCATGTTCATCTTTTCAAACAAAATACAGAAAACCATTAAAATTATAGACTCAGAAATATGAAATGTTGTCAATTCAGCATACAAGAACATTATTCTCTTACGAACTCACCACGGACCTCTTGCTTCATAGGCAATATTAAACTTCACTATCTGACTATCCGACCGATTCAAGTACCAAATCCATAAGAGTGAGTGTGACAGCAAGACAAACTCGAATGGCATTATAAAAGCTCACAGACTACAGAAAGTAGGTAAGTCTAAAGATGCGGCATTTTAAACCCCACTCCAAATATTTTTTCTTTTACTCATGAAAATCACTTTCTTCTCAATATTATCCGGAACAGACAACTTAACCCTTTAAGTGCTGGTTCGACGCGAAGTTAAACAGACTTCGGCCGTTAATTCCATTACGTTTTTAAATTATTGACAAAATCGAGGCTCAATTTACAAAAAAAAGCCGGAATTCGCCCTGAATAAACAGTAATTTCACTAAGATTAATATTGAATCATCTGCCTGTCGGGACACAATAGCTCAGACCCTCCTCAGCACTTTGATATCCATAGAACGCTAAAAAGGAAAGCTAAAACAGGCCACTCCGTCCGTCTTTGTTTAATTGGACATTTTGACAGTTGACGCAAATTTGATTATGAATTCCAATCATTTGATGATGAGGGAAAACGTTGTGCTTCTGTTGAAGGGTTATTTTTATTTAGGAAATGTTAATTGAGATAGCAATGTGTGAACGTACGCGCCTTTTGTTTGTTAGCACTCGATGGATCAAGCTAATAACTTAAAATTTATGATTAATCAAGAAACCAACTCATTTTCGAGTGCAGTAACTACATTAGTATCCCACAAAGCCACTATTATAATATTAGCTAAGTAAGCGACAGTCTTAATTCTAATAATGTCATTATTAATGACATTGAAACGCGAGCAAGATTGTGACTGCGGGATATTTATGCGCTGCGCGGGAGCAGCTTCCGTTCTCAGATGGTTATTAAATGTCAACACAGCTCGAGAAAGGGAAGGTTCCATTCAATTCTATGGGACTTTGGTCCTGAAATAATAGTATTTTATGCAACCGTTACATAATGAGGGTCATTAAAACACGAGTGTTTTAGGGCCTTATTATGTTCAGTTGCATACATTACTTTATCTACATACATAATCATTAGCAGTCTCTGCCTACCCCTATGGGAAAGAGGCGTGACTGTATGTATGTATGTATATAGAGTACTTATGATTATAGAATCATTAAGTACTCTAAGATGGTTTCAGAAGCAGTAGGGAAATGACCAGCATTATCACAACCGATTATACTAGGTTCTATCTACCCCGTAAAGGATACACGTGATTTATGTATCGTATGTACGTATACTATGAGTACTTTCTTGTCGGTAGTAGTAGGTAAAATCTGTATTTTAATGTTATTACAGTATAGATTTTTGTAAGGGTGTAATAATGCTGGTCGTTTCCTACGGTTTCTGAGCCTCTAGTGTAAGTTTTCGCATATAAAAACGTCTCGAACGCGTTCACGTAAACATCTCAATTATACTTCAATGTTACATCCTCGAGATTTAATTTACCATGTAGTCCGTTTTTTGACGTATCGCATCACCACACTGTTCAGATCCGTATCCGGAATTTAAAAAAAAAATTAAGAATGCAGGTAGTTAAACTGACTCTCACCAGACCGGCCTACCGTCGCCGTTCACCTCATTCGTTTTTCGTGTGTCGCATCATCCAGACTGCTCGTGCAAAAATTAACTTTTATCAGTTTAATACGCGAATTAATTAATATCCAAAATGGGTAAAAGAAAGCGTGAAAAAACTAAGGAAGAGTTTATTCGTAAACTACGTCGTTTGGAAAAACGATATTTGTCACAAAATGAGTGCTCGAGCGCTGACGAGTCCTTCGACAGTGAAAACGGTAAGTACATACCCTCAGACGGGTTAACTATTCACTTTTTTTTCAAGTTCTCTCTTAATAAAACACGACCAGCGCTTAACTTTCTTAATGTGGTGGCACGCGATGTCATCCTGAAAGTAATCAAACTGCAACAACTGATTGCATTAATTCTCGCTATCTTAATGTAGTGGCACGCGATGTCATTCTGATAGTGAAATTTTAAATGTTATTTTAACATTTCTGGTCGCACCCGCAGACCGTGGCGCAAGGTCCGTGACGCCGTCCCCGTCGTTACATGACCTGACGATGGAAGAGGCCTTGTTGGACATGGAGCAGCCGGCCGCGTCGAGCGTCGCAGGGGACGACAACAACGCTGCTGTACGATCGGTAGTTAAAAAAGTTCCCGAACCAGTGCCGAGTACGTCCGCCATGTCAAATGACCTAGGACCTAGTACGTCCACTAATGATCTTCCCGTTCCTACGATTTCGGAAGAGATACTCAGTGTATTAGGAGAAGCTAAGAAGGTCGACGTGCCCTTAGGCGATAAAATCCCCGCAGAGATCTCTGAACGTTGGGGTAGAATATTACTGGACGGGCTCGCCAAAGAACAGAAGGAGATGCTGATGGCAAAAATGTTAATACCGGAAAATTTCGTATTAGCTAAAGCGCCGAAGCTCAATTTGGAAGTCGCCTCCATCTTAAATGATCCAGTAAAAAGCCGTGACAAGCGGCTGGAAACGGCGCAAGATCAACTGGGTACCGGCATCGCCGGCCTGGTTAATCTTACAAAAGATCTCATACAATCTGATATGAGCAAATTGGATATCATAAAAAAGTTGTCCGAGGTTAGTCAAATATTGCTAGACCTACATTATGAAGAAACCCTCAACCGAAGAAGGCTCATCGTGCCTATATTAGATAAAAGCTTCTTTAACATCATTAAAGGAGTCAAAAGAGATAAATACTTGTTCGGTGAAGAATTAGGCGAGAACATCAAGACTTCTAAATCTATAGAAAAATCAAGCCAACAAATTAAGAAACCTATACCAGCTTTCAAGAAAATACTAACTTCGCAGCAGCCTCAGCAGGGAAACCCGCGAGCGCCTCCCCGACAGCAGGCGACGAGCCGCGCGCCGCCGCCGCCGGCCCGCGCGCCCTACGCGCCGCCCGCGCCGGGGTCGGCGCCGAGGAGGAGCGCGGCGGCGGTGCGGCCCCGCCCGGCGGCGAGGAGCACCGACAGGAGGACCCGTCGTTAGAGGTACCACCACATGCTGGCAGAATTAAATACTACTTATCGGAATGGGAAAACATGTCCATTGATCCTTTGATATTATCCTATGTAACGGGTTATAAGATACCTTTTGACATGCCGGTTTATCAACTTGTGGAGCCGTCTAACCCGCCATTTTCTAAAAAAGAAATGTCGACTGTTATTTCTAAGCTTCAAAGTATAGGGGCGATATCTCAATGCGTAGATTGTGCAGATCCGTTTATCTCTCCTATATTTCTTATCCCAAAAAGTGACGGTAGTCAAAGATTTATTCTTAATTTAAAGAAACTTAACAAATTCATCGCTAAACAACACTTTAAAATGGAGGACATTAGAACAGCTACAAAATTAGTATTTAAAAATGCGTTCATGGCTTCCATAGATTTAAAGGAAGCATATTTTCTAGTACCAATACATTCAGACTATAAAAAATACCTTCGATTTCGTTTCGACGACGAATTATTTGAATTTAACTGTTTACCTTTTGGCCTGAGTTCTGCCCCGTTTGTCTTTACCAAATTATTAAAGCCCGTACTTACTGAACTTAGAAAGCAAGGCCATAATATCATTGCCTATTTCGATGATTTGTTATGCATAAATAATAACTACTCGTCGTGTCTTAATACAGTTCATTCGGTAATTAATGTTTTAGAAAAACTCGGTTTTGTAATCAATTATGACAAAAGCATTCTAACACCATCTGAACATTGTAGATACCTGGGCATGGTTATTAACACGTCGGAAATGATTTTAGAACTTCCGAAGGAAAAAAGAGACAAAATTTCGGATATGGTAACTACTTTGTCGAAGAAAAATCAAACACGCATTCACGATTTTGCAAAATTCTTAGGCACGCTCACAGCCGCTTGCCCCGCAGTAGCATATGGTTGGATGTATACCAAGATATTTGAACGTGAAAAATATCTAGCTCTTTTAAAATACGAAGACTATGATTCAACAATGAATATAGGTCATCATTTACAAGCTGATTTCCAATGGTGGACTAGAAATATTCAAAATACCATTAATCCTATTCGAGCAGGTAATTTTGAATTAGAAATTTTTACCGACGCGTCGTTAACCGGCTGGGGATCACTTTGTAACGATGAAGTGGCAAAGGGCCACTGGTCTGTCTTGGAGTCTAAAAATCACATCAATTACCTCGAATTGTTAGCTGCTTATTTGGGCTTAAAATCATTCTGCAGAAACCTTTCTAATACTGAAATATTACTGCGAATCGATAACACCACTGCCATAGCCTATATTAATAGGATGGGAGGTGTACAATTCCCTCATTTAAATCAAATTGCTCGGGACATATGGCAGTGGTGCGAAGCTAGAAATCTGTATATATTCGCTTCATATATTAAGTCCAAAGAAAATGTCGAAGCCGATAAAGCCTCACGACATTCTAACATCGATACCGAATGGAATTTGAATGAAAAATGTTTCCAGGAAATAGTTAATAAGTTTGGACAGCCTCAAATAGACTTATTTGCATCTCGTCTAAATAATAAATGCATTAAGTACATTTCCTGGAAACGTGATCCCGAAGCATTCGATATTGATGCATTTACACTACGATGAGACCAATTTTACTTTTACGCGTTCCCACCTTTTGCAATTATTCTAAAATGCCTTAGAAAAATTATTAATGACAAAGCCACAGGTATATTTATAGCTCCATATTGGCCGTGCCAACCCTGGTACCCCCTGTTCACAAGCATGATTGTGTCTGAAACTATTTATTTTAATCCAGATAAAAAGCTTCTGTTATCTCCTTGCAGAGAGTATCATCCATTATGGCCCAACCTTACCCTGGCGTGTACAGTGTTATCCGGCAAGCATATATAAATCATGGATTAGAAGAAAATACAATCGATATTATGATTAAATCGCTGTCTCAAAATACTTTAAAACAGTACAACACAGCACTTAAAAATTGGTTTCAATTTTGTAAAAATAGTGATGTACATGTTTATGATAAATCGGTAACGCTAATCTTAAAGTTTCTTACACAAATGTTCGAGAATGGTGCAAGCTATGGGACATTGAATTCATACCGTTCTGCGCTTTCCTTGATTCTGGGAAAACAACTGTGCAATGATGATTGTATTACTCGATTTTTTAAAGGTGTTTTTAGAGTTAAGCCGAATTATCCCAAGTATAAAGATATATGGAATCCAAATCTAGTATTAGAATACCTTTCAAACCTGTTTCCTAATGAAAATCTGTCGATTGAAGAAATCACTAAAAAACTTGTTACCTTACTAGCATTGTCTACTGCACAGCGTGTGCAAACGCTGTCTATGATTAACTTAAATAATATATGTATAAAAAATTCATGCATAACTATAACTATTGATGAGCTAATTAAAACCTCTGCCCCAAGTAGGCATAATCCACGAATGATCATACCGTTCTTTAGAGGCAGAGAACAAATATGTCCTGCAGAAGCTTTGTCCTCTTATTTAAAAATTACTGAACAATTTCGATCCTTACCAAATACAGATAAGTTAATATTAACAATTAAAAAACCGCAACACAACGCTAGCTCCCAGTCTATAAGCCGCTGGATCAAAAACACCCTGAGCGAAAGCGGTATTGATGTAAATTTGTTTACTGCACATAGCACACGCCACGCGTCTACTTCAGCAGCAAATAGATGTGGCGTGTCTATAGATGTAATTAAAAGAACAGCCGGTTGGACCGGCAACTCTTTGTGTTTCGCTAAATTCTATAATCAACCGTTGCTGAATGCAGAAGAGGACATAAGTTTCGCAAAAGCTGTTTATAATCAAAATACCTAATGATTAAGACAATTTTCTTATTATGATAGTAAAACTTAATTAGATTTAAGAATAAATCTAAATTACTATATACCTATTGTGTACATTATTCTGCAACAGACGCTGAACATCTACATGGTAAATTAAATCTCGAGGATGTAACATTGAAGTATAATTAATGGTTAATAGAACTTACCTAAGTGACTATCAACCACAATTATACGAGATGTTACATCCGAAGAGATTTAAGATCCCGCCCTTCCCCTGTTGTATAAACTTCCCGAGAGTTGCAGAATACTGGCAGTGGCAGGAGAGATCCCGCTACTCTAAAACGAATGAGGTGAACGGCGACGGTAGGCCGGTCTGGTGAGAGTCAGTTTAACTACCTGCATTCTTAATATTTTTTTTAAATTCCGGATACGGATCTGAACAGTGTGGTGATGCGATACGTCAAAAAACGGACTACATGGTAAATTAAATCTCTTCGGATGTAACATCTATATATATAAAAGGCAAAGTCCTGACTCACTCATTAATTGATCATCGCCCAGCCCAAACCACTGGACCTAGAGACTTGAAAATTTGCACACAGATACCTTATACAATGTAGGCATCCACTAAGGAAGGATTTTTGGAAATTCGACCCCTAAAGGAGTTAAATGGGGGTCCAAAGTTTGTATGGGGCGACGTGATTCCTTGATCCGATCTACTTCAAATTTTGCATAAACATTCTTCAACAGAATTGATGGAACACGTATTTCGTATTTTCTTGAAATTCATACCCTAACGGGGTTAAAAGGGGTGCAAAGTTGTTGTTGACGATGTGCTCACATGGACCTACCCTTTTCTTTTAGTTTTAAGATATATTCAGTTTTGAGGGTAAATTTCTCTCAGTTTGCGCTAGAGGCCGATGGCTGTGCCCCGGCAGTCTGCACGTATCTCGCGACTAGGTCACGTTTGATTTGATTTTAGTATTAAAAGGTTCTATGTAAATTAATCTTAAACTGTGCATACGTTTTACGAAGGTGTGTTTTTACTGAAGAACGAACCCCAGCAGCTTACAGTTGTTCTGGGGGTGATTTGCTTCGATGTTGATATCAATACGCCTTAGTGCTTTTGATTAAAATTACATTTTATTTTGACACAGTCATGTTTGAAAACTCAATTCATGGAGGTACCTACTATTTAAACAGGACCGAGTACTCGCAGCTGCAAAACGAGCCGATCGAGATAGTTAGTATGGACGCGCGTGTTCCTTTCTAACAGGGTGACAATAAGATTACAAATTGTTATCAATACATAGTATAAAACAAATTCGCTTTCCGCTATCTGTCTGTCCCTATGTATGAATAGATCTTTAAAATTACGCAACGGATTTACATTCGGTTTTTTTTATAGATAGACTGATTAAAGAGGAAGGTTTATATCCTACTAATATTATAAATGCGAAAGTTTGTGACGATGCGAGTGAGTGTGTATGTTCCTTCTTCACGCTAAAACGATTGGATGGATTGGGATAAAATTTGGAACGAAGCTAGCTGGTACCCAAGATTAAACATAGGCTACTTTTTAACCCGGAAAATTGCATAGTTCCCGCGGGATAGCGATAAACATGTTAAAGGTCGTAGCTGCCTAGAGTTGCAACGTATAAATTGTTGCGTGTACCGTTCTCAGAGAAATCAGTTAATATTATGATTATTAGAACTTAATCGACGTCTCTGAGTGTGAAAGTTAACTTTAATTGTCCTGGGGGTTGTATTAACTGATGGTGGAGACTTAGAACTGTTTTACCGTGTTAAGGGATCAAGTTCAAATTTTAATTTATCATCCCTGCGTAACCAAATATACAAAGAAATAAATAGTCCTTTAATATGTTAATTGGCGTTTCTGAGTGTGAAAGTTAACCTTTGCTTTCTCTCTTCTTCTTTCTGCGGTAAAGGTACATTAATAAGTAGTTTTTCGATCGATTGCTTTCAAAATCGATATCTAAGGGTCCGACTGGTCCTCAAGCATGAATCCGTTGTCAAAAATTTTAAAAGTGGCCGCCATTTTGAAATCTTTAGTTTGTGGGCCGATTGTTTTCAAAATCGATATCTGAGGGTCCGTGTGGTCAATAACCATGAATCCGTTGACAAAAATTTTAAAAATGGCCGCAATTTTTGAATTTGTAGTTTTTGGGCGGATTTTTTTCAAAATTGATATCTGAGGGTCCGGGTGATCACTAAGCATGAATCCGTTATTAAAAAATGAAAAAAATGACCGCCATTTCGAAATCTTTACTTATTGGCCCGATTGATTTCTAAAACGACATCTGAGGATTTAGAAAAGCGAACGCTTATCACACTTGACCGTTTTATTAGAATCATATTTAGCATACACACAACAACTTACAAAAAAATCAACGCAATCGAGTCAGTAAAACATGAATTTGACATGTCAACACCTAAATCCGACTCACGCTCGACTTTTTTTTTATTAAAAAAAAATTACAGTTAATTACAGTTTATTGCTAATTCTACGCGGACGAAGTCGCGGGCAGAAGCTAGTCTCGTATAATTGTGGTTGATAGTCACTTAGGTAAGTTCTATTAACCATTAATTACTATGGAATAATTGGCAGCGCCACTTGCGGATCGAAACGGCAACAAACTGTTCCCATAGTATTTGACATTTTAACGCAAACGCGGTCGAGACGTATTTTGTGACCGAAAACTTACACTAAACATACTGAACGCATTTTAGACTACTAATGGTATGTGCGTAGATTAATGTTTTTTAAAAAGAAAACTTTAGCACCCTCCCATACAATATCATGCAATAACTCTCCCACTCGATGCGTGAAGCTTCCGCACGCACCTTCGGCCGGATTTCACGCCTCAGCCGCCGCCGGCTTTACTTTATTTATCCCTTCCGCCACGAGCTGTTGCAATTTCCTCCTCAACACTATTGTGGATATCTTTAATTTTTACTACACGGGACAGTTTATCACTGAATTGATACCAATAATGGTTGGACTTTGTTAGACAGTTTTGCTTTATCAGTAAACTAGCAGACCTCCAAAATTGGCGTTGCATAAGAAATCTTTAATTTGTTTTCGTCAATTTTTCGATCATGTAATTTCGATTGACAAATCTGACGGTTCATACGACGCTGAAAGTTACCTAATCTACACTTCTAGACTAATGTTATAAAGAGGAAAGATTTGATTGTTCGTTTGCATTGAATATGCTCCGAAACTACTGCACCGATAACAAAAATTTTTTCACCATTAGAATCCTACGTCATCCACAGATAAACATAGGCTAATTCAGCGCGGACGAAGTTGCGGGCAACAGCTAGTATTTAATAAACATATAGGTACACGAATAGGTACAATGACAATCGAACAGTTTTCACAGATTGTTTAAACAATAAAATTGACTTCTCAACACACATTTTTACTATAAATTGTGGCCACAAAGCTCTGCAAAACTATATTCGTCAAGTAGCGGGAAAGAAACGTTCAGTTTAATAGCAATAAGTGTTAGCGACGACGGGTTGTTCTGCTTGACGCAGCGATTCCTCGGCGCGTGTGGAAGCGCCTTTATATTGTTCGACTGAGAAGGTTTATTATTTTAAAATAAATAATTGTTTTGCTCTGAGGCAAAGGCTGAGACGGGACGTCGCTTACGAGAGAGCTGATTTGACTCTCGTTTCTGATCAGTTTTGACACAGAGATTGTCTATCGCTGTTCACCGCGGCAAAGCAGCGAGTATTTCATTTCATTTCATTTATTTATTTATAAAACACGAGTAATTCCAAATACAAAGATCGTAGGTTAGGTACATACAACAGTCCGTCATGTTTCGCCTTTCGGCATACAAATTCACTTAAAAAAATAACAATAATGCTCCTAATCGAAAAAATAATTGAATTAAATGTTATGTGTTATTATGGGTATAAATCTTTGCACCCGGAATGTTAGGGGCGGATTATTTGGTTAGTTAGTAATTTAAGGCAGTTACAGCTTAATTAAAATTTTGCATGTTTACATTAAATTTAGGATAATTTTATATTATGTATGTATGTATGTAAACTCTTTATTGCACATAAAATTTAAAAATACAGAAATTATCAGATAATTTTTATGTTTTGGCTGTTTATTTAGTGATTTCTACCATGGTACGAGTATTAACGAATATAGTAACGTCTTCAACGAAGTTCATCTAAGTGCGCACCAACATTCAGTTTTCCCTTTTTCTATACCCATTTAATACTATTGCTGACTGTGAAAAGCCAGCACGATTTCGTCGCAGCCAATTGGACGTTCTGTGCCTCAATAATCCAAATTTCAAGGCAAAGGTCGATTCCCTACTCAGCGCAGGCTATAAAGGGGATCGGTCATATGTTGACGCGGCGATTCGCTAACAACGGTGACTTTATTCCCTCCCAACAACATTTTAGGTTACGCTGTGAGCTTAAAAGAGGTCTTAGGGCTGATTCAGACGTTGTTGGTAACTTATTCAAGTGTAAAATACATTGCGTTGTGGGGAAAGAAGCGAAATAAGACGTTCGTCCTGCGGAACGTAGTGGACATGATGCTCCAGAAAGTTTTGTTACAGTATTTTTAATGAGCGTCAATGTGCTCTGTAACCCCCGATGAAATAATAATCTAACTAATATTATAAATGCGAAAGTATGGATGGATGGATGGATGTATGTTTGTTTGTTACTCAATCACGCCAGAACGGCCCAACGGATCTGGATGAAATTTGGCTCATAGGTAGAGAAAAGTCTGGAATGGCACATAGGTTACATTTTATCCCGGAAAATTGCGTAATTCCCGCGGGATAGCGATAAACGAATTCTTTGCAGACGAAGTCACTGGCAACAGCTAGTAAAATAATATATTACTTTATGGTAAAAATGCTTTACGTCGTCTTTGGAAAAGAGCTGATACTCTTCAAACTACTGGGCCGTTTTTTAAAAACATGCTAACAACCACCGCAAGGAAACTGGCTTTCATTGTAGCTCTCAAGCGAATAGACCGATTTGGATGTAGTTTTTTTCATTCAAAAACCAGTGTCCTTGCGATGTTTTTTAGCCATGTTTGGTAAGAATCGGTCCAGCAGTTTGAAAAACATCAGCTCTTTAGCTTTTTTAAATTTCCGTTTGATTACTAGATTAATTTCCGTATGATTACTAGATTAATTTCCGTATGATTACTAGATTAATGCGTAATAGGATTTTTAAAAATTTGAACTTAATGTTACATTTTTATACAAGACTAGCTTCTGCCCGCGACTTCGTCTGCGTAGAATTAGCAATTGACATGTTTATGGCTATCCCCCTGGAACTATGCTATTTTCCGGGATAAAAAGTAGCCTATGTTTTAATCTAGGGTACCAGCTATCTCCGTTCCAAATTTTATTCCAATCCGTCCAGTCGTTTTAGCGTGAAGAAGAAACAAACATACACACTCACTCACTCACATCGTCACATCCTCACATCGTCACATCGTCACATCGTCACATCATCACATCGTCACAAACTTTCGCATTTATAATATTAGTAGGATAGGATAGGATAGTAGGATAAGAAAACAAGAATGTTTCGTTTGTCCAGCCTAAAAAGGAAAATGCTTCGTAACTTCTATGGCTGTCACTTTTCGCACCGTGACCCAATAGTGCTAGTCTGTTGCTTAGCGGCAAAATTTGCGAATAAGATAGCAATCTGCAGAGTAATTGTGTAACTATTTTGACACTGCATCGGATTGAAATGACAGTTCTTGTATGAATGTGACAGCCACCTGATTCCGATGCCAATTGTCAGCCCATACGCGAACTGTCAAAATGAACACGATGGCGATTGCACCTGCACCCTGCACTTGATGCCACTAGTAATTTACTTTGGTTTTGTTGATTGTAGCTGTTGCTTGGTTAAGTGCAAAGAATTTGTTTTTTCCTTTCTCCACGGAGGTTTGTTATTTTGCTGGCTGGAAACTCAAATAACAGTAACTACTTACTATTACTACTAGCTTTTAAGAAGAACTCGTGTAGTAACATTTTGTTTGCGTTCATCAAGTACTACTTTCTACCAAAGTCACTTTTGTTTTTCTATCTAAATTACCCCGGGTTGCTTACGCTGTTTAGAGTTAATTTATGTTACCTACTTACTCCAAGTTAACCGCTAAAGCAGAGTTAGTAATTATCTCTTACTTGCTAATCCTGCCGCCAAGCAACAGTGCTTGCGCTGCCGGTAGTTACTCCAGCGGTGAAAGTAAGACTACCGATGAAATCACAGGCTCAGTGAGGTATTCTATCTTAGTCATTATCGTATGGTTGCGGGTGTCCATGAGTGCTGGTTGCATCAGGTGACCCATTTTTTTTGTAGAATAAAAAAAATATGGAACCTTCAACCCTTTTTGCTGCAAGTCTCAAGATTTTTTCTAGCTTTCATACATACACAATATGGTTTGAGGAAGATCTACATCTATCGTAAATTATATATACAAGACTAACTATTGCCCGCGAATTCGTATTTGTATCAGGCAGCTTGACTTTATTCGATACTTAATTACACCAATTTTACTATCTTTAAATTTCAACCAATTTACACAACAGCTTGACAAATTATACACATAAACTTTACTCGCGAATCCCTCTGTCTACTGGTGAAAACAGTATGAGAATCAGTTGAGTAGATTTTCTTTATTGCAAATTAGACAGACGCGGCGTAGGACTTGGTTTTATAATTATACAGTCTTTGGATATAAAGTGATGTAACGGCAACGTCCAACTTCCATTATAATTGGGAGCGTAAACACATTTTTAAAACTCCGATACCCGGGACCAATTCTCAAAGTTATCAGGAACGCTGTCACTGCGAAAGTTCGTCAACCACGCCTCCACCGGTGTTACCTCCCAATTTTCCATCTTGATATGTTCAGTTACGGAAATTGACAAAGTTTCCCGAATCTACGGAATTATTGAAACTTTCTGCGAACACAACAAAATTCAATAAGTGACTGTCTTGATTGGTACGGAGGACGGGGGCATCGCACATTGCCATCGCAAGTTTCGCCGGACGCCCAGAAACCGGTGGGTAGCTCAAATACGCGCGAAATACTACCCGTCTCTTTCTTACGGTTCGTACTAGAAAGAGATGGGTAGTTTAACTCGCGCGCTCTCGTGCTAGCCGTGTGGGTAGCGGTCGCGTTATCGTTTGGGAGATAACGACCGACTAATTCAAAAGTTACGGAGCCCTTGGTGTCTTGTCGCAACTTTAGTGTCGACCGAGTTAGCACGGAATGATGTTCTGATAACATGGGAGCAACATTACGGGGTTTCTTTTTTAATTAGGTAGGTATGCCTATCTACTACTCAAAATAATATACAGGCTACTTGAGTTTCATTGGCAAATTTAGTTTATAAATATGTTTATGTATAACGGCACACATTAAATACAATAAAGAGTAGGCATTTTGTTTTGCCTCATGTTAATAAAATACTAGTGTAAGAAATGGAAGAATGACATCTATTTACGAGTATAAGTATTGAAATGAAATTATTGTACTTAATGGCACTACAGAGTGCAACAGACACATTTTAATATTGTAAATTAGTTATTACAGACAACTACAAATAAACAACTACAACTATAAATAAATGCTTCCAAAATTCCTGTAATCGCTACGTTTCATCTCTTTTATTAGGGGGTCCTTGAAAATTGTGCCAGGGCCGCGGCTGAAAATGTTTAAAAAAGGTTAAAAAACGTCGTTCTAGACAACTAGATGGATGGATGGCTGTCTTGCACGTGGTAGCAGTTGCAATGAGGTTTTATTTGTAAATACAAAACCAGGACTATCTCGAGACGGGCCACGTAGCCCGTAACTTGTACCAACCTCAGTACTTGACTTGTAGCATTTTACGATGTTTTCTTTTACCGAAGCATTAGTTTATGTTCGGCACTAAACGAGGTTTTTACTTTATTACAAGCTTTATTGCGATTTTGTGTCTTATATACATGTTACCTAGCACACGTGTGCAAACGAGCCCTTATTGCGATCGCAGAAAGTTTAGTTTGCCTCGTAGTTTGTGTTAATTTGCTCAGCTTTGTTGACAACAAACTCCAGTACATAAATTACAAAGTTCATGTCTTTTTACATGGCGATATTTAGTAATGAGTTGGATTACTGTTATTGCGTATTGTAGTCGCTACATTAGGCTAAAGTCTAATGTAGGGACATTATTGTCCGCGTTTTCAGCTTTTAGTTCACTCGTCATCCTCCTTCATCATCGTCCTTTTTTCTGTTTTGATTGTTATATGTGGTGTTCAATAAAGAGTTATTGTATTGTATTGTATTGTCATCATCATCATCATATGAGCTACAGGACTTCCACTGTTCGACATAGGCCTCCCCCATAAAACTCCAGTTGCCTCGGTTGGAAGCGGCTTGCATCCACTTTGCACTGACTTTAACGGCCATCCGTCCGCCTCGTTGGTAGACGTCCTACGCTGCGCTTGCCGATCCGCGTGCGAGTACAAGTAATTATTGCATTAGATTCCTGACTTCTCTCCGGCCTGCACAAAATTTCCTCCTTGCTGTTCCTGCTTCTTCCTCCAAGTTCTACCATGACTCCTTTACTATGACATCTATCCGTCTGTGGCATGCCCTTCCTGTAGACCTAAGGCGTGCTAAAACTTTACCTATTTTTAAGAACCAGCTCAAATCTCACTATTTGTCACTAATTGAATCCACTTCCTGTCTTTAGTCCTAATAATCTTTTCTCTTTGTTTCTGATCAATTCCTTTTCTGTTATATGGCCTTCGTATACTTTTCGTTATTACATTCTCATATTTATTATTTATTTATTTATTAATTTTTTATATTTTAAGTATTATTATATAATAATGGTATGTGTGTATGTATTATTTTATTTATTTAGCTATGTATTATTATTATGTTAGTATGTTTTATTATCCCTGCGTTTCTCCTGTCTATTTGTTTCCGCCACCTACTTAAACTGTCTCCAAGTTATTTTTCTATCTTAATGGTTGTCTGGTAGAGATCGCTATTAAGCGATAAGACCGCCTATTGTATACTTTGTTTTTTGTTTCTGTATTGTTTTGTACTGATTTGTGGTGTTAAATAACGAGTATTTGTATTGTATTGTATTAGATCTGAGTCGATAGAAACAATTAAAAATCACTACTCAACATTACGCATTACATAATGTTGTATGAGAATATGTTTTACAGAGGTAGGTACGTGATTCAGTTTCTTCGACCGCGCGTAATCTTCGATGTAGAATAATGTGCCACAAAAACAACATTCAAATATCGTGTATCAATCGTCGAATTTTATGGCAGGCATAATAATAAATACTACATGCATTAGCATACCGGCATAATCTCTTAATGTTGTTGTAACGTATGAGAGCGCGCGCGTGCCAATGCATAATGCACTTCGCGGACCCTTTGTTCCCTTTCTATTCACCCTGAATATATTTTTCGCCAAAATAATCGGAGGAATTTTGATAGAACGCGCAAGAAGTAGAATACTTATTTTCATTCCAATAGGATCATTAGGCTCGCTCTAAATTATTAAAAGAACTAAAGAAAAAGGTTTACTTGGTGCAAAAAAAAACAAAAACAAAAACCGTACAAAAACATCGTATAAACACTAAAAAGGTTGCCGCTCAGCATATGTCAAACAAGGGCAACCTGTCTGTATGTATTTAGTTGTTCATTCACTTTAAAAATAACATAACATAAATCACGTCTTTATCTCTTACGGGGTAAACAGAGCTTAATGTAACAAGACCTAAAGACCATGGTTAGCATAATTGTGGTCGTAAATGGAGGGGGAATCAATAAAGGGAAAAAGGGTAAAATAAATAATAAAAATAAAATAAATGTTTAAAAGGCTCCTTTATAATAAATATGTTTTTATTTGCCTTTTAACCTCGAGAGGTTATAAGATTAGTGTCTAATAATTTCTAAACGACACTGAAAATTAGAACACATAGAAAAATCCGAAAAGTAAAGCTATGGCCGGGAATCGAACCCGGGTCCTCGTCATTCCGTGAGAATTAAGAAATAAAAAATTTCTTGATTCATTTGATATTTCCTATCATTTGAAAAACAGCGCCATCTCTCGTCCCTGGTGAGCAGTAGATGTTCCACGGGAGTTTGTAATTGTGTCATACAGACACATCATTCAAATAGATGACGCTTCGCGACAAATAATCGCATAGTAACAAGGTCACGTGACAGTTAGTAATAGATAGAAAAATTCGAACGCTTACTCACCTGCTATGGGTGGTGTAGGGGTATAGCACGCGTCACGGAATGACGAGGACCCGGTTTCGATTCCCGGCCATAGCTTTACTTTTCGGATTTTTCTATGTGTTCTAATTTTCAGTGTCGTTTAGAAATTAAATTTCTAACGGTAAAACCGTAAAAGTAAACATTAAAATTAAGAAATAAAAAAAATTCTTGATTCATTTGATATTTCCTATTAGTGTCTAATGTTGTATAGATAATAGTACGGAACCCTTCGTGCGCGAGTCCGAAGGCACTTGGCCGGTTTTTATGTATTTTTCTCATATGTTAAGCACATAGTACTTATATCAGTTATAATATGGTGTATAACGCGGGAGAAGCTGCAGGTGCTAGCATGTTTTTTTGTAAAAAGCCTATTCTGCGTATCATATGAACAGTCATACATCAGGATTCCTCGACATTTGGATGTTACTGTCCAACTTTAAGCATTAATTCTGGCGTAGACGGAACGGTGTGCAAACTGCAGGCGCACAGTTAGCTCTGAAACGCACGTGGAAATGTAGATAACTAGTGCTGTCTGTGGCATCATAGCTCCCAATCAGGAAAACTGATTTCCAAGAGCCTTTCTTTAGCAGAAAGATAGTTTAATGGCCATTGGTTCTTGAAACTATATTAAAGTAAGGTCAGTCGTTTTGAAGATTAACTTTGAAATAAGAATAAGAGAACTTTATTAGCTGACTAGCTTCTGCCCGCGACTTCGTCCGCGTAAAATTAGCAATTGACATGTTTATCGCTATCCCGCGGGAACTATACAATTTTCCGGGATAAAAAGTAGCCTATGTTTTAATCTCGGGTACCAGCTATCTTCGTTCCAAATTTTATCCGAATCCGTCCAGTCGTTTTAGCGTGAAGAAGGAAAGAAATACACACTCACTCACTCACATCGTCACATCGTCACATCGTCACAAATTTTCGCATTTATAATATTAGTAGGAATGAAACACAAACAGGATATTATACATGGATTCTTAATCTAACCAGCCTAAAATATAGGCAAATCCCGGCTCATCCCGTAAGCGGGGTTAGAAGGAGTAGGAATTTATAAAAAAAAATCAATAACAAATTACCAGAAAAAAGGAGATTGTAATATGTCTAAAAATATAACTAAACTACTTTTAAAGCAAACTGAGCCTGAAATTATAAGTAGCATGTGAAAACACAAAATATTACTTCTGTACCTTCTCCCCCAATCCCTTCTCACACCGTATTACGGTATGTAATGCTTGTATTTGGGACTTTTATGCAAACGCATTCGAGAAGATATCAAACGTCAAAAACTCGCACTAAAGGTTACAGTCGCAGCGTCGCGTCTTCAACCAAGCAATAACTCGGCGTATTTTTATTTATAGCCTCGCAATTAATCAATTTCCCCTAATGGTTATTTTCCCGGGCTAATGACCTGGATACGGATTTCTAATTGATGCGCCGAAGGTTCCGTGATGGCGGGAACTATGAATTATCTCTTATTCCACAAGAATTAATGGTCCCAATACACCATCGGAGCGGTATCCGTTCGGAACTACTTCCCTGGGCCTTTTCCTTATTTTTACCCGGTTCCCTTATAGTTCGACGTGTCCGTATGCCACAGATGCTTTACCTACCTACTCGAAAACTATACAGCTCGAGTGTGGAGCAGGTAAAAGCGATAAGTCGAACCGAACCGATGATCTCTAGATAAAAGGTGTTTTTTAACCTTCGACGCAAAACGAGATCCAACCATGTGTGTGTTGCATCGTATCTCTCCAACAAATGAACCGATTTAGATGCGGTTTCTTTCATTTGAAAGCCAGTTTCTTTGCGATGGTTCTTAACTATATTTTTTAAAAATCGATTTAGCAATTTGAATGTATCAGCTCTTTTCCAAAATGGTGTAAGGCAATTTTGGCACAAATTTGAATTATTTTTTTATTTGCATATCATTGTTCAATTAACGCTAGGCAGATCCTTTTTTTTATTTAGTTTTAATTTTAAGTACTTCAATCAGCAAATTATTTCAACTTATTGGGTTCACATTGTTAGTGATATTTTGAAAATATATCGTGTTTTATTAACCGCTACATATTTCCGTAGATACTAAACTATGTATGCAGTGTTAAAGTCTCCAAGTCTCTTATAGTTATGAAGATATCGCCAAAAAACTGTCGGTCTTGAAAGTGAAAAGTGAAATATCGCCTAACCTTGGAAAGAATGCCAACTTTTTGGTATGACGTCTATTACTTATCTGACTGCTGTCCTTGCCGAACTAGTTTTATAGGTAGCTAATAATAAATCTCTCACTAAGTACTACCTACCAAGTAAACTATGGTTAACGCCACAGCGTAAAAGGAGTTAGTAGTGCCAATAATTCTTGAAGCTGGTAGCAAACAATATAAATAGGGAATAAATATAAAAATATCGTAAAATTAAGGAATGACAAAAAGCGAAATAAAAATTCATTATCACCATCTCCAGCCTATATTTGTCGCACTACTGGGCTATAGACCGAAATAAAAATAAATATAAATTATCATCGGTCGAACGTGCGGAAAATACAAGACAAGAGTTCTAAACTTCCAGTCAGTCAGCGATTAGACGGAAAAATTACGTCATTTGTCACATCGTCCATATAGAAAAACAGAAGTTTAAACGTATCTGAAAATTCTGTTTTTCAAGAAAGTTTTTATTGAAAGGGATAGATCTTTGTTTTAGCTTTATTTGAAAAACATTATATTTTCATATATTTTATTACACGAATATTCCCTATTCCTAAAGCTGGTAGAAAACAATAACAATTAGCAAAAGTTAGTTGTGTTAAAACCGGGTCGGTTCAGTATACGCGTTTTAAAACTTGCGTAATTATTGTCGCAGAGGTGACGCGCCAACTTGCCTAATTTGAGCAGAGTTCGCCCGAACCCGCGTGATCGCTTTTAGTGTTCCTCTGTGCAATGTGGTAAATTAAACTAATCCCTACTAATATTATCAATGTGAAAGTAACTCTGTCTGTCTGTCTGTCTGTTACCTTTTCACGCTTAAATCGCTGGACCGATTTAGTTGAAATTTGGGATACCTACAGATAATTTGAGTCCCGAGGAAAGGATAGTTTTTTTCCCGGAAAATTGTCGGACGGCGACGGAGCCGCGGGCAATAGCTAGTATTTACGGTTCTCTATCGTATCGCCGAAAATTTTATTGCTTTTTTCTATACGTTTGGCCGAATTTCATTTTGCCGAATCATCATAAAATATGGCAACTTGTTAAAATGATTAGTTTCATTTCCCAACCTCACGATTGCCAACTCAACGTTTGTTTTTTTTTTATATGGTCACTGTCTTATTAAAACGTAATTTTTCATATAGCCCAATGGTATTACATAACCATTAATAAAAAACAAGACGTTAAAGACTGTTTCTAAATTAAAACAAACATGTTCGCGGCTAAAGCGTGTACCGTATACCACAATACACTAATTTGGTTCTAGGACATATTCGTAACACACAGGATAATGTGGTTCAGCCGCGGCCTCACACAGAAACGCGTTCCTCTTAATGTATACGCACAGCAGAGCTCGCTTAGTGCGGTATACGGCGAGATAGCCGACCCGCGTCTTTTATAGTCGCCTTTATACAACTTTTACTTTGCAAGTTCCCTACGTACCTCAGCGTGAGGGTCATTAAGAAAGTAATTATTTTCTTTTTTCAACGACTTCTTTGTCCCGAGTTTGTTTAATTGCCAAAGTTGCTTCTTGAAAAATTAACGAATTGACGTTGAATAAATTTCAGGGGAGTTTAAGCGGCGGTAGAGTTTGTTATGGTTTCGTTTTGCGCGTGGATGGGTTTCAGCGGTTATCTATTTTAGTTTAGTTTGTGAAATCATTCAATATAAAAATACATCGTCACTTAAAAAGTCAAGGAATTTATATTGAAATCGGTTTAAAATGAAAATGTCAACAATTATAAATTAATATAACAATTTTAATAAGTACCAAGATACCTAGAAGTAAACTAAAATAATAATAAATTTACTCAAATTAAAATACAATAAAAAACTTAACCTGTGAGTAGGCAGCTGTAAAACTACGTTCTATATTTAATTATGTATATTTATTTGTAGCGCAAACGCCTTTTATCAGAATTCGGTCTCAACTTTTAATTTGGTGATCACACCCTAAATGCACGGGGATTGCGCCATTTTCACCATCTCAAGTACCTTGCGGTCACAATATTGACGGTAAACAGTGACCACTTAATACAATCCATCTTTTTTCCCCTTGTTTTTTAGAGGATCAATCACCTTGTTTTACCGTCAACGCGGACCCATCGGGAGATGAGTGCGCGCAGAAATGTGCGGTAACTGTGGCTCGCGTCTTTTGTTTATTTCTTCTCAGAGCGCTCAGTGTACATAGGTACAGGGGCGTAGCTACCGCCGTATCTGCCGTATCAATTATACGGGGCCCCCGACGTGCGTAAGCAAAGATAAATGTGAGAAATCTTTACCCTTCATAAGGGCCCCCAAATAATTTTTTATACGGGGCCCCACCAAGGCACGCTACGCCCCTGCATAGGTACCAAGTTTTTTTTTAGGGTTCCGTAGCCAAATGGCAAAAACGGAACCCTTACAGATTCGTCATGCCAGTCTGTCTGTCTGTCTGTCCGTCCGTATGTCACAGCAACTTTTTTCCGAAAGTATAAAAGCTATACTGTTGAAAGTTGGTAAGTAGATGTATTCTGTAAACAGCATTAAGAATTTCATACAAAAATAGAAAAAAACAAATAATTTTGGGGTTGCCCATACCTTAGAACTGAAACTCGAAAATTTTTTTTTCATTAAACCCATATAACGTGTATAGATACCAAAATATATATAGGTCTTCAAAAATGATATTGAGGTTCCTAGTAATCATTTTTTTCTAAACTAAATAGTTTGCGCGAGAGACACTTCCAAAGTGGTAAAATGTGTGTCCCTCCCCCCGTAACTTCTAAAATAAGAGAATGATAAAACTAAAAAAATATATAATGTAGGTACATTACCATGCAAATTTCCAACCAAAATTGGTTTGAACGAGATCTAGAAAGTAGTTTTTTTTTTAAATTTAATATTTGTTTGTCTATACATAATAATAACCAATAGGAAATGACCTCATACTGCCTACATTTTGCTTAAGAGCAGGGCTCTGCTAAGACTGGATTTTATAATAACTTGGAGAATTTGTACGGAACCCTCAGTGCGCGAGCCCGACTCGCACTTGGCCGGTTTAGCAAAATCGTCTTGTTTTGCTAAGCAATCCTATATTGTTACATGACATGACCCCAAGTATCACCTAATTAACCCCCGACGCAAAAAGAAGGGTGTTATAAGTTTTATGTCGATGTTTGTGTGTTTGTTGTGTGTCTGTGGCATTATAGCTCCCAAGCCGATGACACACAGCGGCCACGATGTACAAAATCCGCGTTCTGAAATGAACACAGGCACGACGTCGTCTGTACACGCGTCAATGTGTGCGTAAGATACACAGGGCTGTCTATCGCAAAAACCTAGTACTATAAGTACTACCAATGACATAAATATAGGTAAGTACTTATAATGAAGATTATGGCTTAGATGTGTGCAAATAAATGTACTTAATCGTTATCTATTTATTTTAACTTACTTAAAATGTGTCTGTCTGTGTATTTAAGCATTATTATTTTCAATTACAATAGATGTACGACAACAAACTTAAGCGAATGATTCTGTAGTTATTTCATGTACTAATCGCGATAATTTCAGAAAGCATTAATTTTCTAATGTTTTATACAATGAAGTAGGTAGGATAGGTTCCCGAATTTGTGACGTGCGGCCAACATACATCGCGTTGCGAGCCCTACTAGTTGCCAGCAGCTTTCCGGCAGCCTGCGCTTGAGGGGTGGGGTAACTCGAATCGGTGCGGGGCGGAGCGTGGCCATTCTGTACGTTAGTACTATTATATATTCTGTGTCGGTGGACCGATTTCAAAGCGGTTTTATTCATTCGAAAGTCAGTTTCCTTCCGGTGGTTCTTAACCATTTTTGGTAGTCGGTCCAGCAGTTTAAAGAATATTAGCTACTAGCTGTTGCCAGCGACTTCGTCTGCAAAGAATTCGTTTATCGCTATCCCCCGGGAACTACGCAATTTTCCGGGATAAAAGTAGACTTTTCGCTTACTATGTGCCGAATTTCATTCAGATCCGTTGGGCCGTTCTGGCGTGATTGAGTAACAAACAAACATCCATCCATCCATCCATCCATCCATCCATCCATCCATCCATACTTTCGCGTTTATAATATTAGTTAGACTAGTTAGATTTTCCAAAGATGTAAGGCATTTTTGGACGTGCAGACTTTTACCATCTGCACGTCCAAAAATGCTCGTCCAATCGATAGAATTGGCGAAAATCTTAGGAATCATGTTATAGGCGATGCGGCTAGCAACCCATCACTATTTTGATTCCCCTTTCCACCTACACGGCCACAATCATGATAAACGTGGCCTTTAGGTCTTGTTACCTTGGGCTCTGTCTACCCCGTAAGGAATATAGATGTCATTTGTGTATGTGTGTATGTATACACATGTGAAACTGATAACTATCTTAATACTGAAACTGATAACTGTCAAGGTGACTCTATTTAGGGCATTTTGTCAGACCTTCTACACGAGCAGCTTGTGGGCAAAATGCACTAAAAAGACGCTAAAGGCCTTGCGGGTCCAATATAACAATGGATTCAGGATGCTGATGGGACTGCCGCGCTGGTGCAGCGCATCGGGGATGTTTGCGGAGGCGAGGATTGATTGCTTTAGCGCAATTATACGCAAGAGAGCTACCTCCTTGATGTGTCGGGTGCGCGACAGTCCCAATAGTATCCTGCAGCTAATTTGGGCTGACCCTGCCTGTGCGATGAGTAGGCACTGGAACTCTGTTCATATGGAGTCTAGGGGCAGCATCTATAGGATAATTTAATGTAATACACTACTAACATAGTCTATAAGTTTATGTAAACTAACACTATATGGACTTTGTCTGAAATAAAAGAATATTATTATTATTATTATTAATACAATCAATTTACCATGTTCTTAAGCAAATAATAATAATTATTATTATACAGTAGATTTAAGTATTCATTTGCCATATTTATAAATTTTGTGCTGGATATGATTAAATCAGCGTATTGCTATTAAAATTTTCAACTTTACCTACAGCTATTACAATTAATTTATCAGTGTAACACAAATAAGTTAGTAATTGCATTAAACAATAACGAACCGTTTAATTCAATTATTTCACATCCAACCCAATTTAAACTTAACCAAATCATTTCATTATCTTTTTAAAGTCATTAATTAAAGTCAAATATTTCGCCAGGCCTCTCTGGATGGGGTGAATTATTAAATTCAATTTTTCTCGGCGAAGTTCGCCTCATTTTGGGAAGATGGTGTTTCCCGAGGGAACAGGTCCTGGAGGCATAAAGGGACACCTCCGAAAATGGGGTTTGAAACAATTTGAAAGTTAAAAAAGTACTTTTTTTCAAAGAGGAAACTTTGTTTAATACTTTGAAAGACACTAAACGGAGTATTACTTAAACTTGAACAGATATCGCTTATATACTGGAGACTTACGAATAATCCTGTAAAAAAAAATTGTATGACAAAATATTGCCAGTCAACGATCAAGAAACAGAAACAAAAAAATATTAATTAAAACCGTGTAGGAAATAAAATAACTGTGTTAAAAATAATTTCAACAGTTTGCCCATTTCCTACGTTCAGTCGAGGGCATAAATATCGATACAGCTATCATGTCAAATATATGTGTCACCGATCTTATTGCTTGTGCAATAAAGGGGTATAGATGTTTTTGACGTTTTGATAACGTACATATATTATTTATGCCCTTGACTGCGGTTCAGGGTCGCAATTCTATACTAATTTTAATATTTTCCACAAAACTTTGAAAGACATTAAACGTAGTATTACTTAAACTTGAACAGATATCGCTTATTTACTGGAGAATTACGAGTAATCCTGTAAAAAAAATTGTATGACAAAATCTTGCCAGTCAACGATCAAGAAACAGAAACAAAAAAATATTAATTAAAACCGTGTAGGAAATAAAATAACTGTGTTAAAAATAATTTCAACAGTTTGCCCATTTCCTACGTTCAGTCGAGGGCATAAATATCGATACAGCTATCATGTCAAATATATGTGTCACCGATCTTATTGCTTGTGGAATAAAGAGGTATAGATGTTTTTGACGTTTTGATAACGTACATATATTATTTATGCCCTTGACTGCGGTTCAGGGTCGCAATTCTATACTAATTTTAATATTTTCCACAAAAGTTTTAGTTTGAGTCATAAAAAAACACGCACATACACATTTATCATGTTGATAGTTCTAATATTGAATTATTTTCAAAAGTGGATCTTAGAGAGTCCGCAATTGTACGTTTTATACTAAGTACGTTGACATTTATTTTTAAAAATCATAAATTGACCTCTGATTAGAAAATAACCTCAAACCAGTTTCAAATGTAATTACTCATAATTGTTAATAAATAGACATTGCAATTATAATCAACTTTATATTGTGTGAAACAAGAATTTCAAGTTAAATATTTTTCTTTAAAATTGGTGTAATTTTCTGTTTATTTCATTCACCATATTTATCTTTTACTCGTGAAGCAGAATTAGAAGTAGATATGATTGCGTTGGGCGTTTATAATCGACGCCAGCGCCAGTAACGATGGCCAGCAATTGAGGCCCCAGTTGAAGCGATTGCAGAAAATTACAAGTTGTGTAAGAAAATATTTTTATTAAAAATATAATAATTATTAAAAATAATACAATACAATACAATACAAATACTCTTTATTGAACACCACAAATCAGTACAAAACAATACAGAAACAAAGAACAAAGTATACAATAGGCGGTCTTATCGCTTAATAGCGATCTCTACCAGACAACCTTTATGACAGAGAAATAAGTTACAGACAGTTTAAGCCGTAAATAAATGTCCGTTTTGTTTTGTTGACAATACTAGCTTTGCCATTCATACTACATGAGTAAACTAACTCTTTATTTCTTTATTTTGCACATAACCAGCAAAAAATTTCCTAAAGAGTACCCTAAACCGATGAGCATGTAAGAAGAGATTGATAATTGTGGATGAAGCGAAAGAGGTGTGTCAGGATTGCAAAGTAGAAAAAACCGGCCAAGTGCGAGTCGGACTCGCGCAGCGAGGGTTCCGTATCATTATCTATAAACCAGTGTAAGAAGAGCCCTGCTCCAAAGCAAAATGTACGCAATGTGGGGTCACTTTATATCGATCACTGATATATACAGACATACATACATATTTACGGTTTTCGCAATTATTCCTTAATCTGTGCTATAAGACCTAACTTCATACCAAAATTCGAGATTCTGAGTTGACGGGAAGTACCCTATAGGTTTTGATGCCCTTGCGAATTTCAAAAATTTGCGGCATAAACGACTTTTTCTTTTGATTGCGTTGGCTTAGAAGTTTGATTTTTACACAGCTCCAAGGGGCAGTAGACCTGAGAATTTGATATAAATTTCAGCTTGATACCTCCACGCGTTCTTGAGAAAAAGGGCCTTGACAGACGGACGGACGGACGGACAACAAAGTGATACATACTATATAAGGGTTCCGTTTTTCCTTTTGAGGTTCGGAACCCTAAAAAGTAGTTTCTGTCTACTCCTGTGGGAAAGAGGCGTGACGGTCTCCTTAGCAAAGGTGGAATACTGCCGAATGCATATATAGAGTATCTACTCTTTAGTAGGCACTCACGTTGGGGAGGCTTTTGCTCAGCAGTGGGACATAAAATAATATAGGGTGACATAATAATAATGTGTACTTGTATACTGCGAAAGAGGGTTCATTCAACCGATGGCCTCAACGGAAGACCAGCGTTGGCTGGAAGGCCAGCAAATGCTGAGTTGGGACCATCTTGTGTCAATTTATTTTATGTAGCTTTTTATATTTTTTTTGTTGTTTAACAACTTCTGTGATTGTCATGAATAAACTTTTATTTCTTTCATTCATTAAAACTTGGGTGTAAAACCCAAAAAATATTTAAGTAAGTAACAGTCTGCTACTTGTGGAGCCCTACCTTAGACCTCGCCGCGAGTTTATTATGTCTCCCTAAAGAGACATCGGCAGTTATCTCCAAACCCTCGACTTTATTTAAATTTGCTTTTATTTACTTCGTCTTATTATACTCTTCTATCTTTGTACGAAACGACGTGAGTTTCTTTAGAATTTTCACTTGTTATGCTTTTCATTAAATATATTGGAAGCAGAATATCAAATTCATTTTATATTATTTTAGTATACTTATTTCGTGTCTTAAAGCAAGTGATAGTGTATATACGGTTGGAAGACGTAGTTAAATGAAAGGGGAATCAAAATAGTGATGGGTAGCCGCATCGCCTATAACATGATTCCTTAAGATTTCACCCATTCCCTCGATGGGCTTTTATCATCTGCGCGGGACGAGAAGCAGCTGGTACATTCTATATTATTTATTTGCTCCCAGATCAGCATGAAAGAATACAATCTACGTAATATTTATACGTTATAATCTATGTTTACATAAACTGAGCATAACGCAAAACATTTAGCAATAATATCCATTTTAAAAACGCAATTTCAAACGAGCCGTTATCACAAGAAAAGTTAAACAATATTACCAACAGTACATACAGTAAGGCACAGTAAAAATACCTGCCCACCTTTAGGGCCACAAAACAAACATACACTTTCACTTCCCAAGCGAAAAAAATATAAATAACCCCTTAAACCTTCGAGCAGAGCGACGTAAGTCGAGAGTTCAAGTTTCACCAGCGACATGTTTAATTTTGTCGTATAAATCTCTCGGCGCAGTCGAAATTCGCTCATGCAGAAGTCGCGTAACTCCTAAACGACGATAATTTGGAATCAAACCGGTGGAGTGAAGAGATAAATCCATTACGGCTCGAACTTGGCCAAAACAGATTTAAATAGGCCGTAAAGAAAATGAGGCTGGATTATCGTATTGGTAAGTTCGGGGGTTGGTTTCAGAAAGGTTGTACGTGCGAAATTTAAATTTTACCGTCTCGCAAGCATAATCAAATCCAGATTTACAGCCTTATTCATAAAAAGTTAGAGGCTCGCTATAAGCTCGCTATAGGACCGATGCAAAAAAACATGATTCATAAACGTCAATTAGCGCTAATCAGTCCATCAACGGTCTGTTAAGTCTTTCGAAAGTTAGCGGACCGTAGACCCTACTTTATCTCTCTGCTAACTCACAAAATGGCTGCCACGACATGTGAACAGCTGATTTTGGCAAGAGAAAAACCATACGCAAGACAGTTTTTTTTGTTTTAAGTTTGTATCCCCTTCGAGAAAGGTAAAGGAAACTAGATCCACACTGCCTCGTCTGTCGTGTTAATTCGCTGGTTTCCGGCTAATTCGCTGCCACTGCTGTCATTTTTTTTTTATATCACTGAAAAGCCATTTATGGTCTATGATTTATCAAGGTGACAACATAACGCGTCTAATCCATTCATCAACAGCTTATTAGTTAACAGACTGCTAGCAAGCGTTTATGAATCATACTTTTTAACAACTGTCAAATAAGCTTAATCAGTCTGTTAACTAATGAACTGATCAAACCTCAATTAAGTATTTTTTATGAATAAGGCTGTTAGTCGTTTTTTTAACTTTTTAAATTATTTACTAATTTCAAAATGTATGTAAATCCTATCGAGGGAACGGGCGAAAATCTTAGGAATATTATAGGCGATGCGGCTATACCCATCACTATCTTGATTCCCCTTCTCATCTACAGGGTGTATCAGATACCCCCTAAAAATAATCCACTGGGGTATAAAACCATAGCTATAGAAGCTAAAAAAATATTTTGAAAAAAATTGGAGTAATTTTTTTTAGTAAATTTTTTGTTAATATTTTCTATAGGAATGGTAGTTTTAACTGTAATCATTCCTATAGAAAAAAAAATTACTCCAATTTTTTTTTATTTTTTTTTTTACTTTTGTAGCTATGGTTATATACCCCAGTGGATTATTGTTAAGGGTTGTCTGATACACCTTGTATACGCCCACAATTATGCTAAGCGTGGCCTTTAGATTTTGTTACATTAGGCTTTGTCTATCCCGTAAGGGATAAAGAAGTGATTTATGTATGTATGTATTCCGAAAAATCAGAGAGTTGCCTGGATTCGAAACCACGAGCTCTGCTTGTGTGGCTATACAGGGTGTATCAGATACCCGCTAACAATAATCAACTGGGGTATATAACCATAGCTACTGAAGCTAAAAAAAATATAAAAAAAAAATTGGAGTAATTTTTTTTTTTCTATAGGAATGGTAGTGTTTAACTGTAATCTCCTACTTATAGAAAACATAAAAATAAATTTACTCCAATTTTTTTTTTTTTTTTTTTTTCGCATATAGCTATGGTTATATACCCCAGTTGATTATTGTTAGGGGCTATCTGATACACCATGTAGATCAAAACACTAGGCTACCACGGCTTTCCAAAATCTCATGTTTTAGTTGTTTTTATAAGTTCGAAAACAACTGCAATCGAAATCTGATCTCGGAAGTCATAACTTCACCTTGAACGTGGAATTCTTGAAAAATTCCCGATACTTCACAAGACGCCGGCTTTAAATCGATTACAAGCGAAGCCGTAGCTAAAGACTAGTGTTAATTCCAGTTAGCGACCGTGTAGGCACAGTAGGATGAGGCAGAACAGTAGCGCAAGTAACAGTCATGAATAACACGTATGTATATAATTTGTTCAAACCAAGTCTTGCGGCGCATTCTTGGCAATGATTGTATTTCCGAATGCGCTGGTATTTTCCAAAAAATACATTTAAAAAACCCTTGGCAAAATAAACGTTTTTGATTTTTGAAACAAGCTATCAAGTACATCTAACTTCTTTAGTGCTACAGTCCATTGCCATGAACCAAAGTGGGAGTAACTTTCTTAAAAAACTGAAACATTAACTGACTTATAATAATCATATATTAGTTTTAAGTTATTATTAATTATTAAGCCGATTAAAACCGTACCAGTGAGAACAGAAAAGAATGATTAGAATTGGACGACCAGATAGCCTAGTGGTTAGTGACCCTGACTATGAATCTAGAGGTCCCGGGTTTCATATTCTATTCTATTAAATTCATTTCATTGTCCCATTACATTTTTTTTTTTATTTGTTTCGAAGCGAGGATAAACTTATTTCAACCTGAATCTATGGTCTGGACGGTGATCGCATAAACTCGGCCTATTGAAATGAAAAATGAAATGAAATGAGTTGTTGTTGTTGTTGTTGTTGTTGTTGAGTTGTTGTTATCGTAATGCCTTCCTTCTAGCCTCCACGCGCAGCAATTCCTCCTCCAAGTCCTTGCCTACCAAAATTCTCGTACACCTCTAGCAAATCTGTCGTACTGCCTACCCCAAGGTTTACTGCGCAGGGCGACACTGGATCCGAACCCATGGCAGTGCGGCGGCGCGTGTAAGCCGGTCCGGTTACCGCGACGCCAGACGGCGGGGCGACGGCAACGACACACCTACAGACAACCACTACGTGCCTAGGCATCCACTACTTGCCTAGGCAACCACTATTATACCTATAAGGCAACCACTATAATATACGTGACCCCAGCTTATAGACAGCCGAACACAACTCGTTTATAAGGGTAATTTTGACCAAAGGGTGGATTTTTGACGTTGTAATTTGTGTGCCATGCTTTACGTATTGCACACAAATTACAACGTCAAAAATTCACCCCAAAGAAAGAAAAAGGTTTATTCGGTGCAATAAAAACAAAAACCGTACAAAAAATAACATACACCAAAAAGATGATGACCAGAGATGATGATAGTGATGACGATGACTTGGAGCCTTACGATGACCTCTTAATTTCAGATTGGGTTCGCTCAGTTTCAGTTTGGGTCAGATCCATACTAAAGATGACAGCTGAATCCTGAACTGAGTTGGAATTGAATTGCATTAAGACGTCACGGTAAGGCCTCTGATATAAGAACCTTGTTGCCATCACACGAGCCAGGAGCCATCCAAAAAAGGGCACGTGTCCTAACAATCCGGGGCTCGTCTTGTGAGAAAACACAAGCTTATTCAATTAACCCTTTTTCTGTATTGGATCAGTGAGTGATTAATGTCATTATTAGGGTCAGTTCACGGCGGGATTTCAGCAAGCCTGATTAACCTTTTCGCTGCCACGTGAAATACAAGAGACGTCACCCGTTAATGATGGACGACTGTGAATAATATTAATTCGATTAGTCGATTATTGTAATCATTCGACTTAGTCGACTAATTTGAAAATCATTCAAATATTAGTAGTACTCAAAATTCACTCCATTCGGTCCAGTCGAGTTGACGTTGATATAACTAACAAGCTAACAACTAACGCGAGCACCGCGCCGAGTCGACACGAAGATTCCCGATTCGGTCCGAGCAGTCATCCAGCCGCCGATTAGTTACTAATATTAGTAAACGTTATTCGATTATCGGGATTAGTATATTACTAATTTCAAATTCGAATTACGATATTAGTAATGAATAATCATTCGAATCAGCAAATTAGTAGAAGTCGCCATCACTATCACCCATGCGTTAGACTTTATTGTTTTTTTTTTTTTTAATGTATAGGAAGGCAAACGAGCAAGCCGAAAGCAGTGTGGCAGTGTGTCGTTGGCGTCAAAATGGTTATCAATCAATTCTTGTGCCTACGTTTCAACATTACGACTCACCTGGCTAAATAGAAGGCTTGTAAAGAACATGCGAAACTTAATAAAACCAGCTGTCGCATAGGGAAACTGAATGGCTTATACCACTGGAACCTTTTCACTGCGAATGTCATAATGACTTACCATACACCTGTCAAAGAAAGTTTAGTACAATTGTATGAGAAAACGTTCCACCGAGGCACGTGGTTCAGTTTCTTCAACCGTACGTAGGTAGCTACGTTGCCTATTCTGATGGCTTAACATTCCTATAGAATCCCGAGGGATGAACGTCTATTGGAGTTACAAAGAGACCAGGCTGAGACGTGGATTTCGTTTCTGCTCAGTTCTGGGCCCTATTTTATAAAGTTACAAGTCAAGAGATATTATGTACTGACTGACCCACTACAGGCTACCGTCATCTTGTAAAGGGGGCAATGGCGCATGATGGTGGATAATTGCCGGAGAGAAGGATAGTGGCGTGTATAAATGCCGGCACGTAAGTCTAGCGATGATGTATGCGCAGAAGTATAAAATACGGTATCCGTGGGTGCGCAAATCCCCTCCACGTGACTCGTCATCGCTAGACTTACGAGCCGGCACGTATAATAGCAATATACCCATGTTCGTGAATGGCAAGTCGTGAGTACCTACAGGGCTCTATTTTATAAGGCTTCAAGTTAAATTTACAAGCAGAAGTCTCTATCTAACACATAGGGTCAGTAAGAGACTTCCGCTTGTAAGTTGTAGCTTGTAGCTCTGTAAAATAGGGCCCTGCTTCTCTTTATTGGAACCCTTACCCTCAGTAGCGCCACCGTAAGCTCCGTTTAGATGATTTATATGTAACTAGCGACCCGCCCCGGCTTCGCACGGCGTATTATGCATGTATTATTATGTACATATAAACATTCCTCTTGAATCACTCTATCTAATAAAAAAACCGCATCAAAATCCGTTGCGTAGTTTTAAAGATTTAAGCATACATAGGGATATAGGAACAGAGAAAGCGACTTTGTTTTATACTATGTATTGATGTATTTAAGTACTTATCCTTGCCTGGGTATTGGGGACGATCATCGTATGCTCTCCTGATCGCTTATTCACTCGTCAGTTTGAGCAATTTTAGTGAGAATTGGAATGAGTCTCTTCAATGAAATCGAAAGCGGAAGCCGTTCATCAGGAGTTTCATAGATCAATTTTCTATCCGTTAAAGCCATAGCAAAGTCAACAGTATTTATTTGCCAGAATACAGTACAGGAAGGTCTTACATAGTGGTTTTTTAACAGTGTAATCAGCCTGCATGCAGGCGTGCAAATATTTTATTGATCGCCTTTGTACTTCTTTTTCCAGTAGGCTTATTGTCTAACTCGCCATCGTGTTCATTTTGACAGTTCATGTATGGGCTGACAATTGGCATCGGAATCAGCTAGCTGTCACATTCATACAAGAACTGTCATTTCAATCCAATCCGAAGTGTCAAAATAGTATTATTATAAAACTAGCTTTTGTCCGCGACTTCGTCCGCGTAGACTTCATTTATTGACAAAAGTCACATATTGCTATGCATATTTGAACATGCACTTAACACCCCTTTTTTTTATGGTTTGGAAAATGCGCCTTATGCATCCGCCCAGTACGGGGTTACCGGGGGTATGTGGGGCTCTCCCGCGACGGCAGGCATACCCACTAAAAACCACACGGATTCCCTCCTCGGTAGAATGTGAGGCGCTGCGGGAGAACAAGGTGTCACCGCAAACGCCCCACGACCACCCCGGTATGGGGTTCCCTCTCCGCGGCACCTGTGCAATGCAGGTTTGGGAATTCCCGCCCTCCCCCGCTGGTGCCGCTTGGATTTTTATAGAGGTTGTCTCCTCGTGGCCCCCGTCTTGAAAAAGACAGCGGCCCACGTTTCCGGCGCCTGCGGGCCGGGGTTACGTGTTGACCGACAGTGGCCGGAGCCACGCCGCTCCGCGATCGCGTCCCTTACGGGGCGCACCGCTCCGACGGCAGGCTTATGCCCGCCGACCCTCACGTCAGCTCTCACACCCTCATGTACTACTCTGAAAGCAGAGCGGTACCGAAGGCATGATCGCGTCCGTCACCAAAAGCACCTGCGGGTGCGACCCTCTGGATTTTTTATAGAGGTTTACTCCTCACGGCCCCCTGTCTTGAAAAAGACAAGCGGCCCACGTTCCGACCCCATGGGCCGGGTTGCGTGTTGACCCCTCCCCCCCAGTCGGATATTAGCCAACAGTTAACTAACTTACTAAATAAATTAATTAACCGTTGTTGCCCAGGGTGCACCGGCCTAAGCGTTACCCTTCCCCCCCGTGAGGCACTTAACACCCCTATTCTGACATTTCATTGGCATTTTTCTTTATAGTAAGCGATATTAAATTCCGTGGGAATTTTGAAAATCCCTCCTTAGTGCACCTTTATGACACTGAAGCAATATTGCGATTCTAGGCAGCTGCGATTTTCGACATGTTCATCGCTATCCTGCGGGAACTATGCAATTTTCCGGTATAAAAAGTAGCCTATGTTTCAATCTAGGGTACCAGCTATTTTCGTTCCAAATTTTATCCAAATCCGTCCAGTCGTTTTAGCGTGAAGAAGGAACAAACATACACACTCACTCACATCTTCACATCGTCACATAGTCACATCGTCACAAACTTTCGCATTTATAATATTAGTAGGATTGATTCTCGTAATATTTGTTAATGCAAGCTAAGGTAACTCCATAGTAGAATATAAACCATTTATTATCATCCGCAGTTCCGTCTGATAAAAGGTATTTACACTCCAAACCCTTCGTCACCAGAGAGCCCTCTATCGGCGAAACAATTCTAACCGGAAGTGACGTCACAGCCAGCCGCCATGCTAATGGCTAATGCGCGTCACCGGAAGTAGGAAACAGGAAACGGCGTGGCCATCTCGCGAATTATCATTTAGCATTTTATTGTTGTGGCAGCATTGTTTGTAAGTGATGGATTGTTTGTTTTGGAAAGTTTCTAAGTGAATTCTTTTGGTTGGAAGATTTTGTTTGACATAATTTAGTGTTTCTTTGTTCACACGTTTTTGGGAGCGCTTAAAGGTGTTGATAAACTCGAGCATGCGCGTCTTTTTAATTTAGAAATTGACCAAAAAATCCTTCTACGCTGGTTTAAGAAAAAAAATGTATCCGTTGTACTCGTATCTTTTCCCGCGCAGATGATAAAAGCTCGACGAGGGAATCAGCGAAAATCATAGGAATCATGTCATAGGCGATGCGGCTAGCAACCTATTCTGATTCCCCTGTCCACCTGTACGCCCACAATAATACTAAAGTTGGCCTTTAGGTCTTGTTACCTTGGGCTCTAGTTAAGGGATAAAAACGTGATATATGTACGTATGTATGTAACAAACAGAGCCAAACATAAAAGCCTAACATTGTCCGATCATTCCGCGAACGCTTTCGTAACGTTCCACTTACGTATATACAAGTCATGGTTCTCTATTGTTTGCCCGAATTTCATTTAAACTAATTTCACATGCCCGAATTTCTTTTGGCATAATTTTAAATTCCATAACGATATATATGCCATAATGATCATTAGCCATATTTTCATTTGCCATAATTTTCAGGTGCCATAACGATACGTTTGCCATAAATTTCATTTTTCCTATTATAAATTGTCCTAAAATCATTTGCCATAAAATTCAAACGCCATAATAATTATTTGCCATAAAAAACCCAGAATTTTGATTCTTGTAATAATAATAATAAAAGTAATTTTAAAATGTTGTTTTTTTACTACAGGTTGTATTAATTATCTACGTTTAACAGATGTGATGTCTAGAAAGCAAACATAAATATGAACTGAACCCTGAGGTGAAGTCGACGGAGCTCCGCTTCGCGGAGCTCCTATTCCGCCTAGTTTTGGCGCTTCGCGCCTTGACACAATTCTAACCTAACCTAACCTATATATTAATTGACCAGGCATGTGGCTATTTAAGGGGGCTTTGCCCCCCGAGCCCCTCGAGCCCTAAGAGATGCCTCTATTTCAGCTCTGAGGGTCGCAAGAAACCTAACGAACCTACCGTGTTTCGGTAGCAGTAAATTTCAACAGTCTGGATCTGTTTTTCCTTAATTATGGCAAATGATTGTTATGGCATGAAATATTAGTGATTTTGAAAGTTATGGAAAGTAAAAATTATGGAAAGTGATATTATGGTATCTAATATTAGGGATGTTGAACATTATGACGTTTGAGTATTATGGCATTCAAAAATTATGGCATGTGATATTAGGGCAATTGAAGGTTAGGCCAGTGACCATTATGGCAAATGAAATTAGTACAAATGAAATTATGGGAAATGGAGGGATCCCACAAGTCATGCTCGTTGAATAGTATAGTACAAGATACGGCTGCATAATTATCTCTACTCTCATGACTAATCCTGCAACGAAATGGCACGCATAGGTACATTTTTACACGCGTCGATTTTCACACGCACTCGCTCAAACGCCTCCACGGAAATAAGATCACTTTAACGAGACGCGTATGAGCGTAAACGTTGTTAGAATTATCTATTCGTTTCGGCAAGTCGGCGCGGCCATCAATCCGCGTGATAACCAATCGATAAGTCTCTCACATTTGGAATAAGATTCGGGAATAACCCCCCGGTTCGTGGGAATTGAATTGTGTTACCGATCTCCCTGTTGCCGGCTCTGTGCACTGGCGTGCCGATTAAATGATGTAACAAACGGTCTTAAATTTCAAGAGTTAACTTAATACATTTTTTATTGTTGACATTTTTATTTTACACTGAAGATTTCAATATAAATTCTTTGACATTTAATTTTAAGTGATGGTTTAATTTTGTTATACGCGTTTTTTTATTACAATTGACGATCCTTTTGTAAATTACTTTATATTTGATATTTACATGTATTGTATTGTATTTTTAAAAAGGTGAAAAATAAATCTATCTAACTAAGATAAGTAAAATTTAAGTACTGTTGTAAAACTGTTTATTTTGAAAAAATGACTTTCTGCCAAGTTTCCGACGCATTCTTCTTGGCAATGATGGTCTTTCCGAATGCGCTGGTAGATTAAAAAAAAGACATGTAAAAGAATCCTTGGCGGCCTATTTGCAAAATAAACTTTTGACTTTTGACTTATCCATTGAATGATAAAATAAACTAAACTAAAACAAAGTTCGGCGTGGAGAGTAAGACAGTCGGTAAAATTACTGGCACAAGAGGTCTATCCTAGCCCTCTAGGCTGGCAACGCATCTGCAATCCTTTGTTACGAGCGTCTATGAGTGGTGGTGCTCGCTTACCATTATTGGGATTTACTACTACTTACTAACCCCCATATTCATAAACGCTCTCTAGGCTTCTGCTAACTTAGCAATCGTTTGTCCTTATCTGTGAAAGGTAAATGTCTGAGAATGACAAACGATTGTTAAGTTAGCAGAAGACTACAGAGCGTTTATGAAGAAGGGGGTAACTCTGTAAACGTTTTACTGATTTTTTATATTGTGGTTTGTGGTTGATAAAAATGTTTCCGTACTTTGAGCAATTTTCAATCAATTTTCAATATGGTTATTAGACCAATTTTATGAAGAACAAGAATCTTATCGATTCGTATAGTAAAATACCGACTGTTTATTTTTTAAGTTATAGTTGGCTCGATTCCCGGGCACAAGTGAATTTTAGAAACAAGTACTTTGACTACAGTTTTCTTTCTTTTTAAAATAATGGAATGCATGCTTCCAGGAAAGGAACCCTTACCCTTCAGGGCCCATAGATTTTTTCCAACCTGTATACACATCTAACAGGTTGGAGTGTCCGCAAGTGTATCGTCGCGTCCAAAGTAACAGACATGGTATTATTTAATAATAAATTATTGAGAATTTCAATTACCTATTTTTTCCTTTAACGTTTCTTGCCTTGTAAGAAACTGTGGAATAATTTACTTTTTTCTTCTTTCATTTCGTGAGCTTAATCGAAAGTGAATCGAATATAATTTCGGAATATTCTCAGCTAGCTTTGGGAATAAATTTACCTTATACATAATTGTAGGAATTTTGTGTGGCAATTTTCTTTTCATGCCTTAATATTCTGTAGTTCATTACTCTTATTTTATTCAAGAAATTGTCATAAACAGCTGTATAATTATTTACAATAATATTGATGAGTTGTAAAATAATTGAAAAGGTATTCTAATGTTCTAGATTTAACTTTTCAGAACAAGAACGAAAAAAATATATATTTACCTTGCCACTTTGCTACTCACGTGCAAGATAGCCAAGCCTGTGCGAAACATATATTACGTTTTTACACGCAATCCCTCTCTCCTCTGCTGCCACATGAAACATGCATAAATCACACAAATTTAATAACTATCTCCAACATACACACATATATCTAAATCACGTCTTTCCCTTATCCCTTACGGGGTAGACAGAGCCTAAGGTAACAAAACCTAAAGGCCACGTTTACCATGTTTGAGGGCGTAACACGTGGAAAAGAGGAATTAAAACAGTGATGGGTTGCTAGCCTCATCGCCTGTAACATGAATCCTAAGATTTTCGCCCATTCCCTCGAGAGGGTTTTACCATCTGCGCGGGAAGAGAAGCAACTGATTCTATGTTTCCATTGTTTATTTGTGTTGTATCCACTACATCACACAAAACGTGCATACATCCATCGATTGCTTAAAAACTGGTCTGACTAACGTGTTTCGATCCCTCTACGGAATCATCCTCAGAATCAAAGTACACGAAGCACACTGTTTAGCATACATACATACATATCGTCACGCCTCTTTCCCATTGGGGTAGGCAGAGACTACTTTGTTCCACTTGCTACGATCCTGACATACCTCTTTCGCTTCATCCACATTCATCAATCTCTTCATACATGCTCGTCGGTTTTGGGTACTCTTTTTTTTATGTGAATAGGAAGGCAAACTAGTAAGTGGGTCATCAGATGGTAAGCGATCACCATTGCCCATAGACACCCGCAACCCCGGAGGGATTGCAGATGCGTTGCCAACCTAGAGGACTTAGATGAAATGCCTCTTGTGCCCGTAATTTCCCCGGCTGTCTTACTCTCCACACCGGAACAAAGAAGTGCAAGCACTGCTGCTTAGCGGCAGGATTAGCGAGTAAGATGGTGGTAGCGATCCGGACGGACCTTGCACAAGGCCCTACCACCCGCTCTGCAATAAAATATTTCAGCACAAGTTTTGCGGAATTATTTACAACACCTAAACATTATTTCTAAGTAGCAAAGCCGCATCTTTTACTGTCTATCACGGCTCCGCATACCCCGGTTTCTTGTGGAAATAAAGCAGTGAGTATCCCGCGGGATAAAACACGCCACAAATCATACGGCGGAATTCCTAAGTTACCGCTTCCTGCGCCGAGAAATATTGTGAGGGTACTGCGTCGGTTATAAATGTGTGTGAATTTTTATTGTAAAGCTGGAAGGCAGCAGTTTTTGACGTTAAAGATTGTATAAAAAATTGGTTATAACGTTAACTGGGTCAAGTTCATTATTTTAATATGTTTTCTCAAACATCCTCGGAAAAGTATGCGTTAATTAATGAATGAAAAGCCTAAGAAAAACCATTGGGTATTTAATTGTTCGCTGCTCTAACTTTTTAAATATTCTTACTAACATTAAACTGACAAAGGAAAAATTACATACTGCCAACCGCCACTAGACTCAGTAACCATAATTTATGACATTAAAAAAAATAAAAAATATGGTATCTACTAGTTTACGTGCGGTTAAGCATGGTGCTCGAATAGTTTGTACAAAGGGCATGGTTAAAAAATAAAACGAGGGCAACTGTAATTTAACAAAACAGTCTATAGATATCGATAATAAATCGGATGTAATAAAACCTCGAAATTCGACATTATTCGAACTCAAAATAAAAGAAACAAAAGCTCGCGTTATTTTCCATTAGCAAACAAAATATTCAACAATATGCCAATTTGTGCATTGTTCAATCAAGTCCCGTATTTATATTTACCCAGATATATTACGTCTCACAGTAGCAGAACCCAACTAGCGTAGCCCCCGGCCCCTGCCGTGAAAACAAGCAAAATACGTATTTTATGTAAATAATGGGATATGTGATTTCGTTCTGAGCTTGTTTAAGAATTGGCTGGAACGCTTGGGGCTCTCTTTGTTTCGTGTATAATAAAAATGAGCCCTTTTTACTGACTGCGGCGACGGATATTTCTGTTTATGTTCACATTTTTGAGGCAATTAGTTGTAGGTTTTGGGGAAATATCTATGTTGTCAAATAAAACATACGTAGGTAAATACAAACTTAAATACACATATATCATTCATTTCTCGGGAAAAAGTCAGTTCGACATTAACTTAAACCGACGAGCATGTATGAAGACATTGATGAATGTGGATGAAGCGATAAACGCATGTCAGGATCACAGCAAGTGGAACAAAGTTAGTCTCTGCCTACTAAAATACCAAAAACTAAATTCACTAAGGAGTCAGTTGTGACAATTTGTCAATTACAACAAACCGGTTAACTCACGTATAAAAGCCGAAAGAATGCTCCGACAATTGTTTCCGCTTATTCCGTAGTCCTTCATCAGAGAGCGGTCGCCCCGGCGGCTGCGAAACGAAAACTGCGCGCCAACGCTCTGCTCGCGCGGCTACTCGGCGCAGCTGACATCGGCGCACAACTACCCTCATTTTTATCGCGCGAGCAGAGCGTTGGCGCGCAGTGTTCGTTTCGCTGCCGCCGGGGCGAGCGCTCTCTGATGAAGGACTACGGAATAGTCCGAAACAATTGTCGGAGCAATCCTTCGGCTTTTATACGTGAGTTATCCGTTGTGTTGTAATTAAGTTCAAATTAAACTAAATTTTCACTTAATGTAGTTTTTAAACAAATTTTTGGATTCCAAAATCCACCTACTTTGTAAAATGTTAATACCTAACTCACTGTTAACATATTTCTTCTCAGTCTTTACTCTGTTTCCACCTAAACTTAATCTTTGCACTAAGTATTATTTAAGTCTACACTAAGATAAGATATTTAAGATACTAGTAGGAAGAGCGGTGTCTCTCAACACAGGTTTCTACTTAACTTAAAGAGAGGCACCATCCTTTGTTACATTACTCTTATGTGATAACGAAATAAATATTTTTGATTTTCATTTTCATTTTCATTCTCGTATGAAAAAAATCGTGCTAGATTTCAGCAGCTAGCAAAACCTTTCCTAAAGAGTTTACGTGCCATTTTAACTACACGTATGTACGTGATTTAATAGACTCTACATAAATTCAGGGAAAGTAACAAGATTGATAAAGTATATTTTCACTCACCGTTCACTGTCAGGATTCGAACCCACGACCCTACGGCTAAAAAGTTCCCTAACGACCTTTTCTTCGATATACGTGGACAGAATAACACATGCGAACAGTGTAATACAACCCAGTATTGTAACTTCCGAAGCTTGATAACTATTAAATATGCAACGCATAAAAGTGGCGATAATTTATTAATTAATTCCAGGCCTTTTTTATATGATAATGGGCAAAAGAGCATGCGGGTCATCTGATGGAAAACAATCACCGTCGCCCATAGACACTCATAACAAAGGGCCTTAAGAGTGTGTTGCCGGCCCTTTAAGAAAAGACAAGGCTCGTTTTTTGAAGATTACTAAGATGTACCGGTCCGGAAAAATTGGTGCCGCTAGCTGATTCCAGAGTTTAAGCGTGGTAAGAAAAGTGGAAAATGTTTAAAAATTGCGATGGGTTGTTAGCGTGCGGCTAACATGATTCCTAAAACTAACGCCCATTCGATGGCCTTTTACGATCTGCGAGGGAAAAGAAGCAGCTGCTACGTTCTATGTTTTTTTTTGCTCCCGGCCCAGCATTACTTGTCTTGTCTTGACATACTGTTCTTTATATGTGCTGCTTAGGCCCAATCTCAGAAGGCTGTCAGCTTGACGTAGGTAAATTGTGTCGCTGCACTGTATCGGTTGATCGGCCGCTATCGACCAATACGGACATACATATGTATATCGAACATAAATATGTATGTTAGGGGTCTGGACAAGGCCGGAGGTACCGAGTTGCTTAGCCACGAGGAAGAGTTTGATTGCCGATTATCCGTACTAAAGAAACCCATACCATACAAAACTAATGTTACGAGATATTTTTTGATCGGGAGTTGATTAAAGATTATCGTGGTCTATCTCCTTTAGAGAATATCACTTGTTCTTCATACATAACCAAGTTCCATTACTAGGACGATCTAAGGTAAAATAAAAACTACTTCTAACTAAAGTAAAACCAACATGTTCGCGGCTTAGGGGTGGCCCGAGAGCCACCCCGCCGCATCTAAACCTAAATTAATCCAAATTAATCATCCAACGTTGGTTTTACCAAGTGCTGTGGTAACGTAACTTGGTTATGTAAGAAGAACAAGCTGAAAATTATATATGTTATAAATATAACCCCCTTGGCCAAAAAACGGGCATGCCTGTTCTATTTAAATTTTTAGGAAGCTACTCGTTTTGACAAAAAAAATGGGCGAAGTGCGAGTTGAACTCGCGCACCGAGGGTTCCGTACAAGTTCGCCAAGTTATTAAAAAATGCAATGCTAGCAGAGCCCTGCTCTTAAGCAAAATGAGCTGCTCTTGAGCAGTATGAGGTTATTTTTATATTGGTTATTTATATAAACATTCAGACATTAAAAAAACAGTTTTTTAGATTTATTTGATTAGTTGTGCTATAAGAGTAATATACCAAATTTCAAAGTTCTAGGACGAATGGAATTACCCCATAGGTTTCTCGATCTCTGCAATTTGTATGGAAACACATTTTCTAATGACAGTATCCTTTGATTGAGTCGACTCAGGAGGTTCATTTTTTCACAGCTCCAAAGATACCAGCGCGTTCTTGAGTAATGGTCCTTCCAGACCGACGAAGAACAAAGTGATCCTATAAGGCTCCGTTTTTGCCAAACGAGCTACGGAACCCTAAAAAGTACAAACTTACAGCCTTAGTTTCCACATACCAATTGATATTATTCCGGGACAAATAGGTTTATATTTACAACCGGGGTGAGCTGGGCCCGGGGGTGGAATCAAATCATAAAATATAATATCGAGTTGCTTGCGCCGCTTATATGGTGATGGTTGTATAAGCTGGGAACTGGGTAGGTATTCATTTAGATCTACATAAATACATACATACATAAATAAAACGTTGTAAAACGTTGAAGTTTTCTGTCTGTTCTCCTAAGTCTCGAAGTTTTCTAATGGATTGATCTGATGTAGTGAATAATACTTAATCTCTATAATGTTTTAAATTTCCGCGATTTTCACTCATATTTAAAGTACTAGCTGTTGCCAGCGACTTCGTCTGCAAAGAATTCGTTTATCGCTATCCCGCGGGAACTACGCAATTTTCCGGGATAAAAAGTAGCCTATGTGCTATTCCAGACTTTTCTCTATCTATGAGCCGAATTTCATCCAGATCCGTTGGGCCGTTCTGGCGTGATTGAGTAACAAACAAACATCCATCCATCCATCCATCCATACTTTCGCATTTATAATATTAGTTAGATTAGTTAGATTATTATAGGGACGTAACCGGCCGCGGTGCAGCGGCCGTCGGTCACGATAGTGGCCGAAACGTCGAGGTAAGTAAAACAATTTTACGCGGTTAAGTCTCGACAATAATACCTACTTAATCCCTAGTTTTGTAATTTTGGATGTGATTTAGCATGTTTAAATTTAAAGTTCTGTGAATAGATTGTACTTACCTCATATTTTTACAACACATTCGGTGGTCATTTTTACTTTAGATTTGTTTAAAAAAAAAACAATTTTACGGGAATAGATATCGCGAAAAGAGTATCGTTTTTTAGGTTCATATGATATTAATGTTTCTAGTGTGATTAAATATTTTAGTTTGTTTGTTTGGTGTACCAGTCGCTTTTGAACGCTGTCTCTTTCTCTCACATCAATAGCTTCCAATGAAAACCCTCACCGTCTTATTTTTTTCAATTCAACATTTCCAAGGAAAACCGCGGCACACAGCAAACCGGTGACATTTATGTATAAGTATAGACAAACTTGGGTTGTTATCGTTCGTTAGTCTTACATTATTGGGACGCAGTCTGTAATTGGTTCACAGCAATACACCAGCCCGCATTTACACCGCACGACTGTTTTACGACAAATTATTTAAAAATACGGTGTTCTGCCTTTTCGCCGAATTTTTTTTGATCGAATTTCATTTGGCAACCAACATTTCGCCGAATGTTCACTTTGACAATCACTTATTGGCAAATTTTTGTATGCCAACCTCTCATTTGGCCGAATTTTTATGAAGACGAATATCATTTAGATTTTAAACTTTTGGAATATCTTTCATATGGCAAATGTTACACTATGCTGAAAAATTCTTATGATTAATTTGGATTAATTTAGGTTCAGGTGCGTGTATAACGGTGGTTTTAGATTTGGTTTAATTTATTTGTCACTAGATGTCGCCGGGCGTCAACACTGTCTTAAAATCAATCCAACTGACTGACTGGATTAGTTGAACAGCACACTCCTGGGACCTTACCATCTTAACATAACTTGCTTAATTCCGATTCTTTAGCTGACATTTTTGACTTCTATTTTGAATGGAAAAAGCCGTGGTAGCCCAGTGGTTTGACCTGAGGCCTCTCAAGTAGTGCAAGCTGTGGCTCTGAGTTTTTCGGAATTTACATGCGATATCTCATTTGAAATTTACCATGAGCTTTTTGGTGAAGGAAAACATCGCAAGGAAACCAGCACCCAACTGTAAAGCAATACAATGGTGTGTGAAGTTCCCAATCCGCTGGGCCAACGTGGGAACTATATAGCCCAAGCCCTCTCATCCTGAGAATAAGGCCTGTGCCCAGCAGTAATATAAATAAAAATAAAACTAAAAATCTTTTATTTCAGTACCTATCTTAAGTTACTATGTTTAACAGTAAAGTTGTTTGGTGCCTCTTTTTGAGTTTGTTAAAAAACCTGTGTTAAGAGACACTGCTCGTCCTTAGATGGTATCTGAAGTACAAAGTAGACTACATTACTGTTACAAGATAGAAGTAGACTATTTACTGGTAAAAGGTTTCATCATCATCATCAGCCTATATTCGTCCACTGCTGGACATAGGCCTCTCCCATGGCACACCACTGAGCACGATCCTCGGCCACTCTCATCCAGCTCTTGCCAGCCGCCTTGCGAAGATCCTCGCTACACCGAGTCTGAGGACGTCCTACGCTACGTTTGCCGATCCGTGATCTCCACTCAAGAACTCGTCTACCCCAACGGATATCGGTTCTTCGGGTTAGATGACCGAAAAAAGGTAGGTCCGGTTAGGTTAAAAGGTTTAGTTAAACTTAAAGTAGACTTAGCAGAGGGAAATATAGCTGGAGATGATGTTTATGGATCTGACAGCGCTCGATCCAACTTTGACGCAGACAGAGAATAATAAATCGTGTGGCAAATCGTGTCGTATCCGTGTCGCGTCCACAGTAAGAGCTTAGCCACGTGAACCCTCTTCCATAGAGCCTCGTTAAGTCGCATTCACGTCGCCAAACGGATATTTTTGTCTGATATCGCTATCATTTACTATACGTACGACCCGAATTGCCGTTATTTGCTGTGATTGGCGTGTTATGATATACCGGGGATATCGGTTTTGGATAAATTAGCGATTTCAGCCAATGACTGAGAGTTGAATGCCGGCCGATTGGATCAAATGACGTTGATTTGGAGTTGTTACGTGATTGTGTAATTTGTTTGCCGTTTATTTTTGCCTTTATAGGCGAAAAACTTAAGTAGATGACCTGTTGTATGTGTGAGTAATAGACAAATTCACGTTCCAAATTAGAAAAATGACTTCAGTCCCATGTCAGTTCTAAGTTATTCAGTTCAGTTCAGTTCAGTTTATTTTATGATTTTTTATTGTATTTAGAAATGTACGCTCTATTGTGGCTTTCACTATATGGAATTTTAAACTCACTCTTTGTCGGTCCCTCGTTTAATGCTCCTCTCTTCTAACTCAAAGGTTAACTGGTAGAGATCCCTTATTTATAGGCATAAGTTCGCCTTTGTAATGTTTTTTTACTTACTTTCACTTACTTAGTTCTGTACACTACTACATACAACAGATAATTTACTTAAGTCTTTCATCTATACCTAATTTACATTATAATGGAGTAAACAGAATGCCAGTGGAAGCGTGTTTTTGTTTACTATTTTAAAATTAAGGCCTGTTTCACCATTCTCTGCTAACTTCCAGCTATCTTAAGTGTCAGTTATGTCGTCTGTCTGTTTCGTAGTAATAAAATTTATTACTATTTAATAGAGACGGAATCATAAATAACTGACACTTAAGTTAACCGGAACTTTACAGAGATTGTGAATCAGGCCTTTAATGTGACTGATTTTATCACTCACCCATAAAAGAATCGAGTTCGAAATTTAAAAATTCTGCTGTCTTGTAATCTTGGCTTTTTTTTCTCTCCGGCCAGTCACTTAAAATGCCACGCTTGCAAAAAGCAAACAAAAAAACAATAACTCAGCCATTTAACCTATGCCACTATAAAAACAAAAGCGGAGCGCTCCGAATACGAATTTGGAATGTGGAAATTTTGCAGGTGCTTTATCGTCAACACGCTCCTGGCAGGGTTCTTTTCCGACAACACTTCCGTTCGGTTCACCAATTTCGCAAGCACGTGAGATCACACGAATGGTCCGACGTGACATGGTTTCATAAAACACCCACCAATTTGCGAAGACCTCCCGACCCCCTGTGACCTTACCTTAAATGAGCAAGCCAGGGGGTGGGGGGGCGTAAACGAAGCTCAAGTTTCGGTGGTTGTTGGTAAAAAATAAGTTTTAAACTCTATAGGTGTTAGGTAAACGTGGGAATTGAACGGAATTTGTCGGAATGACTTTGATAATTAGAAAGAGCTGTTTGAAAGGAAATTGTGGCTTTTTGCAAATGCGCGCCTGCAGCTGCACCAGAAATAAAAACCATATTATTAAAACAAACAATGCAATTTTATGGACTTGAATTCAGTCATAGAAAAAATGAGCGCGTTAATTCTTCTGAGCTTTTTTTGTTGGAAACTATTCAGAAGGAGAATTAACTGGCACAGGGGTAATCCTATTCTACTTATATTACAAATAGTGAGTTACCCGTTTGTGTAACTACGACTTATTGTTTGTGGCATAATCGTTTGATGCTTTTGATGTCTTTAACGTACATATTTATGGCCTTGACTGTCCACGTTAATCTTTCTTGTTGTATAAAAAAATCCATGCTCGCACATTTTCGGATGCGTCGCTAACACTACGCCTGAAATATTGGCCTTCCAAAGGTTTTCACGGATTTTGCAGATACCAAAAAATGAGAAGGTTTATCCGGGACCGGGCCAGAGCCTAAGTTACGGCCATTCAGAATGTAAACCCGGTTTAAAATCACATCGAGCCCCCCATTAAACTTCATTCGCAGTTTTACAGAAAAATAGGGGTTCCGCTGCAGTCTAAAATGCTTAACCTTTTTTGTGTCCCTTTCTGTGGCGAGGTTTTATCAAAATTGGATGCTTCTTACAAGCTCATACTAAAACAAAGCTGTCACACTAATGCCAAGCACACACACATATAAAGACTTATAGTATTTAACAGCAACGCTAATGAACTAACGGACGGCTAAGGAGTGGAACTCTCTGCTAAGGTCAGTTTTTCCGGGACGCTATAAAACGTGTAAAATTTTAGGCCTCATCTTCGCCTTCCAAGATTGAAGTCAAACGTAAGCCTCTTTTATGTAAAAAAGCAAAGGTAAATCACACATAACCTTCTACAATAAATGCTGAGTTGAGTCAGAAGACGTGAAATTACCGGCATTTACTTCAGATTTTATTTAAGATTAAGATGTATAGGTTTCTGTATCAATCTGTAAAAATTACCAATAGATAAATAAACGCTGCACATTTCAAATGAATAAGTACAGAATCCAATTCTGAAACGGATGTATCTGTTTTCAACAACTTTGAGTTGTTTTCCATTTCCGTATCATCCTCTAACGCACTATGCCACAGGGATCCTGTTTGGGAGATACTTATTTCATTTCCTATAAAAGGTATATCCCGTTATTTTATCTGCACTCGGGTTGAAAACGACAGCGCTTTATCGATGGATTTTGCGTCGAATCTGTTAGTTGTTTAAAAAATGGAGGCTCAGCCTCCGATGGCCACCATATTTTGGGCTCAAGCTCCCATTTTCGCAAATTAAAATGCAAATTCACTCAGTTAATGCATACTGCTGGATTTTGTAACGGGCGCTACGGCGCCATGTTTAAATTGATAGCTTGTGACTTATGCGTAGGTTTAACCATAATTAATATGGTTTTGAGTCGAAAATTTACCGGTGAGATAAATTGCAATTACTATAATTATTATCGAAGAATAGCTGTTGCCCGCTAGTCCGTCTGCGCAGAAGTCGCTAATCGTTATCCCAGGGGAATTAGGCAATTGGCTAAGTAAAGTTTTTGGAAGAGGTGCAAATTATATTTTTATTCGACAGTCCACGTCTTAATAACCGAGGACCTGCAGCTCTTTTATTTTTATTCCCTCTTGTTAATTAGAAATATTTTTTTAAGTGGTCGATTTGACATTTGTGAAATTTAATGGATGACCAGCTACGCGTGCCTAGAACTAGCTTGTAATAAAAAAAAACTACGTCAACCGTACGTCAACTGTCACTTTTGACTCAAAAAACCACGTCAACCATACGTCGACTGTCACTTTTGACTCAAAAGTGACAGTTGACGTACGGTTGACGTAGTTTTTTTTTATTACAAGCTAGTTCTAGGCACGCGTAGCTGGTCATCCATTAAATTTCACAAATGTCAAATCGACCACTTAAAAAAATATTTCTAACTAACAAGAGGGAATAAAAATAAAAGAGCTGCAGTTCCTCGATTATTAAGACGTGGACTGTCGAATAAAAATATAATTTGCACCTCTTCCAAAAACTTTACTTAGCCAATTTTTTTTTATGCAAATAGGAAGGAAAACGAGCAAGTGGGCCACCTGATGGATGATTATTTTCTGGGATAAACCTAAGTATGTCCTTCACCGGGATTTAAACTATCTGTACTTATACCAAATATCCACTAAATCGGTCCAGCGGTTTAAGCGTGAAAAGGTAACAGAGAGACAGACAGAGTTACTTTCGCATTTATAATATTAGTAGAGAAGTAGAGATAGGAGAGATGTGAAATTGTTAGATTCAAGTTGGAACAGTCACGAGCTACTGTTTAAAGGGTCAAAATGTCTCATTTTGGGAACAAACTGGCCTCGCACGCTTCATCAAACAGATGTGTGGGAGCGCATTGTGATATGTCTATTCTCCTCAGATCGGTCTTTGATGGGCAGTAGAATGTGCTATCTATACGTCGATTCTAAACACTCGTATTAAAAAAAGACGATTAAAAAAGGTTTTTTCAAATTGTCTATGAATGACTGAGTACTGTGGAAATAGACATAAAAAAGGACTCTTGCATTCTTTAAAGTTTTTGGATAAAAAAAATAAATTTTCCGATTTACTAAAGCGGTCATCATAAAGCAGCTCAAAGCTTTGGACCTAGTTAGGTAGAAATATTACGAGTTTTTAATGATTCACGGTTAAGTTCGTTCGAAATATTATATACGTGATATGAACCGCGATTACCTTTATTGAGCTTTTTTTTTTGGGTACTCAATAAAGGTAATCATGGTTCACATCCCGTTTATAATATTTCGAAGGTAGAAATATTATTATTTAGACAAGTAATGAGAACGGATTTCACGTTAGCTAGTTAAGTAGTATAATACATACATACATAAATCACGTCTTAATCCCTTACGGAGTAGACAGAGCCTAAGGTAACAAGTGTATGGATGGAAAGGGGAATCAAAATAGTTGTAGTATAATAATGTTCGATAAATACTTCACAAGATGTTTAATAGAACATGCACGAGCATGTATGAAGAGATTGATGAATGTGGATGAAGCGAAAGAGGTATGTCAGGATCGTAGCAAGTGGAACGTAGTAGTCTCTGCCTACCCCTGTGGGAAAGAGGCGTGACGATATGTATGTATGTATGTATGTTTAATAGAAATACAAATTTAACTGCTGATTGAATACGTTTCTCATTTCATTTAATTTATTTATTTCAGTGTGTACAGTACAACCATTTTCAATACAACCTTTGATACTAGAATTCCATTTCGGCATTAGCCTAGCCTTCGGGCTTACGAGTTTACTGAAATGTAATATAGCTTAAATAGTTACAGCCAGTGTTATCCTTTCTCAAAACGCTTGAATATTGAAATAAAATATCATCATAATCTTTGTCTATTTCTGCTCCTTTGCCATATTTTACCTTACTGCATGCGATGATTTGGATTATACACATTATGGTAAAAATGTTGCTAAAATAACATTTTTAACGAAGATTTTTAAAGCTTTTATTTTCATTGCTATGCCATCGGGGGATTTAGTGCAATTCGACCTCTGGAAATTGAACAAAACTCACAGAAATTCAAAGAGAAAAAAATTATTTTAATGTTTTAACAATCTGTGAAACACTACCGTGACCAACTGAATGTTAGAAAAAACATGTAAGCTTGTAGGTTTCAAATTGATGATGATGAAGATACAACAAAAAAATACAAAATAATCTGCCCCGACTTGATACAAAAAACTGGGACCTCAAGCTTCGTAGTCAGGTTTTCATACAATTAGGCTATCTGGTCGTTAAAAAATGCTGGTAAAACCCCGCGAGGGAATTGACAAAAATCTTAGGAAACTTAGGAATTACGTTAAATATATAGGCGATGCGGCTTGCAACCCGTCACTCACTATACGCCCACAATTATGCTAAGCGTGGCCTTTGGGTTTTTTTACCCTTGGCTCTGTCTATCCCGTATAGGATTAAGATAAAGTTTATGTATGTATATACGTGTAAGTAGCGGCAAGGCAAATATTTTTTGTTCATTGTATTGCATGTATGGTCTTCAAAATAAGGTGTACATTTTCTGACTCGGTCACGTCGGCGAGCGGCTTGTGAGGAGTGTATTCGCTGTTCTAATATGTAGAAAAGCTGTTAACCTCTGAAATAATCCGAGTAATGTATTACTGTATTGTATGTTACCATTTACAAAGGGTGCCGCAGTGCGCCGAGCGAAGGTTACTCGTACAATTATGAAAAATTATTTATTCTGTTCAGAGGTCATGCGGGGTCAGGCCGATGTCAAGATGTCATCCAGTGATTGATGGAAACGCGTAAAATATTCGTACAACTACACTCACGAGCAAAAATAACCGGTCAATTTTCAACAAAGTTCTATGAAAAATTAACCGTTATTTTGCTCGTGAGTATATTTTGAAAGTATCAGCTATACGTCCACAATCTTTAGGTTTTATTGGCGTAGGTTAGGCTCTGTCTACCCCGTAAGGAATTAAGACGTGATTTAATGTATGTTATGTATTCTTCCATGCTAGTATGGGAGTAAAGAAAATACATAGAATGTACCAGTTGCTTCTCTTCCCACGCAGGTGGTAAAAGCTCATCGAGGGAATGGACGAAAATCTTAGGAATCATGTCATATGCGATGCGGCTGACACCCATCACTATTTTGATTACCCTTACCTTTTTTCTGGTGTTTTGTAATCGTCATTTTTTTAGTCATTAATATACTCCACAAACTTTCCTTTGAAATAAGTGAAACTGATTATGAATGTAATTGTACACGGTTAATATTAGAAACAGGATAATATACGACAGGATGTTTATTTTTAATCCTTCCACTCATTGCGCACTACATACTTACTATACATAAAGCCATGTACACACGAGCACCGCGTTATAGGTCTGTAATTGAATAACATCGGCGCCCGCTTAATGCTATTAAATCCGCGCGGATTTGCAGTGGAGACGCAGCTTTATTTTCAATGGCTGCACAGCTCGTTTAAAAAAAAACGCTCATTGAAAAATACAGAAAAATATGAAACTTCAGCGATGATGACAACAATGATGACAAAACAACAACAACAACGATGTTGACGATGTTGTGTTGGAACAATTTGCCGCTAGAAGCGCTGGTGTATACCGGGCTTGGCCTCTTTTTATTTGGTCTGTAGGTTTGTGTTTCTCATGTAATATAGTATTGGTAAAGATTCGTTATCATCTAGGTTGCCGATGCTAGGTCTGATCACGTATTTCATTTCAGCCTGTATAAAATCCCTACGAGGTCACCCGTAGAGCCTCTACGGATTCGTAGACCTCTACGAGTATACTACACTACCTACAGAAGTCTTATAAATACGAAACCGCATAAAAGTAAATAACAATTTCTTAAAATATTGTTATTTACTTAATATTTTAAGACGGCTTGCCTTTTTTGTAAACTATTCCTTTCTGTATGCACCAGGTTAGCTGAAAGAGATCATTTTTTAGGGATAAGTTCGCCTTTGTACTATTTTCTGTGTACTTCTCTATTTTTAAATTTTTATGTGCAACAAGAGTTAACATACATTTTTTTTTAATGTGAATAGGAAGGCAAACGAGCAAGTGGGTCACCTGATGGTAAGCGATCCCAACTGCCCATAGAGACCCACAACCCCGGAGGGATTGCAGATGCGTTGCCAACCTAGAGGACTTAGATGAAATGCCTCTTGTGTCCGTAATTTCCCCGGCTGTCTTACTCTCCACACCGGAACACAGCAGTGCAAGCACTGCTGCTTTGCGGCAGGATTAGCGAGTAAGATGGTGGTAGTGATCCGGACGGACCTTGCACAAGGCCCTACCTACCACCTACATACATACATTTTTTAAGTTCAACGACCTACAAATCACATCTGTACCTTCCATCAACACTCCATAGCGCCAGTAGTAAAGTCGGCGGCAGCGTATGTTGTTCTAGTCGGGCCAGCTGAGAGGGAGGCATCGATTCTCCTCTATTATTAAACGTCATGCATAAAAATATCCCCCACGCAAAATGACGGGGGCGGGCGGCGCCGCGGCGCACTAAAAGCTATGCTATAATGAAAAATATATTATTTACTAGCTGTTGCCAGCGACTTCGTCTGCAAAGAATTCGTTTATCGCTATCCCGCGGGAACTACGCAATTTCCGGGATAAAAAGTAGCCTATGTGCTATTCCGGACTTTTCTCTATCTATGTGCCGAATTTCATCCAGATCCGTTGGGCCGTTCTGGCGTGATTGAGTAACAAACAAACATCCATCCATCCATCCATCCATCCATCCATCCATCCATCCATACTTTCGCATTTATAATATTAGTTAGACTAGCTTCTGCATGCGACTTGCAAATTCTGAGGGGCGCAAGAATGGCCAGAACAGGCCAGACCATATTTTTTTGGTTTTTTCCTGATAAGTTCTGCTGCGCAGAAAAGGCTGTTTACGGTACTACGCGGGAATTATGCGATTTTCAGAGATAAAAAGTAGGCTATGTTTTAATCTAGGGTACCAGCTATATCTTCGTTCCAAATTTTATCCAAATACGTCCAGTCGTTTCAGCATGAAGAAGGAACAAACATACGCACTCACATCGGCATCCATCCATCCATCCATCCTCGAAAACTTTCACATTTATAATATTAGGGTTCCACACCTAAAGGAAAAAGCGGAACCCTTATAGCATCACACTTTGTTGTTCGTCCGTCCGTCTGTCAAGACCCTTTTTCTCAGGAACGCGTGGAGGTATCAAACTGAAATTTATATGAAACTAGCTTCTGCCCGCGACTTCGTCCGCGTAGAATTAGCAATGATTTAACATGTTTATCGTTATCCCGCGGGAACTATGCAATTTTCCGGGATAAAAAGTAGCCTATGTTTTAATCTAGGGTACCAGCTATCTTCGTCCCAAATTTTATTCAAATTCGTCCAGTCGTTTTAGCGTGAAGAAGGAACAAACATACACACTCACTCACTCACATTGTCACATCGTCACATCGTCACAAACTTTCGCATTTATAATATTAGTAGGATTCTCAGGTCTACTGTCCCTTGGAGCTGTGAAAAAATCAAACTTCTAAGCCAAGCCAACGCAATCAAAAGATACAGACGTTTATTCAGGATAAATTAAACACCTTCTGAAGTCTTTTAGATTAAGGGACTGCATGTCTTTGTATTGTATATGTCTTGTATGTTTTGATATAGCTTCAACCATATTTATCTTCCACTGTGCGGAGGACTTAACAATAATTTGAGTTTCTTCCAGGTCGGTGCGAGCGCGTAATGGTAATTGGAAGGGTGTGGCCAGGAAAACACAGTTTATGTTCTGCCTACCGCCGTGCGCGTAGAGTACGGAAGGACCTGCGTGAATTACAAATTTTAGTCGAAACGGGAACTACCTATATCGGATTTTCGTAAGTATTGTGCCTTGGAAAAATGGGATAAGTTTATTGTACACTAGCTACTGCCCGTGACTTCGTCTGCGTAGAACTAGACTTAAGAACTGATGTTTATAGTATACTAGATGTTGCCAGCGACTTCGTCTGCAAAGAATTTGTTTATCGCTATTCCGCGGGAACTACGCAATTTTCCGGGATAAAAAGTAGCCTATGCGCTATTCCAGACTTTTCTCTATCTATGTGCCAAATTTCATCTAGATCCGTTGGCCGTTCTGGCGTGATCAAGTAACAAACAAACATCCATCCATCCATCCATCCATACTTTCGCATAAATTTATAATATTCTGCAATCATCCTTAACGTCGAGACTAAGCAGCTACGACCTTTGACATGTTTATCGCTATCCCGCGGGAACTATGCAATTTTCCGGGATAAAAAGTAGCCTATTTGTTAATCTAGGGTACCAGCTATCTCCGTTCCAAATTTTACCCAAATCCGTCAAGTCGTTTAAGCGTGAAGAACACACATTACATTTTCCTGCTCGTCACGTTCCATACATATAAAAAAACTACGAATAAAAAAGTGACGAGCTGGAATGGAAGATTTGGGACGCAGAATTGTATACATTGCTTATACTATACTGCGATTTTCGACCATCTATCTATCTGTCGTCCCTACTCTATGCTCCTTAGAGGGCACAGCTCTACAATTATCATTAATTCGCCGTCAAATGTTCTGTCAATCTGTCATTGCGCCGTGTTCAGTCAAAATTACATGGCAAAGGCGTGTCTCAGCACGCGTCCTGCTTAAACACATAATGATTATTTTAAGTGCTAAAACGCTAAAACCATTACAATGATTGTTAAAAAATGTATTTGTGATAATTGGGATGTCGTTTTTTTAGGGTTCCGTACCTCAAATGAAAAATACGGGACACTTACAGGATCACTTTGTTCGGCCGTCTGTCCGTCCGTCTGATAAAACCCTTTTTCTTAAAACCGCGTAAAGGTATGCTGTGAAAAAGTCAACGCAACCCATAAACACATTCATTAGAAAATATTTTTCTATACAAATTGCCGTGCTCCCAAAAAATAGGTGGTACTTCCAGTTATCCTAGAAATTTGAAATTTGGTATGAAGGTAGTTAGCTCTTATAGCACAAATCATACTAATATTATAAATGCGAAAGTTTGTGACGATGTAAGTGAGTGAGTGTGTGTTTGTTCCTTCTTCACGTTGGAACGGAGATAGCTGGTAGGTACTGCAGATTAAAACATAGGCTACTTTCTGTCCCGAAAATATGCAAAGTTCCCGCGTCATAGCGATAAACATCTCAATTCCTAACTCTACGCGGACGAAGTCGCGGGCAGACGCTAGTAATGGAATAAATCTAACCATTGATTTTTTATGTGTCGATCTACGTCACTATCCAACATAAAATGACATTACACTGCCTACGTTTTGCTCAGAAGCAGGGCTCTGCTAACGCTAGATTTATATTCGAACCCTTGATTCCGACTCGTACTTGGCCGGTTATTTTCTTTTTATTTTTATTTAAAAGTCACTCTTACAAATATACAGTACTAATTCCAGTAATAACACCAAAACACTATTCACACCAACCCGTAATCAGAAATGCACAGGTATTCAGTAATTGGTCGTGTTCACGCTACATCGCCGCTCGCTAAAGCAATTACTGCTCGCGATTGATTTACCGCAGCAGTGGATGGTGAATTAGTAGGTGTTGATTGATTAACGATCGGTGTTCTAGTAATGAGCAAAACTGTTAGGCCATTATAGGTGTGAGGATCTAAAGCTGGATACGATACTCATCTGAAAGTAGGTAATGAAAAAAAAAGAAACAAAAGTTCCTTTGTTACAATCAATAAGTACATTTAAAAAGTAGTTGGAAATAAAAACAACATACAAACACACATACATAAATCACGTCTTTATCCCTTACAGGGTAGACAGAGCCTAAGGTAACAACACCAAAAGGCCACGCTTAGCATGATTTTGTTTTGGGCATACCCATCGTATAGGTGGAAAGGGGAATCAAAATAGTGATTGCTAGCCACATCGCCTATAGATAACATGATTCCTAAGATTTTTACCCATTCCCTCGATGGGCTTTTATCGACCGCTTAGCTGAGTCCTCGCCCTCGGGGCATAGGTGCGCAGGGTAGGCGACCGCGGGGGCCTCTCTCTGTGCGGGCGGCAGGCGCACTACAGCCCGCACCGTTCTCCGTTCCCTTTGTCGTCCTACCACAGAATATATAATAGTACTAACGTACAGAATGGCCACGCTCCGCCCCGCACCGATTCGAGTTACCCCACCCCTCAAGCGCAGGCTGCCGGAAAGCTGCTGGCAACTAGTAGGGCTCGCAACGCGATGTATGTCGACCGCAC